>CM066167.1:18225000-18505000 GCA_033629205.1 Lithocarpus polystachyus
ATAATGGAATCACGAACCAAAGGTATAAATTTGAACGCCACAAGGAAGAATCCTTGATAAGTTCACAGTTCTTGAAAAACCAAAGAGAAGAGCAAAGCCTCACCTTTTCTGATTTTTATTCAATAATCCTCTATTACAATGAGTGCATGCTATTTATAAAGCATGACTGAATGTAGAAAAATATAAAAAACGTACTAAATAATAAAACCCTAATTAAAATCTGATTTGGTCTGAAAATAGCAGATCCAAAATAGGAAAATAGCTAAAAAACGTTCTAAATAATAAAAGCCTAAAATTAAGGTAGATCTGATCCAAAATTAGAAGATCTAAATTAGGAAAAGTATCTATTAACTGATTTAGAGCAGAAAGTCAATCAAACATAAATCCACACCATAAATAACGCACAATTACGTCAGATCAACCCTCAATAGCTTGGATTAAATTTATTACGCCTTCATCTTCCTTTGGGCCCAGCTTGGAATGTGAATCAACACAAATTCCTTGAATCAGCCCATTAAGTGCTTCTTGGATCTTGCTCTAGTAATAGGCCCAACTGGAACTTGCAATGGATCCTTGAATGCTTGTTGATTCTCATCACCGTGTTTTTAAAACGTGGCTATAAACCCATTTTATTTTTTTTATTTTTTTGAAATATGTCCTAAAGCCGTGTTTCAAAAACGTGGCCATAAACATACCTAGAACTGCGTTTATGAGAAACGCGGCTATAGTATTGTCTGTAGCCACATGTTTTAAGCATGGCTCTAGGTTGAACAAATTTTTTTTTTTTCTAAAAAATGACCTATAGCTGCATTTTATAAATGCGGCTACAAACGTAGCATAAATGGAAGAAAAAATCCCTCATCACCACCAAACAAACCCTCACTCTCTATCACTCTCAACACCTCGCCACCACCGCCACCGCCAAGAACCTCTCCACCCATTTCCGATCTCCATCTTCGCTCCACTGCTGAGAACCTCGTTCTTATAGCTCTCTCTCTCTCTCACCTTTTTTTCTATCACTTATTTCTCTATGTTGTTTCTCTCTTCACTATGTTGTTTTTTTTTAGTTTTAGGTTTAGTGGGTTTGGAAAGGTCATAAATGGGTTGGGTTTGGTTGTATTGTGGCTAGTATTGTCTTTATATAAGTTGTTCGTTGGTTATTACTCATGTGGCTAGCATCTATTATGTGTTTTGATAACTGAATCTCTGTTGTTTTCCCCCAATCCTGTGTTTAGGACTTTTGTCAAATGCATTGGTATTGTGGTGTGGTGGCTGCATCACAATGTTCATCTTCTGTGGCAGCCATTCTATGGTCGGTCAATATCTTGTGGCATTATGACATGTTTAGATATGCTGTTGTGGGTATATTTAAATTCATTTCTTCATTTTGCAAATAGATTCAACCACGCAAGAGTGGGTCAGAGTGGAAGATTGGAATAACCTCACAACAAGTAAGTATTATTTTACAATGACTTGGATTAGTTAAGCTCAAATTTCGCTCTTGCAAATAATGCACGCCACAGTTTGTGCTTAGGTTTTCATGGTGATTTTCTTTTAATCAAGATTGATATTTGAATTAAATAAGTTATTTGTCGGCTAGTTTATAAAGAATAGGATAATTGTCTTGTCCTGTTCTCCTTTAGTAAAAATAGAACATAGCTTATTGCCTTTATAGTTCATGTAGCAAAATAGGGGACACTAGACTTTTTAGATTCTGACATATGCTCTGCCTTCTTGAGAAATTTGTGATGATTATTACTCTTCAATCTAAGACAAACTTTATGACCTCAATTATACAATATGACAAAATGTTAATTTATGCTAACATCTTCACTTGACATATTGACATTTGAATCTTGATGTGCTTAAATGACTTGATATTCTATTAATTCTTTTTACAATGCAAAGGTTTTAGAAAATAATTAAGTTGAAAAGGGAGAATATGGAATTTTTCTGTGATGCTTTTATTTTTTATTTATTTTTACTGAAAGATCACTTACAAACACTCCAAAAAATCTGCCTTTTTGAATTGTCAAAATTTATTTGCGTTTTAAAAAACTGTGATGCCTTTTAACAATTGTTTGTTTTCTTTTGTAGTAGATAAACAAGAAGCTTGAGCATATTCAAAAGCATTATCATCTTATTGTGGAAGGTGAGACATCAAACAATTCTGGTATACCTCCTGTTGTGGCCAGAATTCAATCTTGAATTTCTATGCCTGTTGCCTCTTCGTTATTTGTATCTTAGTTTTACCTATCAAAAACAAAAAAAACAAAAAATGCCTGTTGCCTTTTTGCTCCCTTAACAAATGAGGGCATTATGCACCTTCTTCTGTAAAGTTGAGCCTATTTTTTTGGTGTGGGGAGTGGGGAAGTTATTTACAGCTTTCTAATGCTTCATTTTTTTGTTTTTTTTTTTAATACAACTGTACTTTTGCTCAGCTTTATAACAAAAAGTAAATTACCAATGAAAATAACTTATTCCGAACAAACTATTAACTATTTTAGTATGTTGATTCACTGAGTTCGATCATTTGTGTTTAAAATGGGACAAGTTAATTGAGGAAACAGAAGATGATGTAAGTTTAGATGTCCTGCTTATCAATTTCAACCTTAATTCAACGTTGTTTTTGTTTATGCTCTACGTATGGTTATTTCAAGTTTACTGATGATGCCAATTACTCTAGTAGTTGGCAAAATTATAACACTAAATTGGTTACCCATTAAGGGCGAATGCCCCTAGATTATCTAGCAACTAATTCTGATGGGTTGGGTCAATTAGTCATAGGCCTTACTGACTTATTGACCCAAAAATAAAGTCACTCACACACAGTGACTCAAGCTATTGTATGTGTTAGGTTCTAAGAGCTTAGAACAATTGGCAAATCGTGAGCACACAAGAACATACAAGCTGCAGAAAGAAGATTTCAGAATTTGCCTGATTCGACCGATCGAAAAACACGCTCGATCGATTGAAAGTCGTATCTGCAGAATTTAAATTAAGCCCAAACAGCAGTTCAAGCCCATTAAGGATTAGGGTTTCAGATTTACTTCTCCCACTATATAAAGGAAACCCTAAGCACATTTTTTATAAGGCTTTTTAGAGAGAAAAGAGTGTGTCTCTTTTGTATTTAGGGTTTTGTTCCTAAAACCTCTCTTATAACTTCTACCGGTGTTGTTCCTGGAAGAATCTCAAGATCCGGTATTGCAAAAGTTGCTACCTTCTCTAGTCATCAAAGGTGCTGATGATCTAAACCTTCAAGGGTGGTCTTGGAGTCACAAATAGGAGAGTTTGTGTTGCTAAACCTTTGAGTGGGATCTCAAAGTCACAAGCGTGGGTGTTTGTGTTTTGCAAAGATTAAAGAAAGAAGGAGTCCGTGGATCTCGGAGCTGTCACGTGATCGTGGTAGTAAGTTTCCTACATTAGGTAGCAATAGGATGTTAGTGGTCTAAGTCGCTATTGTGTAAACTTTGATTCTTTCTAGTGGATTTGCTGTTTTACCTTGAGGATAGCTAGGTTAAATCCTCCCCAGGTTTTTTACCGGTTTGGTTTTCCTGGGTTATCAGATTCTTGTGTTCTTTATTTTCCACTGCTTTATTGTTTTTCAATATATTTATGTTAACCTAATTCTGCTTAAATTACCTAAGTTAATCACTTGGCTAATTCTCTAGATTAATCTGTTGGGTTTAAGGGGTCTAAACGAACTTACAGTATATTCTTCAAAGTTCAAACATGCTTCTTTTTTCTTTTTTTCTTTTTTTGGGGATAGACAATAAGGTAAGTTTGACTTGTATGAAGTAAAACACATTGGTTCATCCTGCCAGCAGAAAGTTCAAAAACTAGGCAGTTGAGAAAACTAGGCAGTGGTACAGAAAGATGCGATAAAGTAAAATGACCTACTTCATTCTTTTTTCCAATCTACCTAAGCCTTCAACATACAACTAATCAGGCCTCACAAAAATGAAATTAGCAATAACTTTAATAAGAAAAACAAAGTTTCTCTTACAAGGAACTTGGGCAAAACATTGACGTTCAACTAATTGATGAATCACTACCCAAAAATATAAAGTTTTTAAGATAAGAAATTTGAGGCTATGTGGAACCGCAGAATTTAATTTTTTGCAGTTCTATTTATTCTTTGTGCTCTTCCATTCTTGCACACTATATAGTGAAATATCTATATATTTTCCTATTCTAGTCTAACCTTATTATAATTTAGGCCAATGAAATAGAACTTAAGAGTTGAGATGTTATTGTTTCCTTATAAATTTTGAGAAAAAGAATATCTTGTAGTATTAGAATGAGCAACAAATTATTATGATTCATTGGCTACATGTTTATCTCATATATTGGCTTAAAAAACAACCCACCTCTAATAATTTTTATTATGAAAAATTTTCATATGCAAGGATGGCCATGTCTTAATTAGTCAAGACAAACTTGGAGTATTTAAAATAGTAATTAGTGTTGTTTTATCATATATTTGACTTCTTTTTTCTGCCAAGAGCTTTGCAGGTCAACTAACATTTCTTGGTATTTACAACTAAGGCATCCAGGGTTCAAATCCCCTCTCCCCCCATTGTAACTATCTAATTATTTTTTTAAAAGGACACATTCTTTCCTAATTGTGATGAAATAAATTTTCAAAAATCCTGAAGTAATTGTAGGTGCTGGTTTCTTGGATTACTCATTTTAAAATAGAGAATTTTAAAATTTGGTACCATGGAATGTATTGATGTTACTATATGAATGAATCTACATTGATCACCATGTTGTGGAGTTTGAATATGATGAAGTATGATGTGTTATTAGCTGTTATCTCTAAGGTACCTTACCACCTTGTTTTGAAATCTTATTAAGAATAAACTTGTGTTTATGTTCACTACAAAAAACACAGGCTATAGCCGTGTTTTTTTAGCCACGTTTTCAAAAAACGCAGCCAAAGGTGGACCTATCGCCGCATTTGTAAGAAACGCGACGATAGGTCCACCTTTGACCGTGTTTTCAAAACACGGCTATAGGTAAAGTCTATAACTGCGTTTTTAAGTGTCTTTAGCTGCGTTTTTTTGAAAACAAGGCTATAGGTCCTATCATATAATTTCTTAGAACGGACTTAAAGCTACGTTTTTTTAAAAAAAAAAACGCAGCTATAGACCTGCGGAATATTTTTTAAGGGGGATCTATAGCCGTGTTTTTTAAAAACGCGGCTATAGGTCCTGTCAAATAATTTGTTAGAACAGACCTATAGCTGCGTTTTTTAAAAAAATGCAGCTATAGACCCGTGGAATATTTTTTAAAAGGGACCTATAGCTGCGTTTTTAAAAAACGCAGCTATAGGTCCTGTAGAATAATTTCTTTAAACGGACCTATAGCCGCGTTAATTTAAAAAAAAAAAACGCCGCTATAGACCCACAAAATATTTTTTAAGGGAGATCTATAGTCCTTGGAAATAATTTCTTTAAACGGACCTATAGCCGCATTTTCAAAAAAAAAAAAATCGCAGCTATAGACCAGCAGAGTATTTTTTTAAGTCGGACCTATAGCCACGTTTTTAAAAACGCGGCTATAGGCAACAACCAAAACCAAACCGGGCCTAAGAAATATTTTTAAGCCGGACCTATAGCTGCGTTTTTTGAAAAACGCAGCTATAAACCCGCAGAATAATTTTTTAAGGGGAACCTACTTTCCCACCTACCTCACTTTCATCTTTTCTCTCTTTTCTCTCTGTTCTCTTTCTTCTTCTTTTTTTCTTTCTTCCTTCTTCACTCACTCCAACGTTGCTTCAGTGAACTTCTTTCTTTCTTTTTTCTTTTTCTTTTTTTTTTCCTTTTTCTTTCTTCCTTCTTCACTCCAACATAACTCTTCTTCTTCTTCTTCTTCTTCTTCTTCTTTTTTTTCTTTGTTTCTTTGGAGCAGTTGACCATTTTTTCTTCTTTTTTTGCTCCTTTCTTCTACAAGTCACCAGGTACGTTCTTCTTTCTTTTTTTTTCCCCCCTTTTTCTTACTTCCTTCTTCACTCCAGCAGAACTCTTTTTTTTTTTTTTTTTTTCCTTTGAAGCTACTTCTTCTTTCTTTTTTTATTTTTTTCTTCATCTCATGCACACTAATTTGTCTATAGATCTAGTTTTTTTTTTTTTTTTAATTTTATGTTTAGTTAGTAAGAAAATGGAGAAAATTTTGAAAATTTTGAATGAAGTGAATATTCTAGCAATATTTGTGTACATGTCTTGATTTAGATTTGAGTTATGATTTTGAATTTTTTGGATCTGTGCTTGAATTTGTGCTATTGTGTTGCTGATATTGTGCTTATGTTTAAATGGGTTTGTGTTCTTGAGCTTGTGCTTGTGTTCGTTGAGTTTGTGCTTGTGTTAGTGATACTGATATTGTGCTTATGTTCGTTGAATGGATTTACTGTTAGATTTGGATTAGTTTTGTTGAATGAGAGAAGATTCATAGGTTTGTGTTCTTATATTTTGAAGCATGTTGTATTTGTATTGTGAGTATGTTGTGTTTGATTTTGAATTTTTTGGGTTTGTGTTTAATTTTGAATTTTGAATTTTTGTTTGAATTTTGAATTTTTTTGGGGAAAAAAAACCCAGAATTTTTTTTTGTTTTAAAAAAAAACCTATAGCCGCGTTTTTAAAACGCGGCTATAGGTTATAAACGCAGCTCAAAATGGGTCTGTAGCCGCGTTTTCTAAAAACGCAACTATAGGCCCGAAGACTATAGCCGCGGTTAAGAAATGCGGCTTTAGGTCTGACCTTTAGCCATAGTTACAAAAATGCGGCTAAAGACCCGCCGGGGGCTATTGCTGCATAGCATAGGCCTGGGTTGTAAACGCGGCTATAGGAAACGCGGCTATATCCTATAGCTGCGTTTTTTGTGTCTATAGCCACGTTTTTGAAACACGACTATAGATCCCGTTTTTTGTAGTGGTTCCAAACTGTGTCTATGGCAGATTCCCGCAGCAAGAAATCTGCAGCAGCTGACAATGAAGACATGGATCCAATGGTATAAGTCCATTCTTGTCTTGCAATAGTCAGCATTCTTTTCCTAGATCTTTTCCATAAAGCTCTTGATTATAACCTCAATCTCCTGTTTTTAATCTTCCTCATTTGTTTTTCCTCTAGCAATATTTCGAAAATAGACTGAAATATCTTAGGGCAGCCGGTGAAGAGCCATATCCTCACAAATTCCCTGTTACAATGTCTATCCTTGAATATGTAGAGCAATATAAAAACATAGAAAATGGGGAGCATCTTGAGGATGTTACTGTAAATTTGGCTGGTATTGAAATCAGGGCTTTTATTTATTTGGTTTGTATTTATCATGTTTCTTTTGGTATTTTTTATTTTTATTTTCTTTCTTATGCAAGGGCGTATCATGGGCAAACGTTCATCTTCTTCAAAGCTATTCTTTTATGATTTACATGGTGGTGTTGCTAAAGTCCAAGTTATGGCTGATGCTAGGTATCTTATCACTGCATCTTTTCTTTTCCCTTATTCATATTTGATTTTTTCTTATGATTTTAGTATTGTTATTTCTTTAGGTATGCAATGTCTTTGACAAATTATCTTTCTATTAGTTTTAATTTTTTTTTTTAAATAATTTTTTTTTGTAAGTTATTCATGCAACCATGTGGGCCTTGAACCTATGACTTCTTCCTCCACCTTACCCTTATAAGAGGAGGTGAAATTTGAGATGCAGCTTATTGGAATCTTTCCATATTAGTAGAAGAGCCTTTGTTTTTGCTTTTGGACTCTTTCTTTGAATGGACACAAATTGCTCTCTCTATTATCTTCTATAGTGGAATAAGTGATTAGTTTGGGAATTTGGATTTTCTTGTTACCTAGCATTTCATGTCAAATTTCTTATCTTAAAAAGTTTATATTTTTGGGTAGTGATTCATCAATTAGTTGAATGTCAATGTTTTGCCCAAGTTCCTTGTAAGAGAAACTTTTTTTTTATTGAAGTTATTGCTAATTTCATGTTTGTGAGGCCTGATTAGTTGTATGTTGAAGGCTTAGGTAGATTGGAAAAAAGAATTATGTAGGTCATTATACTTTATCGCATCTTTCTGTACCACTACCTAGTTTTTGAACTTTCTGCTAGCAGGATGAACCAATGTGTTTTACTTCATACAAGTCAAACTTACCTTATTATCTATCCCCCCCCCCCCCCAAAAAAAAAAAAAAAAAAAAAAAAAAGCATGTTTGAACTTTGAAGAACATACAATAGCTTGAGTCACTGTGTGTGAGAGACTTTATTTTTGGGTCAATAAGTCAGTAAGGCCTATGACTAATTGACCCAACCCATCAGAATTAGTTGCTAGATAATCTAGGGGCATTCACCCCTGATGGGTAACCAATTTAGTGTTATAATTTTTACTCATTTTCATGCTAATAATTAATAACTAGATTATAATTGAAATTATAATATTAAAGTTAATTAGACCTACTGAATTTTTTTATGACTTATAAAATTAGATTCACCAACTTTTGTATTGTTAAAAATTATACATGATTTTTCTATCTTTTCGTCAAAAATAAAAATAATAATAATAATAATAATAATAATAATAATAATAATAATAATAATAATAATAATAATAATAATAATAATAATAATAATACATTATTTTTACTACTAAATAGAATATTTAGATTATTAATAGATTACAAATAATTAATATATTATAAAACTTAATTTAAGATATTGATCGCATATAAAGTTCATCAATTTCTTATTATTGACAGGCCAAGAATACATTAACCTCTTGTGATAAATTAATTAATTAATTAGCAAAGTTTATTAATTAATCGAATTAACATGCAAAGCGCGTAGTAGCACAAACAAATCACCAAACTACTATGCAGCGGAAATAAAATAAACACGGTGATTTATTTACGAATGGAGAAAACCTACACAACAAAAACCCCACCGGGTGATTTTAAGATCACCACTCCCGAGAATTCACTATTATCAAAACAAGCGGTTACAAGTAAAGGAATCATAGTACCTTATACCAACCTACAGTTGAACCCTTACCCCAATAACAAATTGGCCTTGTTCTGTAGTGACAATCTCTCCTTGTAATGCACAACTTCCAGTACGTAACTAACCAAAGGCGTGAATCCCAATACGCGACTTGATCAGCAACTAGAGAAGGATGTTAGCTGCAAAGTTCTTCAATTCATCCAAACGATGAAGATCAAGAAGTTGCTTGGTCACAAAACCCTACGGTGCACAAACATAGTAGCTTCTTCAAGAGAAAGATAAACTAGGGAAAATTTTGTCTCCGGTCACAATTTGCATGAACCTGGGTAACTATGTAACCTGTGACAGCCCTTAAAATAATCCTTATATATGTCTAGGGTTGTGAGAAAAGAAAGCCCAAACATATACCCACAGATTGAATTGAAATCAGTTTTGAAAAACTGAATTTTATAAATCTCGATAGATAGCCATCTATCGAGCTTGCTGTCGAGCCACGAGCTGAAACAACTTTTAAACCTCAATAAATGCTAGCTGTCGAGTTTTAAAATCCAACACTTTCTCACTTTTTTCTTGGGCAGACTTGCAAGGCTCTAACACTTGAACTTGAAACCTTATTCCTTGAAGCATTAAACACATCCTAAATCTACCCAATTACAAGTAAAGTGCATTTTGTCAAAGGATTAGCCAATTACATAAAATATTGACATATGTTCCTAACATCAAATCACACATGTCCTTACAATTATCAGCAATGGTCATTTGACAGCTTCACAAATATTTTTCCCAAGTTGAGCTCAGTCAAGATGTTCAAACAACTTCAATTGATTTTTACAACCTTAGAGAGAATACCATGATTATGTTGTTTTTAGGGACCAAAGATTGACTATGACAATGTAAGGGTCGAGATTGCAAAACTTGACAAATTCTTCTTTGAGAAAGAAGTGCAAGAACACTAATCACGATATATTAAGCGTCTCCCTTGATAAAATCCCTGACACTAATTTAGACAAAATACTTTAATTGTGATGATGTCGAAAATCACCCTCAGTGAGCCGCAGGGTCTTCGCACGTTCTTGGTAAACCTGCACGAGTGGAAAGAACCTCAAAGGGAAGTACCGGTGTGGTACCGGCCAACGAACCTCCGACGGCTAAGTTAGTATTGCTCACAACTCCAGAGTGCTAGAGTCGGGGTAGAAACATGCGTACCTTTTTCATGAGGGCCGAGGGTATTTATAGTGGTGTAGAGTTGGGGCTTTGGCGTGTCGGAGGAGATAACCTCTGATCGGAGCCATGCCCTAATGCGTGTTCTTTACAGAATCCTCCCCCACTAGGGCCATTCCCTATTGCGTGGAGTGCAAGGTATCTATCCAGGTAGTGGAATGCGTGACAAGACGTGTTGATCCCTTTAACTTTGTCTCGTCACCCATTCATCCCGTCGGTGTGTAGACAGCCATCGGATCAGGCTGGAGAGTTGGTCGAGGGTGACGGATGGAATAGGACCGTCACCCCTTACCATGCCGTCGCCCAGGTAAATGGTGATGGCATCTTCAAGTCGTCACTCTCCCCATCAAATTGAATTTCTTGTGCTTTGATTAGGTAATGGCAAACATAATTGCTAATCATTTTTGACAAAGAAGATGGGGTATCTCAATCACCAAACCAAAGTTAACCCACATCCAATTAAATATATAAAATAAACCACAATCGAGGCCACTTAAATATACCCTATTTAACTTATAACCATTTTTCACTTTGGACTTTCTTTATGTTGTGTCACAATTGATTGACTATTATATTCATTATATGTGTCATTTTTTTATGCTTTTGTCATGCTTTTTATTTTTCTTTTTTCATTTTTTGTGAGCTTACCATTCCTAATCGTTTTGTTGCCCCATGCTTTTTTGAGATATGAAATCCACGTCTAAATGAGAGTAAATGGAATCTTTGATGAGGCCAGATTTATTTTTCCTTTTTCCTTTTTCATTTTTTGTGAGCTTACCATTCCAAATCATTTTGTTGCCCCATGCTTTTTTGAGATATGAAATCCCCGTCTAAATGGGAGTAAATGGAATCTTTGATGAGGCTAGATAAGCATTAGGACAGATAAGCAACATATTGCTACACACAAAACAGCTTGGGACAATATCAACCCTTCTAAAGTTCTATTACTTTGTGTTCAGTTGTAGCTGGAGAAAGGGAAAAGAAAGAAAAAAAAAAGTGAGGGAAATGAAAAGAAAAAGAAAGGGAAAAGTCTCTCGTACATTTTTGGAAATAAGGACTAAGGAGAAAAGAAAAGAGAAAAATATGTTTATTAGAGAGAGAAATGAAATTTTGGGCAAAAACGTAAGTTTGGAGCCATTAAAAATTTTTAAGTCAATATTTGTGGCTACACTTTTTTAGTGGAGTTCTCTCTCTATTTTCCCCCAAATTAAGCCGGATTGATTTATTTTCCTCCACTTTTGTTCTTTTTCTCATCTCTCCTATCAAACAAATAGAGAAAAAACCTCCCTTCCCTTCTCTTCCCTTCTCTTTTCCTTGTTCCAAACTGATTTACTTGCTATTATTGAGTCTATGCATTGTACCTTTTTTTGAATACATTTTGCAGTTAAACTCTAGATATTTTCATTGGAAATACCAAGCTATCATTGAAATACAAGAATCATGTTGACTCTTAGGCATCTAGTTGCATAGCTTTGGGAACAATATCCATCTCCTTCGTTCCTCACAACGTTTAAGAGGCTTGTGATGTAGATGAGACTATTTAATATAGTATTTATGTGTTTAAGCAACAAAAAATAGTGATTATGTGATTGTAAGGAGAAAAAATTAGGAGAAGATAAACATTATGGTATTTGAATTAATATGGTTGCAGCTATTCTTACCGTGGTTTTAAAAACCAAGACAATCAAAGAATTGAAAAAATGTCCAGTTCTTGATTTTTCCTAGTTGAACCACAGATTTTGATTGTTTTTATTTGATTGGTTTAGGGTTTGGTTCTTAGTTGAATTGGCTGGTCCAATTTTTATTTTTAAAACCATGATAATAGCATATGCTTTTCTCGTTTCTAAAAAAAAAGTGCTAATTATCACTATTTTTTGTATTTATTTAAATTATTGATAATATAAAAAAATCCAATCTTCTTATTTTAAAGGTGTTTGGTTTGCTCCTAACTCAAAACTCAAAACCCATCACTTATCTCTCATTACAACTCATATCCCATATCTCATATCTCTATCTTTACTATAACTCAAAATTTTCTCTACTTTTTGTTTGGTTCCAAATTTCAATTGCATGTCTCACACTTTAACTCAAATTGGTGGAGCCCACACACTCATAACTCAAAATTTTGGAAACATCCTAAATACTAAACTCAGTTTCCATGACTCTAACTCAAAGTTTTGAGTAATGGAAACACAACTCAAAAACTAAATCAAACAACTTAAATTTTAATGGGGCGCACATTTTTTGAATTTTGGATAATGAAAACTGAGTTATATAACTCAAAACTCATCGAACCAAACATGCATAGTTTTTTTTTTTTTTTTTTTTTTTTTGATAGGCAACTTGTGCATAAATTCCATTAAGAGGGCAAACTACCCATACATCTTACATCAAATGCAATTTGAGTCTCAATAACTGGGGGAGTATCCTCCACCCAAATGACACTATCGGATATAAGTTTGGCATTTCTTGCCATTAAATGAGCTGCTTGGTTGCAGTTTCTTCGAACATGGGACGCTTTCCACTCAACGAAGTTTAAGGACCATTGTCTTACCCCTACAATAATGTTTTGAATTGAGCTTGGAGAAGATGTATGGCCTGCAAGGGCTGACATAACTGTTTGAGCATCTCCCTCAATGACGATGTGTTTTAGTCCGAGGTCCTTTGCCAGTATGACTCCTTCTTCCACAGCCTTTGCTTCAACTTCCAGTGCACCCAAGGGCAGATCAAACTTTTTGCTCATAGCCCCCATGATCTGACCCCTATCATTTCTGATCACAACACCAACACCACAGCTGTTGGTCTCCTTAAACACAGCTCCGTCGACATTAATCTTGTACCAACCGACCAAGGGGGGGGTCCAGTTAAGTCTCCTAGAGTTGGGATCTTGGCTCGCAGTGGTGTTTAAATTACGGTATTCATCAACAAGATTTTCTGCCTCCCTTGCTACTGCCTTTGGTGGTTTAAACTTACCATCATACTTAACTGAGTTCCTGTTCTTCCAAATGCACCAAGCTGTGGTAGCAAAAATTTCCCAATCCACCTCACTTCTAATATCCCTTAACCTCCAAACCACATCAATAAAGTCACGCTGGAGGGTCTTGAAATTTGGGAGGTTGAGCCTAGTTTCCTTCCACACATCAGCCGCAAACTTGCAATCCCAAAGGACGTGACCCGAAGATTCAGATTTTCCGCATAACACACATTTATCCTCTGTGGCCACATTCCTCAGTTTGAGGTTGTAGTTTGTTGGGAGGATATTTTTACATGCTCTCCACATAAATTGTTTTACTCTGTTTTGACACTGCAAACCCCAAATGGACCTCCACAGATCACTCATCTTTGTGCTGTTTGATGGACTTCCCCTGTCAGTTTTATGATTTCCTTCTAGCAGCCATTTGCGCGCGACATGATAAGCACTTCTTACCGTGAAGATTCTGTTCTGAGTCCAAGCCCACACCTGCATGTCATCCGGGAGGCAGGGGCTGATTGGAATACTTAGTATCACCTCCACGTCATGAGGGATGAAATTTTCCTTCACCGTAGTGATGTCCCAGCCACCTGTTTCGGGGTTTATTAGGCTAGCAACCAGATCACAAGATGTGTCAGGGGGGCGAGGGCTAATAATTTTAAAAGAATCTGGGATTGGGATCCACTTATCAGCCCAAATATTAACCTTTCTACCATTTCCAATGTTCCAGCGCTAACCTCTGCCAATCACCTCCTTTGCAGCCATTAGACTTCTCCAGGTGTACGATGGATTATGACCAAGCTGAGCATCCATAAAGTTGCTGTCAGCGAAATATTTTGCTTTGAGGACTTTATGGCTGAGGGAATTGGGATTAGTGAGAATTCGCCAACCTTGCTTCGCTAACAAAGCAAGATTAAAGGCCTTAAGGTCCTTAAACCCCATACCCCCTTCTGCTTTTGGAGTACACATATTTTCCCATGCAATCCACCTCAGCTTTTTCTCTTTATCTCTTTGACCCCACCAGAACCCACAAACCATGGAGTTCAATTCTTTGCACAAAGAGTCCGAAAGCCGGAAGCAATTCATGGTATATGTAGGAGTTGCTTGAGCAACAGCCTTAATGAGGATTTCCCGCCCCGCAGAAGATAGGAGCTTTCCTTTCCACCCCGCTATTCGTCGGCCTACTTGGTCTTTAATCCTGTCAAACGCTTTCCTTCTCCCTCTCCCTAACAGAGGAGGCAGCCCAAGGTATTTCTCGTGTTGTTGGATAATTTGTGCTCCAAACATTTCTTTTATGGCTTCCCTCGTTTCACTTCCGGTGTTCTTACTAAAGAAAAGAGATGTCTTATCTTTATTGAGTTTTTGCCCTGAATTCTTTTCATAATCCTCCAGAATTTGAAGTACTCTAGCACCCTCCTCCACCTTAGCATTGCAGAAAATTATACAATCATCCGCAAACATTAAGTGAGAAATCTCTTGAAGGAATTATCTTGCCCTTTGGCTCGCCGTTGATAAGAACCGAGTATGACACCGTCGTCACGCACATCATCGTTAAGGAGATCCATCTCTCATGAAAACCCATTTTTCGCATCATCCCCTCCAAAAATGACCATTCTACTCGGTCATACGCCTTACTCATGTCTAGTTTAATAGCCATCAGACCCTTCTTTCCTTTCCTCCTCTGGACGATGCAGTGCATGGTTTCGAAAGCCACAAGAACGTTGTCGGCAATTTGCCTGCCCGGAACAAAAGCACTTTGGGATTCGTTGATTACTTCCGGGAGAATCTTTTTCAATCTGTTAGCCAGCACTTTGGATACAATTTTATACACTACATTGCATAAACTGATAGGTCTAAACTCAATTATTTTCTGGGGGCAATTTACTTTTGGGATCAGACAAATATAGGTGTCGTTAAAACCATCAGGCATGATACCAGTTTTGAGGGTCTGGATAACGCATTTAATAACACTAGGGCCAACCACATCCCAATATTTATGATAAAAGATGGGAGACATACCGTCCGGACCGGGGGATTTTGTGGGGTGCATTTGCTTTAGAGCGCTCCACACCTCGTCTTCCTTGAACTCCCTGAGAAGGATATCATTCATCTCATTTGATACTCGTCTGTTCACTGCACTTAGGGTAGCTTCAAAGTCCGCTAGATGGTCAGTGCTAAAAATGGTCGAGAAGTATGTCAGGACTATCTTTTCAACATCCTCAGGCTCGTCTTTCCACCTACCATCAGCATCCTTCAGCCCTTCAATCCTGTTCTTTCTGCGCCTCTGGTTGGCTGTTGCATGAAAAAATTTCGTATTTCGGTCCCCACTTTTTATCCAGAGAGCTCTCGACCTCTGATTCCACATGATTTCCTCCCTGAGAAGATTCTCATTGATTTCCTTTTTAACAACTGTGATTTCCTCTGCTGTTTCATGGAGTTGGTTCAAATTTTCCAATTGTTGGAGGCGCCTTTGCTTCAATTTTAGCTCCCTATTAACATTACCAAATACCCTTCGATTCCAGTTCAGAAGCTGGACTTGGCAATGCTTTAATCTATCCTGGAACAATACCTCTGGGTTCCCATTCAAAGGGTCCCACGCTGCTTCTATCACCTCTCTGCACCGCTCGTCTCTAGTCCACATGGCCTCAAAGAAGAACCGTTTCTTTATCGGTCTTGAAGGCTTCCTTTTTTGCAACCATAGAGCCAAAAGACAATGGTCCGATGTCGACATTGATCTGTGATAGACCTTAGCTTCAGGATACATCTCCAACCACTCCCCATTGGCAACCATCCGATCAAGCCTGACTAGAGTTCTCTGCTCCCCCCCACGGCCATTACACCATGTGAAACGTGGCCCCACGAAGCCCAGATCAATGAGCCCGCACTCATACAAACAGTCCCTAAATCCTTCCATTTGCCGAAAGTCCCGCTCAAGCCAGCCAATTTTCTCATCCGTATGGGTGATTTCATTGAAATCACCAAACACAATCCAAGGCAAGGCACACTGATTTCTTAAAGCTTCGAGAAGTTTCCAAGAAGTGTGTCGCATTTCTGTGTCGGGATGACCGTAAAAACCGGTTGCTCGCCAGGGTCTTCTTCCTTCCCCTTCGTGAACCACCACATCAATATGTGAATGGGAACAACTCTTAAACTCTACATTCGTACCTTCTTTCCATAGCAAAGCCAAACCACCGCTTCGACCATCGCACGGCACGATGATACCTTGGGATAGATTGAGCTTGCCCTGGAGCCCTTTCATCCTGCTTGTACTCGCTTTTGTCTCCGCAAGGAAGACAAGGGTCGGATCGTTTGCCTTCACCTCATCGGTGAGGCTGCGAACCGCCGAGGTTGATCCCAGTCCCCGGTAGTTCCAAGCTAGTAAGCTCATTGAGCTCGGCGATGCTGCCTAGCAGCCACCGCCTCTCCGCCATCCGATACGTTTTCCCCTTTTGGGGTTTTTGAGACCTGAGCCTTCCCTTTCCTACGTTTCAGATCAATGATATTTGTATCTAGTTCATCGATCGGGGTTGGGCCTTCCCTTTTAAGCTTTGTTGGGCCTGCATCTACCCCTCCCTCCTTAGCTTTGCCCTTTCTTTCTATTCTTTTCCAGTGCTTACTCCGCGGGCCCAGTTTTTCAGCGACCCAGCCCAATTCCTTCTCATAAAACATTGCCATCGGGCCCACCTCAGTATAGTCCATTCTTATACATTCGTTTGTTTGCTGTTTTGGCGCCAGAGCGAAATCAAACCTCGGACTTGCCTCCTGATGGGTCGCTTTCTCCCAGTACCTGCTATCGCCCTTGTCAGCTGGACATTGCACCACGTCTGCACCTTCCATTCCTAAAACCCTCATACAACTTTCTGGGGTATCCATACTCAGATTGGACTTTCCATTCTCCTGATAGTTCTCTGACTTACTTTCTAACTTGTCTGGATCCTTCGTCGTTTTTCCCATGTTACAACCTCCCAAATCCAATAGGTTGACCTAGACGTCGCCCCTACTACCGAGGTCCCGAGCGGCATGTGATGTTCAGTCGCCGTCCTCATTCCCCTGTTTGAGCCCGCACCTCCTCTGTTTTCCACCCTCTCCTTATTCCTCGGATTTGATGATTCTCCTCTGACTCTCCTCACTGGTACTTCGCCCCTCATCCAGGCGCCATATTGGAGGTCTTCGTTGGCTGGTATAAAACCCTCCACCTTTCTCTCCAGGCAGTCCTTTAGATCGTGGTCTAGCATGCCGCAGCTGTAGCAAAAGTTAGGCAAACGCTCGTACTTGAAGTTGACCCATCTTGCCGTGCCTTCTTCGATTGCTATCCTTTTCCCCCTAATTAGCTTCCTCGTAACATCTATTTTTACTCGGACCCGAAGGTATTTACTCCACTGGACTCCAGGCTCCATGACATCCACATCAAGCACTTCGCCAAGGCTGGCCCCAATAACCATACCTGTCTCCCTTGTTCTACTCTTAAGGGGTAGGTTATGAATCTGCACCCAAAACGGGGACCATTTCAGCACTAGATCTTTAGGAACCTTGTCGCCTTCAAATTCCTGGAGGAGTACCAAGTGTTTCTCGTAATTCCAAGGACACATATCTAGGACTTTTCTTTTGTCTCTCTCGTCTTCAAACTCCACAAGATACAACTCCTCCTCTATCTCTAAGACCTGTACATTTCTGTTTGGTTTCCAGAGCATTCTCAAGTTCTTCCTTAACGTGTCAAGAATAATGCATCTGCGGGACAACACTCTCATGACCAGGCAATATTTACCTCTTTCTGTTGCTGCCTTAGTGCAGCTATTTCCCAGCTTTATACTCTCATCTTCCTCTTCTGTGAAAGTTAACTTTTGCCATAACACTGCTAGTTCGTCGGCCATTGTAGCTGGACCGAGAAGTGCAAAGAGAAACCTGATAGGTCCCACCTAAGGGAGACCACTAAAACTCTCGCAAGAAACTGCAAGACTCGCACTGCTTCTACGTGCCCCCGGGCCCGAGAGCACTCTGTCTTCATAGTTTTTTAAGAATTCTATAATTGAGTTATTCGAAAAAACTACTAAAGGTCTAATTATAGAATATTTACACACGGTGTAAAAAGTTATTGCGATCTCAGCTTTTATGGTCTTCATTACCATTTCATTCTGTTTCAGGTATCAATTCTTGACTTTTACTTGCTTTTAGCTCAAGTTGTAGCTCTAGTTGTTGGGGTTTTTAGAAGTTTTTTTTTTACTTTTAGAGTTTTGCTCAGTTATTGTGCGCAGCTTGGTTGTGATTTTATGATTCTTCATTGTATTGGATACTCGAATTTGATGCTGATGTGGGGTTTTGTGGTTATGGGTTCCCTTAATTTTTTGGTGAGTTTGCAATTTTGATTCTATCTGAGCTAGTGATTTTGAAAGTGTTGTGATTTTTAGGGTTTTGGGTTTAAGCTTTTAGTTTATGGTTACTGATTAATGATCATGTGACTGTTATTTGGATATGTTATGTGGCATAGGGAATGAAGTATCTTTGTTTTCATAAGAAGTTTATTTTAAAGCTGTCAATATAAAAGCAGGGCCTCCGTAATATAGAAATGATTCTAAGGAATATAATGGGGTCAATATGTAGCTTAGTAATTGACAATATAGAAGCAGGGCCTCTGTAATTTCGGATGTAAATTTGCCTTCTAAAGTTGTCTTGTCTTGGATACGTCATAGGCTCAATGGATAACTTAATACATTCAATTATAATTATCTGTAAATGGGAGATGCCTGATACACATCATAAATGAACGAAGGAAATGACAACTGACTTGTCTGCCTTAACTCTAAGACTAACCGTTGGATTTAGATAATAATGAGAGCTGAACAGTATTGTTATTCATCTCAATATTATTCTTCTTTCTTTGAGTATCAATGTAATGATATTGGGGTGAAGGATGAGGTTGTAAGTTCAAGGAGCATTAGGTTTGTGTAACATATAAATATAAATATATATTCTATTTATTGTACATTCTCTCAACTCTCTCTTTCTAGTTTTAATTTTTTCATCTTGTATGCCTTTTTTATTTCCCAGTTACTGTTAGTGAAGTTGAAGCACCTTTTGAGCTTTAGAAGAGCATTAGCAGTTCTGTAATCGATGATGGGCTGATAAACGTAGGTATGTTTGTGCTTAAAACCAAGGCTTCTTCTCTTCAACAGTTTGCTTATCATGTTGCATTTCCAACCATGGCCTTGCTTCTATCTGAATTTCCATGGTTTCTTTTTATATTTTGTTCTATGAAATATTAGCGAGTCCCATTAAGTTTGATCATGGATTCAAAATCCATTGGGTGCATAAGAGAAATTACCATTAAGGGAAAAAGTGAGAGAGAGAAGAAAAAAAATACATAAAGGCATTCACTTCTTTCTGTGTATTTTCTATTTTTCTAAAAAAACAAAATTGAAGGAAATTCACTACTTCTGCTAAGATGTTTGTACCCTTTGCAGAAGTGTTGTTCCTGACTTGTCCTAATAACTCTATTCTTCGAAGCTGATCTATTTTGGGAAAAGAATATTTGTGGTCTCATAATATGGTTCTGTGTATATATGTTTGTTTATATCCATGTTTCCTTTGCTATATACCATGTAACAATCTAGGAAAGTGAAGGTTGAAGGCCTTCTGTTATGTTCACATCCCCCAAGCCAATTGGAGTGCACGTATAAATCCAACAAAAGCATTAAATGATATGAGATTGATTCTCAATCTAGTATTAAAGTTCTAATACAAGTACCCTTGGGTCAAATGTGTAGCTTTTTTTTGGTCTATATTATAAAACCTGAACAAAAATAAATAAATAAATAAATTGTTATCTTTGTTGTGCAGCACCTATCTAGAAAAGAAAAGGTTTGTATTTGGTGTCATTAGCATTAAGGTATTATAGTTTTGTTTATTTAATAAAATCTAAGCATAAGAAGGGTCATATTTGCTTACCTTGATACAAATATGTGAAAATGTTCATACAAATGGAAATTACATTTCGTCCTATGCTAGTAAACACAATTGCCTTTCATCAATATATCTCTTATCATATTATTTTCTCTCTTTTATATATGTATGTGTATATATATATATATATATATATTTAGATGGAGAGGTTTTAATTACCGATACAAGCAACTGGGTTCAACTTGAACGTGATCGGCAGGACAAGGTATCCAATGAGTATATGAAAGGGATAACCTCTAGAAACTTTTTGTTATGATAAAGAATTTTTTAAAAAAAAAAAAAACAAACAAACAAAACAAAAAAACAAACAAACAAACAAACAAAACAAAAACAAAACAAGAAAAAGAAAAAAATTATTAAATATTTTACTATTCCATGATGATTATTCAGGAAAAGAGTTTGAAAGAGCACAAGAAGTTTTTGGAAAAGATTAGGTTGCGAGATCTTAAACAACAAAAGAAAATAGCGGCAGCTGGCATTGTGCATGACTGCCCAGAATTTGTAAGAAGCTACACCTTGTTTATGTTTATCATCTGTTGCACCAGTATTTTCACTTTGCAAATAAAAATAAATAGAATGCAATAATTAGGTACCATCCAATGCTGATTGGTGGTTGGTTTTATTTTTGCAAGTGGGTGGCGACCAGCCTGGTGCAAAGAAGGTAAAAGTTTGATGATGAATAGGTATGTTACCTTGGTAACATACCATGTGTAGTTTCTATATGTTTTCATTTATAAAAACTGCACATGATGAAATTATCAATATTGTTATGATGAGTAATATAATATGAGATGGCTGATATTACCAAGTCCCATTAAGTTTGATCATGGATTCAAAATCCATTGGGTGCATGAGAGAAATTACCACTAAGGGAAAAAGTCAGAGAAAGAAGAAAAAAAAAATACATAAAGGCATTCACTTCTTTCTGTGTATTTTTTATTTTTCTGAAAAAACATAAGGCTTCTTCTATGCTTCTGCGCCCATGTTCAGATTGCAAGGGCATGTGCTGTCTGTGACTCTGTTTCTGTGATTGATCATCCATGTTTTTTTCAAAGTTGAGCCACGGCCCTTTTGAGTGTGGCTTCATGCATAGATATTTTATCCCATGATGGTGGTGATGATGAAGGAACTTAGCCTTTATAATATTGCTTCCAAATATTACATTTCTGATAAGACTCTCTCTCTCTCTCTCTCTCTCTCTCTCTACCTAGGTTTATATTTTTCTAAATTACATTTCGTCCTATGCTAGTAAACACAATTGCCTTTTCATCAATAATTAATGTCTACTCTCAAATTTTCTTCCAAGTTCAGCCACCGTATAATATGTTTCCTTTTACCCAAATTGTCTTGGGGAATAAACACATGCAGGTTTAGGGAACATCGTCATTGTTAAAATGGTGAACAATTTTGTGTGTGTACAATATGGAGAGAGCATTCTTTTTCTTTGACCAAAAACGAAAATTTATATTTATTTTCTTAGTTAATGAAAATCTCTCTCCCTCTCTCTCTCTCTCTCTCTCTCTCTCTCTCTCTCTCATTTTTCTTTTTCCTGGGTAATCAATTGAACATATAATTGCTGTCTTTGCTTATGCTTAGAATATTAGTTCTTTTGCAGGAAGAATCCATTATGGGTCTAGAATGCATTGATTATCAAAATCAAATGAAATAATATGGTACTTGTATTATCGTGAACATCTTGCGTTCATTTTATAGTTCCATGCATTTCTATTAAGTGTGAAGTGCACATTAGATTAAATTATGCTGTTTAATTTAGAAATGAACAATCATCTTTTGAGTGAAAGAGTGTCTCTAAAGTTATAGATTGTAGAATCTATATTAGACATGTTCCATTGTAAATTTTGTTATTTACATTATAACTAGGAGATTAAACCTAAGTAATTTGATTTGAGTCTTTTATTTTCCATTGTTCAAGTACCATGATGCTTGTTGGTAACTGGCTAATCAAGTACCATGATGCTAGCTGACAATTTTTTGTGATGTAAAAAATCCTTAAGGGATATGCATTTTGTGATGTAAAAATCTTTTGTTGGGAACTTGTTTGGTTTTGGCAATGAAATTATTTGTTTATGTAAATTATTTGGGCAATGAAATCTTTTGGCAATGAACTTGTTTTGTTTGCTGGCAATTGGTTGGGAACTTGTTATGTAGAGCTTTTGTTGAGTGCTTGCAGTGGATTATTGGTTGAGAACATAGTGTAAATTATTCGGGCAGGAATTACAAATTTACCACACAAAAAAACACCTATAGCCGCGTTTTTAAAAACGCAACTATAGACAAACCCAATGTAGGGGGCTTTAACCGCGTTTTTCAATGCAGCCCAAAGATGGTCTATAGCCATGTTTTAAAAAACGCAGCTACATGTCTAAGCCTATAACCACGTTGTAAAAAACGCAACTATTGGAGTGAGCCTATAGCCGCGTTTAAAAACTGCAGCTATTGGTCCAGGCTATAACCGCGTTTTAAACGCAATCCAAAGTGGGTCTATAGCCACGTTTTGTAAAAACACAGCTATAGGTCTCAGCCTATAGCCGCAGGTGGACTAACACATCTATAGGGTTAGACCTGTAGTCGCGGTTAAAAAAATGCGGCTAGAGACCCTAAAAACGCGGCTTATACTGTGCAACAATAACCCATTGCAGGTCTATAGCTGCGTTTTTGAAACGCGGCTATAGCCCTCGTTTCTTGTAGTGGATAACGACCTCTCAACATCATTAAATCTAAATTAATGCCTTGAAAACTCAAAGAGCAATGGCTCAAGAATCAAGATCCCTAAATATCCCTAAATTGGCTGAATTGGATTTAGTGCTTGAAACCAGAGCGTCCTCTTATGTTATCCAAAGGATTTTCATTGCCACTATTACATATAGCATGAACTCATCTTTGGTGATTCTTTCTGCGAGTAACTCACATTGAGCTTGCTATGCGATTTCGGAGTAGCTGATGTGATGATAAGAGTGATTTGGGCTTTTAGAATATGACTAAAACGATGTAGTTTAGGATTGGAGTTTTGTATTTCAGCTTGGGAAAAACTGTACCATTTGGATGGTGCCATGTAAGCTTTTTATTTTTTATTGAATCGATGTAATTTTGGGGCTGATTTGGCAAAAATAAAACACATCAGCATACACATGTGTCACTTAACAGCAAAAACTAACCATAGGGGGTGAATTGCTATCGAAACCAAACTTCAAGATGTAAAAATCAAAGTTCAAAAATTTTGGGGTTTGAAGTCCAAGCAACCCAAACTTCAATTTGCAATTTACCCTTATTTTAACCTTAAACTATTAATATGCTTTATTTAAATCTCTAACTTTGAAAAAAATATCATTTAAAGCAACTATTCACATGATATTTAACAAGGGTTAACATTAGGGGTGGCAATTCGTGTTCATGTGTCGAGTCAATATTGTGTCAACTCATACGTATTCGACTATATGAGTCAACACTAACCCGACATATTTATTAAATGGGTCAAGATTACTTAACCCTACACGAGCCATTTATTAAATGGGTCAGTCGTGTCAATCTGTTTATCTGATTTTCTCAAAATGAAGAAAAACATTTATGAAAAAACAAGCAAATAAATATTTTAAATATAAAATTCAGAACTAATTAGTAACTGCATTACAAATAATCATTCAAAACTAAAGCATATCTCAATATCATAAATAATCAATCACAATATGTCAAACAAAATAAACTAAAACAACTAATAAGTTTATATACCTAGGGTTTGAATGGTATATTGGTTAAATTACATTTAATTAAACGGGTCAGATGGGTCAAACAGGTTCTATAAGTTGAACCTTAACCCAACCCGTTTATCAAACGGATCCGTCATATCAACTCGAATATGACGCAAACCCATTAAACTTTAACCCATAACCTGCTAATTTCATTTCGTGTCGTGTCGGGTTCGCGAATCGTATCCAATTTTGCCACTCCTAGTTAACATAATTTGTGACATAAAGTTTAAACGGGAACTAGATTGGTTTTATTCAAGTACTAAATCTGAACCGAGTAGACTAGTAGAAAAAGTACTTTTTCTGCTACTAGCCTAGTACTACAAAAATGAATCTAAGAAAAGAGAGTTTTTTTTTTTTTAGAGAGTTTTAAGCTATGGCGTCCACTCCTAATAATAATTCTTTATCATCGGACCAAGATACCAGTCGGTTTTTGGTGCAAACAGGAATTGAATCTCAAATCTCTTATTCAACCATTAAAGATTTTGTCAGTTAAGCTAACTGAAATCCACAAAAGAGAATATTTGTTAGATGCTCTTGGATGCTACCTTCTCCCAAATTCAAGTTGAAGCCCACTGATTACTTTTAAGGTGGATTCACCATGAAT
Source organism: Lithocarpus polystachyus (assembly GCA_033629205.1). Lineage (NCBI taxonomy): Eukaryota > Viridiplantae > Streptophyta > Magnoliopsida > Fagales > Fagaceae > Lithocarpus > Lithocarpus polystachyus. The sequence continues at coordinate 18,249,518 of CM066167.1, forward strand.
ATGAGGGGAATGAGAACCACATCACCGTATTCCCGGAGCACCTAATAACTTTCCAAGAAAAAATGCTTACCATTCGTGAATATTGAGAGACTATCAATTTGGTTGGAAACTATAAAAAAGGAGCATTTCCTCAATGGTATGAAATTATGCCCTAGGTGGATCTCTAGCATGTATAAAATATAAATTAATTTTTTTCCAGTGTGAAGAATGGGCTTGAGTCTTTCTCTATGCATGTCATAGAAGCTAGGTTTCGAAGAGAGAGAGAGAGAGAGAGAGAGAGAGAGAGTTTTCGTTTGACTTTGAATTTCTTTATCAACGGTAGTGTCTTCAATAACCTTCATGACTTTCCCAACACCTTGTTGTTGTCTCCGATGATGAATCCACTAGCAATGAATGGGGGATTCAATTTTCTAATTAAACGAGATTTTTTTTTTTTTTTTTTTTTGAATGAGGGTGTGATTGTATTTAGGGTAAATCTTAAGTACAATTACATAGGTGTTCCATAATTGAATTCAAACATATAACTACATTGAATATAATTGTCTTTAAAAAAGATATTAGTATTTTTGCTTCATTGATCAATATATCTATATATATATATATATATATATTTATTTCAATTTAATTAGGAAATATACTATTGAGTTCTTAAATAATTGTCAATTTCTTTAAGACTTTCTCTTCTCTCCTCTCTCCTCGTGTGTGTGTGTTAAAATACTTAGCATTCTAAAAAAAATGTACCTAAATAATTTCACCTTAAGTTTTGTCTGTATATGTATTATTCCCTACTATAATAATAATAATAATAATAATAATAATGTAACATGTTAGATGGCGTAAACATAAATGTTGACACTATATTCTTATCAAATTTAATATTTTACTTTTCAAAGTTAAGAAGAAATATAACTTTTTTTTATAGAAGAAATAGAAATTAGAAATTAGTTTCCAAAATAAGGATATATGTGAATGGAAGTAATAATATATGTTAGAGGCCAAGGTAATAGTCATGGACAAAGGATCATTTACAAGTGGTCCCGATAATGTATACTTAAGACATACATCCAGTTAAATCAAAAAAAAAAAAAAAAAAGACATACATCCAGCATAAGTGGCGGAGTCAAAAAAATTTTCTAGGGTGGCCAAGTTATATAGTATACAAAAATTTAAATTAAAAAGAAAAAATCAAAAGTCTTGTAACTCAATTAACACCTATTTGCATTTTTCAAAAGAGACATTTAAGGTTTAAATCTCTCTTCTGTAACAATCTCCCTTCTCCCATTATAACCATTAAATTATAAAAATACAAAATTAAAAAAAAAATGAGAAGGAAAAAAGCTACAAAGATTTAGTCCTACCACAGCTATCTATCTATACTATCTATAAGAGGATTTTCCTCTTTGAACTGAATTTTTATGTTATTCAAAAATACTAATAAACCAAGAATGTATTGACCCTTTGTGATGAAGTAATTGATTAATTACCCAAGTTTATTAATTAATCAAATTAACATGCAAAGCGCGTGGTAGCACAATCAAATCACCAATTAACTAAAGTATGCAGCGGAAAATAAATTGACACGGTAATTTATTTATGAATGGGAAAAACCTACACGGCAAAAACCCCACTAGGTGATTTTAAGGTTACCACTATCGAGAATTCACTATTATCACAACAAGCGGTTACAAGTAAAGGAATCTCAGTACCTTATACCAACCTACAGTTAAATTCTTATCCCAATACCCAATTGGACTTATTCTGTAATGACAATCTTTCCTTTTATTGCACGACTCCCAATATGTGACTAACCAATTGCGCGAATCACAATACGCGACTTGATTACCAACTTAAAAAGGATGTTGGCTGCAAACTTTTTCAATTCATCCAGACAATGAAGATCACAAAGTTGCTTGGTCATAAAACCCTACGGTGTACAAACACAGAAGCTTCTTCAAGAGAAAGATGAACTAGAGCAAATTCTGTCTCCAGTCACAATTTACATTAACTTGGGCAACTGTGTAACCTGTGATGGCCCTTAAAACAATCCTTATATATGTCTAGGGTTGTGAGAAAAGAAAGCCCAAACATATACCCACAGATTGAATTGAAATCAATTCTAAAAAACTAAATAAATAGATAGCCATCTATCGAGCTAGTGGTTAAGCCACGAGTTTCAGCAGCTTTTAAACCTTGAGCTATCGAATTTTAAAATCCAGCACTTCATTACTTGATTCTTGGACAGACTTGCATGTCTTTAACACTTGAACTTGAAACCTTGTTTGTTGAAGCATTAAACACATCCTAGACCTACCCAATTACAAGTAAAGTGCGTTTTGTCAAAAGATTAGCCAATTACATAAAATGTTGACATATGTTCCTAACATTGAATCACAAATGTCCTAACAAATACCACTAAACTTTACGTTTAATAGGGAAAAAACTTAAAGACAACCTGGTAAAATTATATCTCAAACTCTACTTCAAATGCCTACAAAATATAACACTCTCCTACTAATTCTTGTTTTCAAAATAAACTTATTCAAATTTAAAAAACAAATAAAAGAAAAAAGAAAAATAATGACACTGGGGACTAGACCTAAAAAAAAAAAATCTCATCGTATGCACAAAACGTGTGCAATGAGACTAGTTAATTATAAAAATATAAAATAAATAAGTAGAAAGCAATCCTACTATCATGTGCCACCTAAAAGATATAACGATATGAAATATATAATAAATATTAAAAAGATATTAACTAAAAGTCATTCTAATAGCACTCACAACAGTGATGCTATATTGCTATATTGCTATATTTTAGCTCCTCAAGCACCAAAATCATGCTCCAGCCGTGGAGCTAAACTTATTTTTTTTAGCTCCATTGCTACAGTGTGCATCTATAGATAGATGTGCACCGTTCATGAGAGTTAAAAAAATATTATTTTATTAAATTTCTCTCTCCTCTTTCATTTAAATAATATTTTCTCTTTTTTTCTTTTTCTCTCTCTCCGGCTTCTCTTCTTCTTCCTTCTCATTTTTTTTTCTCTCCCTCATCTACTCTCTGCTTCACCGATCTGTTCTAGGTTCCACGTCGCCGTCCCATGCCGCCGACCCATCTCGCCCAATCCTCCATTTCACCGCCGATCTGTTCTGGGTTCATCTTCATCGCCGATCTTCATCGCCGTCCCACGTCGCTATCCCACGCCGCCGACCCATCTCACCCTGTCCTCCATCTCATGCTGATCCAAGCTCCATTGCTGACCTAAGCTTCATCGTCGATCCAAGCTCCACTGGCACCACCTTCATCAAGCTTAAGAGCACCACGAATTTCGTGGCTGTGTCTGGATTTCGTGGGTTTCTCTGAGTTTCATTGGTAGTTTCTTTTTTAGTTGGTGGTTTTTTTTTTTTTTTTTCCTGCTGTGAACTGGTGGTGGTGGTAGTGGTGGTGGTGGTGGTTGTGGCTGTGGTTGTGGCTGTGGCTGTGGCTAATGGTAGAGGTGGTTGTGGTTGGTGCTGTGGATGATAGTAGGATATATTATTTTATTGTAGGGAGATATATTATTTTATTATAATGTTTATATTATTTTATTGTGTTAAAAGCTAAAATAAATACACCGCTGCAGCATGTGTGTAGGTAAAATAGATAAAGTAACTTTTGGTAGAGTTAAATTTTAGCTCTACTGTTGTGGATGCTTTTATTATATGGATTTCAAAACAAAAACAATTCGCAATCTAAAAACAAATACAATCTTATCTATACTCAGTCACAAAAGACAGAATTACAGAAAGACTGTCGTTTAGAGATTAATATGTTCTAGAGGGGCGAAAAGCATACCGAGCCGTGGAGATCCGACAATGACACGACAGTTCCGTGAATCAACAGTGATTTGGGTGAGTTGTATTTGTAATTTTGTAGAGGCTGAATTGTAGAGAGCCAGCGGTGTGTGGTGACTCTGGTGAGAAGTGTATCTCTAAGTTTTTTTTTTACCCATGATTTGGGAATTTGTTAAAAACAGAAGTAACTTTTTTCTTTTTCATGTTTAATGGAATGGATGAGTTTTTTTTTTTTTTGGGGGGGGGGGGGGGTTTGTATCAATGTAATTTTTATCTAAGAAGGAATAATGAAGGGATCTACAATTTTATTTCTTCAATTTTTGTGATTAATGAAGGAGCTACAATTTAGCCCTTAATAAATGGAAAATTTTATTTTTTCTCAAATTTTCAACCCCAGGGGGGTGGGGGTAAGCAAATCTATATATATAATAATAGGTAAAGTAGAGAGAAAATTCAATTAAATTTTCAATTAGAATTCAATTAGTGTCTAATTTTACGCCACGTGTCTCATCTAATCTATATATATATATATATATAATAGGTAAAGCAGAGAAAAAATTCAATTAAATTTTCAATTGGAATTCAATTAGTGTCTAATTTTACGCCACGTGTCTCATCTAATCTAAATTTTAGAATTTTGTACTAAGTGAATTAATTTAGGTAAAAAATGAATTTTAATTAGAATTTAATTTTGAGCCACGTGTTCCATCTATTCTAAAATTTTAAATTTTTGTGCCAAATTAGTTAATTTAATGTAGAAAACGAGGAGTCCAATATAATAAACTATAAAAAAACATAATGATATGCATCTATATATATATATATATATATATAAAATAATAATAGTAATCTATATATAATAATAATAATAAGTAAAGCAGAGAGAAAATCCAATTAAATTTTCAAAATGTCTAATTTTACGCCATGTGTCTCATCTAATCTAAATTTCAGAATTTTATGCCAAGTGAGTTAATTTAGGTAAAAATTAAATTTTAGTTAGAGTTTAATTTTGTGCCACATGTCCCATCTAATCTAAATTTTTAAATTTTTGTGCCAAATTAGTTAATTTAATGTAGAAAACGAAGAGTCCAATATAATAAACTATAAAATAAAATAATAGGTAAAACAGAGAGAAAATTCAATTAACTTTTCAATTGGAATTCAATTAGTGTCTAATTTTACGCTACGTGTCTCATCTAATCTAAATTTTAGAATTTTGTGCTAAGTGAATTAATTTAGGTAAAAAATAAATTTTAATTAGAGTTTAATTTTGAGCCACGTGTTCCATCTATTCTAAAATTTTAAATTTTTGTGCCAAATTAGTAAATTTAATGTAGAAAACGAGAAGTCCAATACAATAAACCATAAAAAACATAATGATATGCATCTATATATATATATATATATAATAATAATAATAATAATTATAATAATTATAATAGTAATCTATATATATATATATATATAATAATAAGTAAAGCAGAGAAAAAATCCAATTAAATTTTCAATTGGAATTCAATTAATGTCTAATTTTACGCCACGTGTCTCATCTAATCTAAATTTTAGAATTTTATGCCAAGTGAGTTAATTTAGGTAAAAAATTGAATTTCAGTTAGAGTTTAATTTTGTGTCACATGTTCCATCTAATCTAAATTTTTAAATTTTTGTGCCAAATTAGTTAATTTAATGTAGAAAACGAGGAGTTCAATATAATAAACTATAAAAAATATAATCATATATATAATATGTAATTGTGATTGTTTTTAAATGTACATGTGCATATGCACGGGGTTACACACTAGTCTATATATATATATAATAATAGGTAAAGTAGAGAGAAAATCCAATTAAATTTTTAATTGGAATTCAATTTGTATCTAATTTTACTCCACGTGTCTCATCTAATCTAAATTTTAAAACTTTGTGCCAAATGAGTTAATTTAGGTAAAAATTAAATTTCAATTAGAGTTTAATTTTGTTCCACATGTCCCATCTAATCTAAATTTTTAAATTTTTGTGCCAAATTAGTTAATTTAATGTAGAAAACGAGGAGTCCAATATAATAAATCATAAAAAACATAATCATATATATATAATATGTAATTGTGATTATTTTTAAATGTATCCGTGCATATGCACGGGATTACACACTAGTAATAATAATAGGTGAAGCAGATAGAAACTTAAATTAGAGTTCCAAATTAGAGTTCTAATTTTGTGCCATGTGTCCTAAATTATTTACTCTTAAAAAGTTTTATTTTTTAATTTTAGAATCAAATGTAAGACTACATCATAAATATTCATCCAAATGAGTTATTAAGTACAAAAACCAAAAAGACAAGAATAAATGAATTGGAAAAAAAAAATGCTTCACAATATTTTTTTTTAATATCATTTTATACCTAATAATATCCTTACAAAATTTTTTAAAGAGTTAACAAAATATAAAAATGACTATCAATAGTATTTGAATTATATATATAGGAATTATATTATGCATTTTATTGTATATTTTTAAATGTATCCATGCATAAGCATGAAGTTACAAGCTAGTTTAGATATAACTTAGACATTTCTAATTTCTCTATTACTGTAAATGGAAAATTCCAAAAGTCGGGGGGGCCATGGCCCCCCTAGGTCGGCCTCGTTTCCAGCATGCATTGATGTGTGTTGTACCATGTGGACGCCACAAATAATCTACAATGTTTGTTGTGAATGTGATAACCAATGTTAATTCCTTTTTTTTTTTTTTCTTCTTTTTTCATTTATGAGAGTGACCTTTGATCAATAATAGAGCCATGTCATGGACCCTCAAAATATTAAAATAAGGTTTAGGATTGTATCCAATGTATCAACGTATTTGACACATTAGGATAAAATAAGATTTAAAATTGTATCCAATGTATCAATGTATTTGACACAAAAAGATGAAGACACGTGTCTAGTTATAAACATTTGTATCCTAACTGATACATGGTACACAAGCCATGTATTTAAAATAAATCTTAATTAAATTATACTTATGTATATAAAGACAGTTCCAAATTTTCAAATATATAATAATGTCTCTTCTTTTTCTCTCTTCTTTCTAGACTTATCGAAATACATGAATACGTCTCATATAACATGCAAGAAAATGACTAAAGAAGATTTGCATGCATAGTAGTGTTAAATTTGTAACAACGCGTTAAATTTATATTATCCGCAAGTTCATCGATAAGTTAGTCATGAATGTCTCAAGTAACAACGCATTAAATTTTAACATGGATCAGCTTGATTTGCCATGGGTGTTATATTTGTTTTAAGAGATTTGCATGCATAGTGTAAATTATCGACGTATGATTCCTTGCTTGATCGAAGGCTTTTGCACTTTATAATTATAATATCCGCAAGTTGATCAATAAGCTGGCCATGCCTCTGACTTATTTGTGGGCAGGGCTCAAGTAAGAAAAATACGGATCTTTAAGCCGGATCCCGAATTAGATACGTCGTTCATAAATGGTGATCTCAAGGACCTCCCGTTATAATATCTCCAGTTCTCTCATGTTTTTACACCAACGAAGGAGACGTGACAAGCAACAAGTCCTAAGGTTAGAAATAAGCCACATAATTTTCTCTCTCTTTCAACCCTTTTCAGTTTTCAATAAAATTTTTATGGGTTTGCTTCAATCACCTGTTACGAAAAATGATCGTTCAAGATCATCTTTTGATGGTTTCCACTTTCCACTATCACAAAATGATCAGCCACTCCAGACCCATATCTAGGAAGCTCAAGAACTCTTTCAAGAGCTTCAAAGTTTGACGGGAACAACTTTTGATGGAGAACAGAACAATGAATTGGGTCTTTGATTTGGGTTTTATTAATTGTGATTTGAATTTGAAGAGAAAGGCCAATTAATTGGATAAATGAATAAAAACAATTAAGGAATAAAAGATTAGAGAAGAACATCATGGCTGCTTTCAAAGCTTTGAAGAAGGAGAGGAAGCTTTCAAAGCTTCCATGGCTGATTCTTTCACAGCTTTCAAAGCATATTCAGAAGTCTCATGCTAAACCCACGACCCATCGGAACTCCCACGGCCAGAAATCCATATCAAACCCTCCCCAAGCTCCGCCAGAACGAGCCTCGATGCTCATAGCGGAATAGCCATGAAACCCTCCACGTCAATCCAAACAGCCATGGTTTCTTGTTCTGCTACACCAATCTTAGCTGTGAAACACACAGTTTTAGTCCAAACCCATTTCCATCAAGTTCCGATCTGCCAATCTGGACGCATCTGATGCTCAGGTCGGTGAGGTCCGTTAGGATGGGGATGTTGGTGAAAGATGCAAAGAAGAAAGAAAGACAGAAAATTGAGAGAAAAAAAGTGGTATTTGACGTGTGACTTTTCTACCCTAGGTTTTGTTGCTTGTCACGTGTCTTTCATTGTTGCTAAAACATGAGAGAACTGGAGATATTATAACGGGAGGGGAGCCCACACCGTGAAATGAAGATGTTAGGACTTATCCACGGCCATAATGAAAATGTGCAAGAAACCCATTCACAGTCTTTTCTTTTCAGTTCTGCCATGCAGTATACACACACAGACACATATTTTCTGACAAACTCACTGGTCTGGGATCCACCAAATTGGGCCACAACACATGAAAAACGCAAATCAATGAAAATGTTGGTGACACTTGTCAGTGAAAATTTTAAACGTATGTAACAAAATTAATATTTTAACCTAATGATGTCGGTTATACCATACTATTTAGAATTTTAAATAATAATTAAAAATTCCAGTGTTAATAATTGATGTTTTAACCTAATAATGTCGGTGATACCATAAATTTTAAATATTAACGTAGGTGATGACTAGTAATATACAAATATTGTGCTTGGTTTCTTGCGACAAGTCTCATATTAATTTGGCTAAGGGGTGCGCCGTTAGTAATTATTCTATCATGGCATCAATCAACGTTCTTTTTTCTTTGTTTCCAGATGAGTTTGTTGTATACTAGTGTTTGTGTCGCATAAACCAAAGATGCACATAAAAGTCCCAAACAGGTTATCAAATTTATACATAACAAGAGCAAAGTGCATGTCAATGTTCATAAGCAAAGACAGGCACGGACACTAAAATGAGTACATTAACGTGAACATATCCCACAAGTAGCTTAGAAGTAGCGGCAAGTGGTACATGCATAAAGAGTTGTGGGAAGAGAGGATATTATCAATTGCAGCTCTTATTATATATTACCCACACACACACATATATATATATATATATATACTAATACTAACATGAGCCTAACTAGCTAGGCTCACTCAGTTGGAAGTTGGAGGCCTGTATGGTGGTGGCCTGTAATAACCATTGGGAGGTTTGCCATCCAATGAGGACTCCTGTGCTGGAGGCTTGTGTGGTGGTTTTATAGGGCCTACTGGTTTTTCTTTGTGTGGTGGTTTTTCCTCATTAAATCCATCCAATGAGGTTGGTGGCTTGTGTTTTGGTGGTGGCTTGTGTCCATGGGGAGGTTTGCCATTCAAATTTAATTCCAGGCTGGTCTCCTCTGTTGAAGGAGGGTGTGGTGGTTTATGGTGGCGGACAGCAAGAGAGTGAGTGGTGAGAAGCACCACTGCGAGAAGCAACAATAGCAAGTGTTTGGTAAACATTTTGGGTTCTTGAAAGACTTGGAATTATGGTGTACAAACTTGCGAAATTTGCTGGCCTTTTATAATGGGCTTGGGCCTATGATTACACGCCACATGGCTTGTATTTGAGGAATTATGATCTCTCTTACGATTGCACGTTGCTGTGATAGTGTCCACGTGGGACCCACTCACGTTTTCTTTTTCTTGTTTTTTTAAAGGTAAGGAACCCACTGAGTTGAAAAGTTTGACAATAGCTATGGCTGCGACTGGGGCAGGTGATTTGGCTCCAGAGTTAGCCAAAAGTTATTATCAATTCAACTTTGGCATCATTGATCGGATCGATATAGGGATAACTCAGATTGAAACTTTAGTTTGGCCCCATCTCTTGTGGTTTAAAAGGTTTTTTTTTTTAATTTATTAATGACAGAATAAATTTTGTTAAACCAGATGATACACAAATGGGAATATAAATCAAATTTGTTAGAAAAATATCTCTGTATATTGAACTAGTTGATTGAATACAAGACTCTATTTACAGCAACGCTGCCACGTTGATAGTAAGGTATTCAAACAAACATACACTAGACTGGGGGGTAAAAAAAAATTTATATATAATATTTTTAAAATTTTTTGTTTTGACTACCTAAAAATATTTTGAAGACCCTAGCTAACTGATTGAAACCCATGACTTATAAACCAAAAATGGTTCTAATTTTTGCCCCTTCCTGTAAAATAAAATAATAAAAAAATCAACAAATTACAGATTTCATTTGTGAACCTTTGACTCTTCTAATTTTTTTTCTCTTTCTTTTCGTTTCTTTTATCTCTTAGTCTTCGGCATCCTGACTCGCTAAGTTTGGTATGTTTTCTCTAGCTTCTTTCTTCTTTACTTCATCCCACTGATCCCAGTAGTTTGTTCTCTCTTACTAGTTAAATTGCTCCAAGATTTACAACCATGGTCCACGTATATGGTATAGATTCTGCAAAGGCAAACCGATTAAAGGAACTTCTTTTGCTTCTCTTTTATTTTACCATCACGTACGTGTATGGTATTACTGGGAGTCTAGGACAGGTATGACTTTTTTTTATTCTTTTATTCTTTAATTTTTTTTATAATTAAATTAATTATTTATTATATAACATATAAAAATCATATATATATATATATATATTTAGTCAAAGCTAATAGAAAATCCAATTTGATCTTAAATTGGAGTCTAATTTATGCTATGTGTCTCTATTAATTTTCTTAATTTCATTGTAACTATTTACAACACTACAAAAATTGAGGAATCCAATTTAATTTTTTTAATACTATTTAGAATTTCATGGATAACAATTTAAATAATTTTTTAAATTTATTTCAAATAATCTAATATTTATTTTATTAGTGGCTATTTTTATTTTAAAATATACAAATATTATATATAAACTTGGTAAAATTTTAATACACATTTAGTTATGCTTATTTGTAAATATATCTCATATATATGCATAGGATTACAAGCTAATATATATAATAAACTATTTTTAAAATATATAAAAATATATAATAAAAAAAATAAAAGACAAAAATGTGTAATTCATTATTTGATTATATTTTTTTAATGCATTTAATTTCAAGTATTTTTTGTCTACTTTGTGACTTTATGGATTATAATTTAATTTTGAAATCTAATTTAATCGGTAAGGTAACAGCTATTGATCTATTCATGATGATATTTCAGAAATAATACTATACTTTTGGATTCAAATGTTGAGTAATAAAGTAATTAGCTTATATATTTGAATAGTATTTCATTATACTTTATAGATTATTATATAAAATATTATTATAATATATACAAATCTCGTTTTTCATTTAGCCTCCCCAAACACAAATTTCAAGTTCCACCATTGCAGAGATTCGATCGATTGAACTTAAGTTTTTTCTTCATGTCCATCCTAGAAAAAAGCAAACATTCTAATGCCAACTTGACAAAAAGTAAGAGCATGCTAAGCATGTGAGTGTAGATACAAATTAAATAATTACGAATAGACAGGTTTTCATGAATGATGTCATCCATGATCTAGCATTTGTTGATTTTGTATGGAAGATTACTTAAGAGGCCTTCCAATTAAGGGTAAGACCTATTGTCTTTCCTTCATTTCCAAAAAATGTAATATGGCCCATTTGGAACCCACTATATTGGCAAGTTAATTAGCCCGTTCACAAAGTTGAACTTAGCGCTATAAATTGGTAAGATACATTGCTTTTCTTTTTCTTCGACAGGCTTTTCTTTTTCTTCGACAGGCCTATACAATCAACTTTTCGCTTTTTCCTTGATTTAACAATAATTATATGCAAAAAAAGAAAGAAAAAAAAAACAATAATTCTCTGCATTTTCTATTTACATGAGAGCTTAGAATGATTTTTGTAGAAAATATCTTCTAATATGGAAGCCGATAAAACGAATATATATTATACTTCCCAATCAAACCATAATAATGTCATATTTGTATTTTATTCTTCAAAATTAAGAGGGCAAGAGAAGTAGGATTCAGAAATTATCCACGGAAAAAAAGATGTGGATGAAAATTGCTTTAAACTCGGGGAACCATACTGATAACAAAAGTTGTAATAATCCCATAAAAAAAAAAAAAAAAAGAAGTTGTAATAATTTAAGTTGGGCCCGCGTGCCAAGAGTATTGTAGTAATTAATATTTTTTGGTGTTTTCAACAGAGATATTTACAATTCATATCTCTCACTTCAATTATAAAAATTATCAAAAATAATAATAATAATATGTCAAAGAGTTTTGTAACTCAATTAGTTAGCATCTCTTAAAATAACATGATATATAATTATAGTGATAAAAACATACTGATAATGTATAATCTTTTCAACGTACATGTGTCATGCATTAGTGCGTAATAGACTGTGGGCTCAGCTAAAGCACTCTTCCACATTTTTTGTGGCTGTTAACAAATGAACCATGTAAGCACAACGATGCTAACTTTGACATTTATTTTTTGTGTTCTTTTGGGAGTAGTTTATTTAGTTTTTTTGTTAAAAGTATGATAAAGTATACTTGTACTTAAAAAAATGCGAAAATGCAATGTTAATATCTAAAGTTTGTCTATTATGCGTTTTTGGTCTCCTAAGTTTCAAGTGAGCATTATTAGTACTTGACGTTTAAAAAAATGAGCATTGGTGGTCTTTCCATCAACTTCCGTTAAATTCTTGCTTATATGTGTAATAGAACAATGACATGGCTTTTTTTTCCCATGTAATAACTTATTTTGTTTAAAAATAAAAATAAAACAAAAACAAAACCAAAATTACACTTGATGATGTAGAGAATCAGTAGGCTGAATGCTCCGGCTTCGGTGGCGATCAGTGTTTGCAATGACCTGTAAGGAAGAAGACAATCAAAGGGTGACCGGGGTTGACCGGCCAAAACTCCTCCGATGGTGAAGTCAGTTCCTTAGAAAATAATGTTCGGACTTGGAGGGAAGCGACGTTATTCAAAACTTACCTTCATCTGGAGTAGGCCGGTTTTTATATAGTGGACCTTAGAGCGGTTATTCGCTTTGTAACTGCTCCAAGGTTTGTGGACATCGACATAACTTCTCCAATGGCTATGGAAGTTATTAACCGTTGAAGGGAGTTGAGCATTTAAGGTAATTGCGGCGACATCTACGGGTCTGATTCTTTCTCCAGAACTCTGCGATTGGGCATGTAGATAGAAGTCGTACCCCGAAAGTTTCTAAGGGTCATATGGTCGTCCGTACATTTCGTCTATGTAAGTGCTTCGTCTATGGACGACTCCTTCCTTCACGGAAGGTGGACTTGAATTTTCTCAAATGGTTTATGGACGACCCCTATGGACGATAAGGAGATGGTCACATTTCGCTGTTCCCATCAGTTGCCCCCTTGTCCATGGGTCGTCCTAGGTCGCCAATGGTTGGACAGCTTTTTTCTTTCTTTTTTTTTTTTTTTTTTTTTTTAGCCACGTGCAGATATGTCATTGGTCGACCTGCTTCGTCGAATGCTTTTCCCAAAGGAATTGCCACGTGTCGTCTTTTGAACGGTGGGCGTCGCTTCGCTGACCCCCCCTCTGGGGCCTATAAATAGGTACATTCTCATTCTTGCCCTTCACCTTTTTCATAATCTCTTCCGCTATCTCGTCCAAGAGTCTCGTCTTGCACTCGTCCTAGATCTGTCAGGTATTCCTTTTTCCTTTAGGTTTTTTAATCCTTCATTTGTCATGTCGTCATCTAACAGTAGTTTAGAGAAAGAGATAGACGAGTATCAGGACGTTTCGGTGGGGAGTTATGAGAGTGGTGAGGGAAGTACCAGCTATAGCAGCACTTCCTCAGACGAGCCTTACTTGTCTGGGGTTCCTGGTATTCCTTTAGAGGAATTCCAGGAGCAGCAACGTAGGAAGGCCTCTGGGGCTGGGACTAGCTCGTCCAGAGAACCAATGAGCCCTTCTCTAGACGAGGAGGAGGAGGAGGAGAATGTGATTTATAGCTGTGCTCCTGAAGTAGCGTCCACTTTAGACGCCTTTAAGTTAAAAACCCTTGTAGATAGATACCAGATACCTAAGGAGTTCCATCCTCGTCTCCCCAAGGAAGGTGAATGGTGTTGTTCTCCTTCTTCTGGTTTAGGGGTATACACATCTTATCTTTTAGCTGGCCTTAGGTTTCCTTTGAATTCCTTTTGTAGAGGTCTTCTTCATAGGTTGGGTATCGGACCTAACCAGCTCAACCCCAATGGATGGAGGACAATAGTTGCCATGCAAGTGTTATGGCGTGAGGCGTTGGAAGGGGACCGTCCTATCACAGTGGACGAGTTCCTTTACTGTTATAAACCCTCAGAAATCAAGAAGTCTGCTGGTTTTTACCAGTTCTCGTCCAGAGGCTCCCCCTATAGTCTGATTGAGGGTCGTAGCTCGTCTGACAGACTTTGGAAAACAGAGTTTTTTATTATTTCTGGAAATTGGGCTGGGGACCCAATTGACGTGGCTAATGCCCCCTTCCCACCTTTTACCACCCCTCTAGGTCGTCTTCGTCCTGAGGGTATGTTTCTTCATTTCGTCTTCTTTTCTTTTTGTTCATATATTCTTATCTTTTTGTCGTCTAACCCTTTTCGTCTATATGTGCAGCCGTTGTTCGTCCTAGGTTAGACAAGTTTCATTTGGATCGTATTGACAAAGCTCGTGCCTTCCCTGGTAGAACCTTCCACGACCTAGTTACTCTCAGTAGTCTAGCCTCGTGGGGTCTTGGACCAGTGCCTTCTGTTGAGAATCTTGCACACGAAGAGAAAACTCGTCGAAGTAAGTGTCGCCCTTTTTCTTTTTTCATATCATGTATGGTTTCTTAGTATATCATTGTTTAACCCTTTTGTTGTAGGAATGTCTACAATGAGAGAGAATAGGGAGAAAAACGTGACCAGTGGGGACGAGGAGGTTAACGTCCCTCCAGTCGTCCAGAGGACCGCCGTCCCTGGAGGGAAGAGGAAGTCCAAACCGATTTCAAGTTCGGTGGACCTTGGTGACCTCCCAAGTCGTCGAGGTTCCAAGAGACAAAAGCCAAGTACGACTCCTCTTCCTAAGGTTCCCAAGTTCACACCTCCAACGGTCAACTTGGACGAACCTTTGGACGACGTTGAGCCCGTCCAAGTCATTCCACCCATCCAGACTGATCCTTCTCTTCCGTCCAAGACTCCTCGTAGGCCCCATCCTTCTGAGTCGTCATCTCAACGTCCTTCCAACCTGGTGTTGGACGAGGATTATGCCTGGAGGACGTTCAAAGGCATTATTTCTGACAACGAGGTGAACTCGTGTTACAATATGTCTGTCAGAGACTTTGAGCGTTCTGCCATCCATGACCTCTTCAAGGTAAGCCAGTTTTACTCGTCTTTATATGTTTTCAAGTTCTGAGTAAATTTTATTCAACTCTTCTTCGTCCATGCACAGGCTATGTCTAAGTTTTACACAGCAAACAACCAGGCTAAAGAACTTGCTGAGGAAGCCAAGACGGCTAAGGGGAAGGCCCAAGAGTTGAACACTGAGGTGTTATTGAAGAAGGGGGAGGTGATCAGGTTGACTGAGGATCTCAACCGTTTGCAAGTGAGTGAGACGAAGCTGAAGGACGAGGTAGAGGAGCTTAGAGCAGATGTTCTTGAGAAAGATACTCGCATTGCTCACCTAGAAGGACAAGTTGCTGAGTTTGCCTCGTCCTTGGAAAAAGCACGTGAGGAAGCCGTTGCAGCCTTCAAGAAGTCTGACGAGTACAAGAATCGTCTAGACAGCCACTATGCAGCTGGTTACGAGGACTTCCGTGCTGACGCCAAGGACGTCTTCCCAGACTTAGACTTTGATTCCTTCAAGCTTCCTCTTGCCACAGAAAGCTCGCTCTTGCAAACAAGTTCCGAGGACGTCAATGTGATGGACGATGCCAACACTGAGGTGACCCAGGACGATCCCAAGTCTGGGGGCAATGCCCCCAGTGGTTTATCCAATTGAATCTAACTTTAGGAATTTTTCATTCCAGTTTATTTGAAGTGCCCGCTGTTTTGGGCTTTGCTTCCTTTTTCTCTCTTTTCTTTAAATTTATTCAAGTACAATCATCTCGTCCAAGCTTATGAACAAGCTTTATGTAATCATTTACATCAAACTTTAAGGGTTTTTGGGCGTTGGTCGTCCACCCTCTAAATGAATGAATGTCTTCAATTCGTTTGTCATGTGTTTTAAATTTGTTAATATCGTCCATATTATGTTTATGGCACTGTGGTTCGTCCATTTATCTCGTCTTGACTTTATGAACGAACTTAATATTATTCTTAATAGTATAACTCGTCCACGAATGACGTGTTTTTGCGAGTTCTATTTGTTATTCAAGTTTTGCATGATTATTATTTTAACCATCTCAAAATCGTCCCAACATTTTCTCGTCCATGTAGCGGATTGTTATGCTGGTAAGACTCGTCCATGGGCTCGTGGTGTTGTTGCACACATTACACGTCCATGTCTTAGACGAGTCTTCCTTTGGTTTTATCTCGTCTTGATCTTTGACGGATATAACTTTTTAATGGATTATTATTTTAACCATCTCAAAATTGTCCCAACATGTTCTCGTCCAAATAATGGATTGTTATGCTGGTAAGACTCGTCCATGGGCTCGTGGTGTTGTTGCACGCACATTACACGTCCACGTCCACTTAGACGAGTCTTCGTTCTTGTTTTTGTTTTTTAAGGAAAACTTTATAGACAGTACATCCCTGCGTTCAAGGAATTTTATTCGTCTTTACTCGGTTGCCTTATGTGGATTATTTTGAATGGATTCACAGAAATGAAGGCTTTCCATACAATCATACATGTACTTGAAAATACATCATATATATTCTGGAAATTCATAATGCAACCACTCGTCCATAGGCATGGCACGTACTTGAGAGTTAGTGCCTTTAGGGAATTAAGAATACAACACAAAGTCGTCCAGGAATAACACAACATGCTTATACACTCAAAACCAAACATAGTAATAGTAAGCAAATATAAGAGAGTTACTGTAAACGAATCACATCGAGCGTTCATGACTTTCGTCTTACGGCACTTCGTCCATAATCTTCCTTCACTGGTAGTACCTTCTTAGGTGCTCTACATTCCAAGGATGTTCCAGCTTCCGTCCGTCTAGGGCCTCCAGATAGTAGGATCCTTGCCTCTTGAAGTTGACAACCCTATAAGGTCCTTCCCAGTTCGGACCCAGCTTCCCGTGGGCGGGGTTTCTGGTGGCCAACGAAACCCTTTTCAGGACGAGATCCCCAATGTTGAAACATCGGGGTTTGACCATGGCATCGTACTGCTTCGCCATGAGGTTTTTGTACCTTGCTGTTCTCTGCTCCGCGTCCATCCTCACCTCGTCCACAAGATCGAGGTTAAGACGAAGTTGTTCCTCGTTTTCTCCGTCTTGGTACATCGCTACCCTATGGTTGGCCATGTGCACCTCTGCAGGTATGACTGCTTCACTCCCATAAGTTAGTTTGAAAGGAGTTTCTCCTGTGGGGGTCCTTACTGTTGTTCTGTAAGCCCATAAAACACCTGGTAACTCATCTGGCCATATTCCCTTTGCCCCCTCAAGCCGGGTCTTGATGATTTTCAGCAAGGAGCGGTTTGCCACTTCTGCCTGTCCGTTGGCCTGTGGGTGAGCGGGTGAGGAATAATGATTTTTGATCCCCAATTGTTCACAAAACTCCCTGAAGGGTGTGTTGTCGAACTGCCTTCCGTTGTCTGACACCAGAACTCTTGGCACTCCAAATCTGCATACAATGCTCTTCCAGACGAAATGTTTCACATTCTGTTGAGTAATTTTCGCTAAGGGTTCAGCTTCCACCCACTTGGTGAAGTAATCTATTCCCACCACCAAAAACTTCATCTGTCTAACCCCTGTTGGGAAGGGCCCTAGTATGTCCAAACCCCATTGCGCAAACGGCCATGGGGCCATCATTGGGGTAAGATACTCTGACGGCTGTCTAGGGATGTTGCTGTAACGTTGACATTGATCACAGACCTTTACATATGCCTTGGCATCAGTTTGGATAGTCGGCCAATAATAGCCTGCCCGTACAACTTTGTGGACGAGTGATCTTGCTCCTGAGTGGTTGCCACATGCGCCCTCATGAATCTCCCTCAATACGTAGTTCGCTTCGTCTGGAGCTAAACATCTTAAATAAGGTTGGGAGAAACCCCTCTTGTAGAGCATCTCGTCCATCAGGATGTACCTGGCCGATCTGATCCTCAGCTTCCTGGCCTCGTCCTTCCCTTCTGGAAGCCTTCCGTCCCTCAGGTATGATACTATTGGGGTCATCCAATTTTCTTCTCCTTCTATCTGTAATAACTCTTATTGTACTTCATCAACTTCGTTCACCACTTCATTCGCAGAGGCTTCCTTTGCCAAAGTATCTGCTTCCACGTTCTCTTCCCTTGGGATTTGAACGAAATCAGCTTCCTTGAACTTTTTCACTAGGCGCATCACTGTACTCAGATATTTCTTCATTCGATCTTCCTTGGCTTCATATATCCCATTCACTTGGCCCATGACTAACTGAGAGTCACCCATGACGAGTATCGACTCTGCGCCTAAGGACTTAGCCAATTCTAGTCCTTTAAGAAGGGCCTCATACTCTACTTCATTGTTAGTTGTTCTATACTGCAAGCGAACCTTGTGCTTCAGTTTGTCCCCTTCTGGCGATTCGAGGATAACTCCTATCCCCCCTGCATACAGTGTAGATGATCCGTCTACATGGATGATCCACTTCTTATCCTTTTCCTTTCCACCTTCATTCTCGTAGCTTGGTGTAAATTCTGCGATGAAGTCTGCCAAGGCTTGAGCCTTTATGGCAGTTCTTGGTTTGTACCTAATGTCGAATTCACTGAGCTCAACTGCCCATTGGATCAGTCGTCCTGCGGCTTCCAGCCTGTTCATCGCCTTCTTGAGTGGATGGTCTGTCATGACGTTGATGACATGAGCTTGGAAATAATGCCTCATCTTTCTAGAAGCTGTTATTAAAGCGAAAGCCAATTTCTCCATTAGCGGGTAACGTCCTTCCGCTCCTCTAAGTGCTCGGCTTGTGTAATACACTGGCTTCTGTACCTTCCCTTCTTCCTTGATCAAAGCGGAACTCACGGCATGTGGAGTCACCGCCAAGTACAAATACAGCTCTTCTCCAAACACGGACGGACTCAGCAATGGAGCCGTCGCTAGATAGTTCTTAAGATCTTGGAAGGCTTGGTGGCACTCGTCCGTCCATTCAAACGCCTTCCTGAGGACCTTGAAGAAGGGTAAACACTTGTCGGTAGCTTTCGATACAAACCTATTTAATGCTGCAACTCGTCCTGTAAGGGACTGGACTTCCTTGATATTTTTTGGTGGTTCCATGGCTAATATAGCTTGGATCTTATCTGGATTCGCTTCAATTCCCCTCTGTGAAACCATGAACCCTAGAAACTTCCCTGAAGACACTCCGAATGCACACTTGGTTGGATTTAACTTCATGTTATATCGTCTGAGTGTTTCAAATGTTTCTTGAAGGTCGTCCATGTGTCTTTCCTCATCCAAGCTCTTCACCAGCATGTCATTGACGTACGCTTCCACATTCCGTCCTATCTGTGGGCGGAACATATGATTCACCAACCTTTGATAAGTTGCTCCTGCATTCTTTAAACCAAAGGGCATCACCTTATAATAGAACAGACCCTGACTAGTAACAAAAGAGGTCTTCTCTTGATCTGCCTCGTCCATTTTTATCTGATTATATCCTGAGAAGGCGTCCATGAAACTTAGCAACCGATGGCCAGCTGTGGAATCAACCAACTGATCCAAGCGTGATTACTCACCGTTTGAATGTAGACCCCTCCTTTAAGCCTGTTCGTCAGAAGAAAAGAGTATTCGCCCCCGAGCGAGATAATGCTATTAAGGAAGAGGTCCAGAAGTTAACCACAGCAAAGTTTATCCGGGAAGTCTACTATCCGGATTGGTTGGCAAATGTCGTGATGGTGAAGAAGGCGAATGGCAAGTGGAGGATGTGCGTAGACTTCACTGACTTAAACAAGGCATGTCCTAAAGATAGCTGGGTCTACATTCAAACGGTGAGTAATCACGCTTGGATCAATTCCCGGCATATCGTGATGGCTCCATGCAAAAACATCAATACTCTTCCTGAGGAACTGAACGAGGTCCTCTCTTGTCTTCTCTTTCATACTTGTTCCGATTTTGGTAAACTTTTCAGGATTGCCTTCATCTAAAGGAACGTCCTGAAGCTCTTCGGTTGGCTCTGCGGCAATTCTGCTTTCCTCAACACTCATTGTCTGCATGTGCTCGTCCATAGCCAATAAAGCTAAATAACACTCCCTCGCTGCTAATTGATCTCCCTGCACCTGTCCTATTCCATGTTCTGTAGGGAATTTGACTGAGAGATGGTAGGTGGATGTTACTGCCTTCCAGCTGTTTAAAGTTGGCCTTCCAACGATGGCGTTATAGGAAGACGAGCAATCCACCACGAGGAAATTCACTTCTTTGGACAGTTGTTGTGGGTATGCTCCCACTACCACTGGCAGAGTAATGGTGCCCAAAGGTTGTACCTTCATTCCTCCAAATCCCACCAATGGTGAGCATACTGGACGAAGCCGTTCCCGTCCCAGCTTCATTTGTTGGAAGGCGGGGTAATACAATATATCAGCCGAACTCCCATTATCCACCAACACCCTTCTGGTGGTGTACCCCGCGATGAGCAAAGTTATGACGATTGCATCGTCATACGGGTGATGGATTCTTCCAGCTTCTTTGTCCGTGAACGAAATGGTTGGCTCGTCTACTGGGATCGTCCTTCCGGGTCGTCCAGAAAGCTGGACGTTCTGCACCGCCTTCAGGTACGCCTTTTTTGACTTGGAAGAGTTTCCCGCTGAAGTTCCCCCTACGATAACTCTTATTTCTCCAAGTGGGGGTCGTGGTAACTCGTCCATCTTTCCCTTCATCTTCTCATCTTTGTGGTCTCTTCCAACGAAATGTCTCAACTTTCCTTGCCTGATTAGATTCTCTATCTGCTGTTTCAAGTCATAACACTCGTCCGTGTCGTGCCCATGGTCCCTATGGAAGCGACAATATTTGCTCTTGTTGCGTTTGTTGGGGTCTCCCTTCATCTTGTCCGGCCACTTCAAGGAAGGATCATCCTTGATCTGCATAAGTACCTGCTCAAGTGGGGTATTTAGGGGTGTGTACTGCTGATGCCGTCCTGAAGACGAAACTGTCTTCTTGCTATCTCGCTCTTTCCTCTCTTCCATTCGACCCTTCTTTGGACGAGGACCCTGTTCGGGGTGACGCATGGGGTTTGCATCTGTTTTCTCAGCTCTTTTCCTTTTCTTGGCTATAATAGCGTCTTCTGCATTCATAAAGTTTTGTGCTAAATGGACGAGTTCAGCCATTGTCTGTGGCTCTTGCTCATAAAGCTTGTGGATGAATAAGTCCGAATGAACCCCGTTGTGAAAGGCTGCCAATAGTAGCTTATCATCCATCTCGTCTACAGTCAAGGCTTCTTTGTTAAAGCGAGTGATGAAGGACCGCAAGCTTTCATTTTCTCCTTGTTCTATAGTTAATAGGCTGGACGAGGAACGTTTGTGTCTTTGCCCCCCAATGAAATTATTAAGAAACAACTTGCTTAATTCTTCAAAAGAACTTACCGTATTCGGGGGTATCTTACTGAACCACACCCGTGCCGGACCCTTGAGGGTTGTAGGGAAGGCCCTGCACATGATTTCGTCCGGGACTCCTTGGAGATGCATCGTGGTCTTGAAGGTCGCGATGTGATCGCACGGATCGCGCGTCCCGTCGTATGAATCCAAGGAAGGCATTTTGAATTTGGTGGGCAGAGGGTGACTGTTAATGGAAGTCACAAAAGGAGAGTCCGTACGATGAACCAAGTCATCTACGGGATTCACTCTTCTCATGTTCTCTCTCATTTCGTCCATAGCCTTCTTCATTTGATCCATCTCTTTCTCCAAGTGTGGCACCCTCCGCGAAGCGGTACCTCGAGACTGGGTCTCAGGTTCAGTATTTGCTCTAACTTCTTGATCTTGGGCTTGTCCTTCCACCGGTCTTTCGAAGGGCTGCCTCCTTCTATCAATCTCTCTGGTCAATTCTTGGTTCTGGCGGGTTAACTCCGCCATGGCGGCTGCCATAGACTGCATGTGTTGGATGGAAGGCGGCTGCACGATAGGCACTGTATGGCGTTCAAGGTTGGGAACGCTCGACGCAATTCTACTTCCCTGGTGGCCTGGGCTTGTGGCCCTTGATCTTGTCCGGACCATCCAGCCTTTTGTCAAAGGAAGGAAAAACACAAGTTTCAAAGTCAGTCTCTTCCCACAGACGGCGCCAACTGATGATGTAGAGAATCAGTAGGCTGAATGCTCCGGCTTCGGTGGCGATCAGTGTTTGCAATGACCTGTAAGGAAGAAGACAATCAAAGGGTGACCGGGGTTGACCGGCCAAAACTCCTCCGATGGTGAAGTCAGTTCCTTAGAAAATAATGTTCGGACTTGGAGGGAAGCGACGTTATTCAAAACTTACCTTCATCTGGAGTAGGCCGGTCTTTATATAGTGGACCTTAGAGCGGTTATTCGCTTTGTAACTGCTCCAAGGTTTGTGGACATCGACATAACTTCTCCAACGGCTATGGAAGTTATTAACCGTTGAAGGGAGTTGAGCATTTAAGGTAATTGCGGCGACATCTACGGGTCTGATTCTTTCTCCAGAACTCTGCGATTGGGCATGTAGATAGAAGTCGTACCCCGAAAGTTTCTAAGGGTCATATGGTCGTTCGTACATTTCGTCTATGTAAGTGCTTCGTCTATGGACGACTCCTTCCTTCACGGAAGGTGGACTTGAATTTTCTCAAATGGTTTATGGACGACCCCTATGGACGATAAGGAGATGGTCACATTTCGCTGTTCCCATCAACACTCATAAATCAAACTCGTTCGAATTTGCATCCTAAATCCTAATTATTCACCGGTCTCAAGAAGCTTGGTAACGTCTCGGCACATTGTTTTATCTAAATCTCTCTTATGTTCCTTGGAAAATTTATCCATGTCGTAAATTTCATAATGGTTTTACCGTTCATCAATTTCAAACCACATTATTCAAACCATTCACAATCCCTTGGTCTGATCTGGTAGCATACAATGGAAACTCTTAATTAAATAACTAAGAGTTTTGAAATCAATCTAAGAGAGAAATACCATTTCATAGTTCTATAGCCCTTGTTGAAAAATGAATAACAATTGAATACCAAATGGAATTTACGACTTGAAAGTGAAAAACGGTAAGGAAAATACCAAATAAATTCAAAGAACACATATCCACTGAGACCTTTGTGGACGTGACGATGCGTTGCCGCTCTGGTGTGTGTTCCATCTCAAATATGATTTCATTTTGAGAAAGTAGTCAACTACCTAGGTTTTCCGGATTTGGGTTATATTGGGGAAAAGAAGCAAGTTTGGATTTTAATCTTATGTGTGATTTTTTAATAAAAAATTAGTTGCCACGGAAAAAAAATAAGTGTCATGTCAATGCTCTGTTAGACACATAAGCAAGAATTTAACGGAAGTTAATAAAATGACCAACAACACTCATTTTTTAAACTTCAGGAACTAATAGTGCACACTCGAAACTTAAGAGACCAAAAGCGCACAATAGGCAAACTTCAGGAACTCACATTGTATTTTCATCTTAAAAAAATGAAAAAATGTAAGAAAAAGTGAGATTTAAAAAGTTGTGTATAAGATCTAAGAGCAAAAAACTTGGCTTATAATTCAATACCAAATAGACACGGTCCAACCTAAGATTGCAACCTTTGACTAATACAAGAGTAAGTTAAGCATGTGACTTTGTCCTTCAATATAATATCTTTTGCCAAACCTTCTGTGAGTTTATTAGATTTTTTTTTTTTTTTTTTTTTTTTTTTTTTTTTTTTTTTTTTGAAAACGTGAGTTGATTAGAATTTAGATGATAACAAACACTATTTGTTAAGGGTAAGGTTTATTTCCAAACTAGTTTACTGAAAAACTCTTCAAACTCTTCTTATATATTTTTATTGGATGCCAATTTCGAAAATCTAGCCATTAGATTACATGTTCTTATTATATCCTCCACGCTCACAAAAGTTTAAGAAGATTAAAGATCAATTACTATGTCATTAAACAAATGTTTCAATTTCAAGTGTTTTTTTTTTTAATTATACATAAAAAAATAAGTTCACTGATTAAAAATTAGATAACAACTTGTTTGAATGAAATTTGACATATGTGTTAAGAACATAAAGAACATATAATCTAACAGTTAAATTTTCAAAATTTTCCTTCAATAAAATATGTGTGTGTGTGTGTGTGTGTGTGTGTGTGTGTGTGTATTTATATAGGAGGAGTTAAAAGATTTAAAGAGAATCTGAAAGCTAGTTTGGAGAGAAACCTTTATGAGTTCTCCATTTGTAGTTAGCCAAAAGACAAGACATGAATGTGTTATGATCTTGTTAGCATAGGGTATAATACTATAATCTCAAACTTAAAAACCAAAGTAACTAGCTAACTAAGTCATTAATATCATGGTGGAATAAAAAATTTTGTTTGAGAGTCGGAGTTGTAATACTAATATATATTAACAAACCCTGACAGATGCACAAACACATATAGACACATATACAAACCGTAATATGTTAATACTAGAGTAAATCATAATTCAATTTTTTTTTAGAAGAACTCAGCTTTTACGTATGTTTACTATTTTTTTTTTTTTTTGGGAGAACTATTCTTCTTTAAATTCCAATGAGTATACTGTATATACATATTGTATAGTTCGATATTAGACATATGCAAAAAAATAATTAAAAAATTTACTATCTCCTATCAAAATTATGCTCAAATATGATCTTTCATAAAATAAAATCATCTTTTACCTTTCCCAAAGTAAAATTTAGAAAATTTTCATATGCAATAAAAATTACTAAATTGTGTACCAATGAATAATAAAATTTCAATGAAACCAAAGAAGTATAAAATACGTGAATGATCCAAACTTTAACAGATGTGCAAGAAACAAGTTAACATTAAAAATGACATTGAGAAGAAATTTACAATAAAAACCTTTTTTTGACATACATACCGTATGCAGCAGTGTATATTGTCCTATGTGAGCACGACCATTGTACAACCTTTTTCGTGGATGTGGTTGTTAAGTAATATCAGATAACCAATGAACTATGTTAATTTCAGTATTGTTTCTTCTTTGATCAGTGGTTGAGTCATGTACGGTCACGAACCCTTAAAATTTTTAAATAATTCTTAATTAAATGAAATATGGCCACCTGATGTAAATATTAAAACTCCTAAACTCAATTGACACCAAAAAAAAAAAAGAAAAAAAAATGTCACATCTCAAAATACATGAATATGTCTCAACTAACATGCAAAAAAATGACTAAAGAAGATAAATCTAAGGATAGACAAAGCTTGGCTATAAATTTAATTATAATCCAAAGCTACAATCAACTAGGAAAGTAATATATTTTAAAAAAAACTGAAAAAAAAAACTGAAACCAATAGGAAAATGACGCTTGTTTACTTACTAACCACACATATATAAGTGATTGTGTACAATCATTTTAAATAAGTTAGTGCATTGCATAAATATGATATGAACACATGTCATTTTACTATTACAATTAAGTTTGTAGTCATTTTGTGTCCTAAATTTAGAGAAAAATACCATATTCACAACATTTTTACAAGATTTTCACAATAAATTTTAAATAGTAAATTCAAATTAGAGCATTTGATTTGTTATGAAAGTGTTGTGAAAACATTATGAATACAAAGATATATAGCACTTCTCAAATTTAAATTATAGAAGAAAACGCAACAACACATCAAATTTTGTACAACTATAGCTTGATTTTCCAAGGGCGTTAAATTTGTTTAAGAAATTATCTTGTATAGTTTATGTGGGAAGTGGGACAGTCACCATTAGGGCCTAAAGCCCAAGAAGTAATTAGGCCACGGGAAATAACTTGGGCTTAGTCTATGTGCTAAAAGGAATGCTCAGAAGGTTGTGAACCATGAAGGAGGTGAAAGCCGAATTATCTCAAGTATTGTGGACAAAGAAGAGTATCACAGTGAACCAATTCCCATGGAAAATGAAAAGTACTAGCTTACATGAGACATGATGCACGGATAATCAATGGACGACCTCCAAAAGACGAAAGTAGTCATGGGAAACTTCTAGAATACACAAGAAGAGTAAGGATTTTTACCTATACATTAATGAGGGGATTCTTACCTAACCTTTACCGCATTAAATGCATATAAGACAGTCTCAACAATACACGTAACTCCAAATAGTCAGAATATCAGGATAAAGAGGAAAGGAAACCGATAAAGTAAAAAAAATATTCATGAGACTTCAGATAGGTACAGGACAGTTGTAGTGATAAGAACAAAAACTAGAGCTATAAAAAGGAAAAGGCAGGGGAGAGTGTGTATTCCCTCCTGTTCATTTATATTTAGAGTGTGTGTGAATAATTGTATGAGAATTCCGAGGGGCTTACTTCGGGGACCAGATTCTGTGTCCCTACAGTTTAAATCGACGTGTTCTTCCTTGCTTGATCGAAGACTTTGCATTTTATATTATCTGCGAGTTCATCGATAAGCTGGCCATCTTTTGAATTTTTTGTGGGCTGGGCTTCAAGTAATTTGCTGCCCTTGTTTAGCTTGTTAAAGCTGTTTACTTGAGCAAATTTTCCCAGGCCTAAGAGTCCACGGCTAATTTTGCATGAGCAGTGCAGGACACATAAATTAGCACAATTTTATGCTACAATTCACTATGTGATGAATAGTGATCGATAAAAGTGTATCTTCATATGGCTCACCATTACACTCTTACAAATTATAACACGCCACGTGGTGAGGTATGGTACAAAATTGTGTCAATTTATATGTCCCTAATATTACTCAATTTTGCAAAAACAAAACCCAACTCATACTCAGATAACGAAAATCTTCTCATAAACGCAAAGAGTTATAACTTAGTGATGGGGTAGGGACAAAAAAATTCACATGAAGGGTTGTGGTATTTGTTGTGAGATATATTATGTTCCTACCATTATCTGCTATCACTTATCAACCTCCCCTCTTATGTTTTTTTTTTTTTAAATTAAAAAAAAAAATCTTAACTTGGTCCTTGCCTATATTTTAATAATAAGTTTATGGGTACCGAATTAACAGTCTTTTCTTTTTGGGTGTTTTGGGTGTTGTTGGTGCAAACACAATAATAATGGAAATAACACAAAGAAAAACTGAATATTACTGCTGAATATTATTAAGTTGAAGAGAAAATACACAACACTATTTGAACTGAGGCGTGGCACTCGCTCTCTTTAAGGAGATTCAACTCCTTGGTTGGCTAAATTTTATAACCAGTGCAGACCTTCTCTAACTTGTCTCCCCCAGAATACAACAGCCTAACAAATATTGTATGGCTAGAACAGCTTCTGCACAAAGTGTTCAAGCCCAAAGCTCCACCAGAAAGAACACCCTTCCTTGCAAAGAACCTCTCTCTTTTTTGTGTGTATATTGCTGTGCGGAGTATTAATTCGGGTCATTTACTCACCAACGGATATAGTAATTATTCTGTATGGGCTGTCAAGTAGGAGAATCCAAGAGGCTGATTCATTTTTGTTAGGTTTTAAGAATTAGGAACTAATGTATTAGAACTTCATTTTGTAATGTTGGCAAACCATCATCAAAACGTTTTTAGTCTTGTTTAGACTTGCTTAAAGTATGAAGTTTTCATGTAAAGTTGGAATCGAGTTACTGCAGAATTTATGTTGGGAAATCATCATGTTTGTATCGCATACAAAACATACGCAGCGGAAAATAAACGGATCTACTTCATTCGCAATTGATAACATTCACTATGTAAGTTTCAGAATATAAGAACAAGAGAGTGTACCTTGATGCGGTGAATTTCAAAACCGAATGAAGAAGTACTCGGGAATACTTTCAATCTTCACTCCAATTCCACTCGATGCCCAAGATGTGTGGTCTCTCAATCAGTTCTTTGTTTCTAGAGAGAATATGAAAGAGTGTCTCTCTTCCTTATTTCATTACCTTAATAATAATAAAACATACAAACCATTTTATTATATATAAAATTCTGTATGTTTCTCTCCACATAACTGATTATCTAATTGGGCTAGCCTTTTGGGCCTTCCCAATTGGGCTTTAGTGTGTGGCTTGGAGTGGGACCAAAAGGGAACAAATAAGACACTAGCTCCAATGGGCCTTGGGCTTTTCTGTCAACTCTTGACAAGTCCAAAGTTACCATTAATTATATTTAATACCACTATATAAATATAATTGCACTCTAGGCCTCATTAATAAATTATATCCCAAGACTTTATTATACATGCAACCCCTTCATAAAATATTCGTAGTAACACAAAGTCATAAATATAGACTGCCACTTTGTTAATTACTACATCTTAATCCTTGAGTACCCGGTTTAATCCTTTTGAGTTATTCACCATATATTTATGAAATCCAATTTCATAAATATATACTTTAGTCTTACTAAAGTGGTTAGGCCTAACTCTCTGAATAACTGTACCCATTAAACTTATCTCAAGGGAATATTTTATATCTCCGTTAAGAGACTATGAATTCCATCTTGAGAATATATGTTCCATCAACACTAAATGTGGCTGCCCAACATACTGAGGTTTTGACCGTTACTTTAGATCTCACTCCTGATATATCAAAGCAACCTACATTTCATGATCAGATCCATTATTCTCTCAGGATTAAGAGTTCATGTGAATACAAATCGTGAGATTTATTATTCAATTGACAGTCGTTAGGAGAATAATAAATCTCACAGCGGTCCTGTTCAATATGTCTTAACTCTTAAAACATATCAACATATTAACTAGAAGTCACCACTTCCATGATCAAGACAAATCATCGTAGTTAATATGTTATAGTCTTCGCAGATGAAATGCCCAATTTCATCACCGACTACGAACCAAAATTCTGAGTTTACAAAGAACTTGTGATCTATATCTTCTGTGACTAAATCACATAAATCACATACTATGCATCTCATGGACTATTTGATAATGTCCGAATATTCATGTTACCATTATTTTAGATAAGAATAAAACAACTTTATTAAACATAATATTAAGTCATACATCATTTCTCAAATAATGTCATACATAATATTATACATAGCATCATACAATAGGATTTAAGGGCACATATCCTAACAATCTCCCACTTGCCCTAAAGACTATTGTGCACTAATCTAACTCCCATTCCTTCCAAATGTGACTCGAAGGTCCTTTGAGGCAAGACTTTGGTAAAGGGATCTGCTAGATTATTTGCACTTTCAATCTTTGCAACCACCACATCTCCACGAGCAACAATGTCTCGAATGATGTGGTACTTCCTCTCAATGTGCTTTCCTTTCTTGTGATTCCTTGGATCTTTGGATTGTGCAACTGCTCCACTATTGTCACAAAACAATGTGATAGGAACTTGCTCCATTCTCACTACACCAAGATCAAAAAGGAATTTCTTAAGCCAAACAGCTTCCTTTGCCGCCTCACAAGCAGCAACATATTCAGCTTCCATGGTGGAGTCCACAATACAAGATTGCTTAACACTCCTCCAACTTATGGCTCCACCTCCCAAGGTGAAAACACATCCTGACGTGGACTTTCTGAAATCTAGATCTGATTGAAAGTCTGAATCTGTATAGCCAATGGGAATCAAATCCTCACAACGGTAAACAAGCATATAATCTCTCGTTCTCCGTAGATACTTGAGAATATGCTTTACAGCTTGCCAATGTTGTGGTCCTGGATTTGATTGATATCAGCTGACCATGCCAACTGAAAAACAGATATCTGGTCTAGTACAAAGCATGGCATACATGAGACTTCCTACTGCAGAGGCATAAGGAACTTGTCTCATCATATCTACTTCCTCTTGAGTCTTAGGCCTTTGGTCATCAGACAGAGGAACTCCATGTCTGAAAAGAAGTAATCCTTTCTTGGAGTTTTGCATGCTAAACCGTTCTAGAACCTTATCTATATATCCAGCTTGTGATAAGCCTAACATCTTATTCTTACGATCTCGCCAGAGCTTGATCCCTAGAATAAAGTTAGCCTCACCTAAGTCCTTCATATCAAATTGGCTTGACAACCAAACCTTTACTGATGACATGACCCCTACATCATTTCCAATGAGTAGAATATCATCAACATAAAGCACTAGGAACATTACTACTTTGTCTTGATGTCTTTTGTACACACATGGTTCATTAAGATTTTGTTCAAAACCAAATGATTTGATTGCTTGATCAAATCTGATGTTCCATGACCTAGATGCTTGCTTAAGTCCATAAATGGACCTATTTAACTTGCAAACCATATGCTCTTGGTTCTCTGCTATGAAACCTTCTGGTTGCATCATATAGATTTCCTCTTCAAGATTGCCATTGAGAAATGCAGTCTTGACATCCATTTGCCAAATCTCATAATCATAATGAGCAGCAATGGATAAGAGAATTCTGATAGATTTAAGCATTGCTACTGGTGAAAAGGTTTCCTCATAATCAATGCCTTCTTTTTGAGTATACCCTTTTGCCACTAGCCTTGCTTTAAAGGTTTCAACCTTTCCATCTATCCCTCTCTTCCTCTTGTAAACCCATTTGCAACCAACAGGTTTAATGCCGTTAGGCGCCTTTACAAGATCCCAAACTTGATTGGAATACATGGAATCTAATTCTGATTTCATAGCTTGGACTCAATGATGTGCATCTATATCATTCATTGCTTCTTCATAAGTGTAAGGATCAGTTTCGGCCTCCTTTAAGATAGCCTCATAAGTCTCTCCAAGACCTAAGAATCTTATAGGTGGCCTAACATTCCTCCCACTACGACGAGGCACCTATGTACTAGACATCTCATGAGTAGTATCTTGTGGTGTATCCAATACAGCCACATCATCCCTAGTTTGAACTATTGGTTGTTCAATTACAGGTTCATTCATTTCAGCCAAGACAACTCTACTTCTAGGAGTAAAATTATTCATATAGTCATTTTCCAAGAATTTAGCATTTGTACTAACAAAAACTTTGTTATCTTTATGACTATAGAATAAATACCCCTAGTTTCTTTTGGATAACCTACAAGCAAACATACTTCCGATTTTGGTTCCAACTTATCAGACTTCCCTTTTAACACATGTGCTGGACAACCCCAAATGTGGAGATATTTCATACTAGGCTTACGCCCACTCCACAATTCCATGGGTGTTTTGGGAACAGATTTTGATGGAACTAAATTCAAAAGATGTATTGCTGTATCTAAGGCATAACCCCAAAAAGAAATAGGTAAAGTTGAGTAACTCATCATGGACCTAACCATTTCTAAAAGAGTCCTATTCCTTCTTTCCGCTACACCATTTTGTTGGGGAGTTCCAGGTGCAGTCAATTGGGATACAATCCCATTTTGAGTCAAGTAATCCTTGAAATCCCCAAGAAGGTATTTGCCACCACGATCAGATCGAATGGCCTTTATGTGTTTACCCAATTGATTCTCAACTTCAGCCCTAAACTCTTTGAACTTTTCAAAGGCTTCGGACTTCCGTCTCATTAGATACACATAACCAAATCTAGAGTAATCATCGGTGAAAGTGATGAAGTACTCATAACCTCCTTTTGCTTGGGTTAACATAGGACCACAAACATCCGTATGAACTAATTCTAGCAACTCTTGGGCTCTTCTACCTTTTGCATTAAAAGGTCGTTTGGTCATTTTGCCTTCCAAACAAGATTCACAAACTGGAAATTCATCAAAGTCCAATGGCTCTAAGAGACCATCTTTGATCAGTCTTTGAATTCTGTTTGGATTAATATGACCTAAACGCAAGTGCCAAAGATATGCATCATTAGTAGAAGGAAACTTTCTCTTTAATGATTTCACATGCGAGTTATTATCTAATTCAGAATTGTATAATTCATGCTTATCAGGAGTTAAAATATAAAGACCATCCACAATATTGCCAGAACAGATAAACATTTTATCCTTCTTTATTACAACATTGTCTTTCAGGATAACACAATATCCATTTTTACCTAAATAAGTTGCAGAAATTAAATTCCTACGAACATTGGGTACAAATAAACAGTCTTCCAATATTAAAACCCTAGTTTCAAAGCATAAATTAAAAACTCCAATAGCTACAACTGGAATCCGACTCCCATCAGCCAAGGTCAGAAACAACTCTCCTTCTTTAAGTTTTCTGGTCTCCTGGAACCCCTGCAAAGAATTGCAGATATAATTAGTACAACCTGAATCCACACACCAGGAATCCGTGGGATTTTGTACCAAACATATTTCAAGAAGGAATGAAATTTTCATACCCTTATTGGCAGCCTTGAAATTTGGACAATTTCTCTTCCAATGTCCTTTCTCACCACAATGGAAACATTTTCCTTTCAGCTTCTTTCTTTTGTCAGCAACCCCTAAGACAATTTGTTTACCCTCTTACTTAGTGAAGTCCTTCTTCTTCTTCTTCTTCTTCTTACCCTTGCCTTTCGACTTAGGCTGAGAAGTAGAAGCTTCACCCACATAGGCTTGAACATCAGAAGTACCTAGGATGCCTTCCGCCGCTACCAACTCATTCATTAATTCAGACAAAGAATAAATCTTTTTGTTCATGTTATAGTTAAGTCTGAATTCCTTGAATGACTCCGGTAGTGACTGGAGTATCATATCCACTTGGGATTCTCCATCAATGTCGGCACCCAAAACTTCTAAAGTATTCAGATTAGAGATCATTGTAAGACAATGCTCTCTCACTGAACTACCTTCAGCCATTTTGGTATTGTAAATTTGTCTCATGGTTTCTTGCCTTACTGAACGGCCTTGCTCACCAAACATCTCTTTCAGACTTTGTATAATGTCCAAAGCTAGTTCTACATCCTGCATTTGATGCTGTAGAACATTTGAGATGGACGCTAGGATGTAGCACTTGGCCATTTCATTAGATTTCTGCCAACGATCATATCGTTGTTTTTCCTCATGAGGAGCATCTAATGAAGGAAAGCTGGAACATGGTTGAGTAAGCACATATTTATGCTCTTCAGCTGTGAGAACTATGTCCAAGTTTCTTTTCCAGTCAACATAATTGGTTCCAGTCAGTTTGTTTTGATTAAGAATGCTAACAAGTGGGCTAAATGATACCATGTTCAAATCTGAAAATAATAAACATGAATATCATAAGTAAACTGGACATTATCAATTTAGCATATAAACATATAATATGGAACCTTAATAAAACCATAATATAATATATGCAACGACAACCCAATCCCGCAATTAATATTCCTCGGTAGCGAGGTCATACCAATCACTATGATTAAGCAAGGATTATCCTCATTATTAATGCTATCATGGTAACTCTTACCAAACAAAAATAATGTGCCGCTTATTCTTTAGCCTCTAAGTGATAATGACATAGCTCCGTAGGGAGGTTAACATCATACTTAGTCTAGTGTACACCATTGTCTAGAATCAATGTGAGTCACCAAGTAACTCCACGGTAGCGTGGTCGCTCTCAATGTAAACACACACTTCATCTATCATTAAGAAGTTTAACCTGTAGTACCATGAATTAAACACCCTCCGTAGGGAGCAAGGCATATACGCCAAGGCGAGGTGATTAATCACACTGCTATAAACCGACAATGGAGGCCGTGAGATCCAACCCTTGAATCTCTCTCCCACTAGATGTTTTAAAATAAAGGTTTTTATCTGATAAACATGCATAAACTAATTATACACAACCTTGCACTTTTTCTTACGAAAAAGGCGTAAGAAAAAATAGCAAAAACACAAAATTTAGGTTTGAAAACACTTAGAAAAATTCTGATTTTCTTTCTTTCGATCGATCGAATGTGCCCCTCGATCGATCGAAAATATCAAACAATTCGAACTAAAACTTCTGTCTGATTCGATTGATACTCGATCGCCTCTCGATCGATCGAAAATAAAATTCGATCGATCGACTAGCAATCGAATATTAATCAATTCAAAAGGATAAGTCTCTGTTTCACTCGATCGATCGAAAGTAAATTTCGATCGATCGAAACTCGTGAAACTCGAATTTCCAGAAAATCTTCTAAGGCAGTTTTCAACCGTTTTGCATGAACAAACAACCATCATACGAAAATGACAGACAGAAAATTGATATCAAAACTGAAAACTATTGATGCTATAGCCTTAAAGATCAATTTAACAGTCTTAAATTCATATTTAAACAACATCATAACATCAATATCAGTTTTTATCAAATCATAGTGTCAACAACCATGCAGAAAATTAAATGAATAATTCTCTATCAACTTGAAACTATAATATCTAATTCCAAAACGAACAAAAAACATGTTATACAGATTCGATATGAAGACCGCTCTGATACCAATGTTGGGAAATCATCATGTTTGTATCGCATACAAAACATACGCAGCGGAAAATAAACGGATCTACTTCATTCGCAATTGATAACATTCACTATGTAAGTTTCAGAATATAAGAACAAGAGAGTGTACCTTGATACGGTGAATTTCAAAACCGAATGAAGAAGTACTCGGGAATACTTTCAATCTTCACTCCAATTCCACTCGATGCCCAAGATGTGTGGTCTCTCAATCAGTTCTTTGTTTCTAGAGAGAATATGAAAGAGTGTCTCTCTTCCTTATTTCATTACCTTAATAATAATAAAACATACAAACCATTTTATTATATATAAAATTCTGTATGTTTCTCTCCACATAACTGATTATCTAATTGGGCTAGCCTTTTGGGCCTTCCCAATTGGGCTTTAGTGTGTGGCTTGGAGTGGGACCAAAAGGGAACAAATAAGACACTAGCTCCAATGGGCCTTGGGCTTTTCTGTCAACTCTTGACAAGTCCAAAGTTACCATTAATTATAATTAATACCACTATATAAATATAATTGCACTCTAGGCCTCATTAATAAATTATATCCCAAGATTTTATTATACATGCAACCCCTTCATAAAATATTCGTAGTAACACAAAGTCATAAATATAGACTGCCACTTTGTTAATTATTACATCTTAATCCTTGAGTACCCGGTTTAATCCTTTTGAGTTATTCACCATATATTTATGAAATCCAATTTCATAAATATATACTTTAGTCTTACTAAAGTGGTTAGGCCTAACTCTCTGAATAACTGTACCCATTAAACTTATCTCAAGGGAATATTTTATATCTCCGTTAAGAGACTATGAATTCCATCTTGAGAATATATGTTCCATCAACACTAAATGTGGCTGCCCAACATACTGAGGTTTTGACCGTTACTTTAGATCTCACTCCTGATATATCAAAGCAACCTACATTTCATGATCAGGTCCATTATTCTCTCAGGATTAAGAGTTCATGTGAATACAAGTCGTGAGATTTATTATTCAATTGACAGTCGTTAGGAGAATAATAAATCTCACAGCGGTCCTGTTCAATATGTCTTAACTCTTAAAACATATCAACATATTAACTAGAATTTACTACTTCCATGATCAAGACAAATCATCGTAGTTAATATGTTATAGTATTCGCAGATGAAATGCCCAATTTCATCACCGACTACGAACCAAAATTCTGAGTTTACAAAGAACTTGTGATCTATATCTTCTGTGACTAAATCACATAAATCACATACTATGCATCTCATGGACTATTTGATAATGTCCGAATATTCATGTTACCATTATTTTAGATAAGAATAGAACAACTTTATTAAACATAATATTAAGTCATACATCATTTCTCAAATAATGTCATACATAATATTATACATAGCATCATACAATAGGATTTAAGGGCACATATCCTAACAATTTACTGTTCATTTCTACTTGGCTCGATCGATCGAGAATTAGACTCGACCGATCGAAAGTCGTGCAGAAGTTTTTTTCTGCAGAATTTCCAACTCAGCCATAGTCTATTTAATGTGTAGGGTTTTATATTTTGCCCTAAGTATAAAACAGAAAACCCTAGCCATGTTTTTAGTGTTCTGAATATTGTGTTTGTAAATCTTATTTGTGAGATCTAGAGGTGTTTACCTTCACATATACTTAGGGTTTTCAATCTCAAGATTGATATCAAGAGCTTAGTAATCTTTCAGTTGCAGAATCAAGTGCTTCAAGATATATAAGCAGGTGTGCTTGTGCTTTGCTGAGAATTCAAAGAAAGAAGTGGTCCGTGGACTCGGAGCTGTCACGTGGTCGTGGTAGTAAGTTTTCTACTCGAGGTAGCAATAAGATGTTAGTGGTCTAAATCGCTATTGTGTAAACTTTAATTCTTTCATAGTGAATTCCTTTTTACCTTGAGGATAGCTAGGTTAAATCCACCCCAAGTTTTTACCAGTTTGGTTTCCTGAGTCATCATATCGTGTGTTATTTATTTTCTGCATATTTGCATGATATGATATATCTGTGTTAACCTAGAATTGCTTAATTTACCTAAGTTAATCACTTGGCTAAATATCTAGGTTAATCTGTTTGGGTTTAAGGAGTCTAAACTTCTAACAAGTGGTATCAGAGCGGGTAGCTTTTGTGTTTTAGATCTTTTGATCTTAAAGCTGATCCTTGACCCCGGTTATCATGGAACACGGACACTCTCTTGTTATTCCACTTCATTTTTATGGGAATAATTATGCTTATTGGAAAGTAAGAATAAAAGCATTCCTGAAATCAATTGATGAGAGAGTCTGGAACTCTATTGAATATGGTTGGGAGAAGCCCATTACTCCTGTGAGTGAGTGGCAAACTTCTCAAAAAGAGGCAGCTGCTTTCAATAGCAAAGCAATGAATACTATTTTCAATGCTGTCTCTATGGAGGAATTTAAGAGAATCTCTAATGTTGAGATTGCTCATACTGCTTGGAATATTCTCCAAACTGTACATGAAGGCACAAAGGCAATCAAAATAAATAAATTGCAGCAATTGACCACTAAATTTGAAAACATTAGAATGAATGATGATGAATCTTTTGATGAATTCTATGCTAAATTGAATGACATTGTTAATTCTGCATATAATCTGGGTGAAATCTATGATCAACCTAAAATTGTTAGGAAGATTCTTAGATCTTTGACTGAGGATTTTAGACCCAAAGTGACTGACATCACTGAAAATAAGGATGTGGACTCCATTCCTGTTGATGAACTTGTAGGATTTCTTCAATCCTATGAGTTGGACCTATCCAAGACTACCAAATCTAAATCAATGGCTCTTAAGTCTGTTAATGATGTTGAGACTGGTGAATTTGATGATGAACTCTCTGCTACAGAGATTGCCTATCTTGCCAAGAATTTTAGAAACTTTCTTAAGAACAATAACAGAAGGGCAAGAGGCAAGAGGCAAGAACACTGCTGAACCTAGAAATTTTAGAAGGAATGAACTCACTAAGGTTAATAACATAGAAAAACCTAAAGAGAAAGTAGGTCAACCCTCTAATAATTCTATGAGACAACAATGTTTTGGATATCAGGGGTATGGTCATGTGAAATCTGAATGTCCTACATACTTAAAGTCTAAGGGTAAGGCTATGGTTGTAACCCTTAGTGATGATGAAGTTTCTGATAATGAATCAGTCAGGGATGAGGATGGAAACTTCATTACTTTCACTGCTACTGCTATAGTCAATGAAAGCGTGCCTGTTGAAGAGAACCATCTGATGGGGAACTCTCTGGAGATGCAGATTTACAGGAAGCCTACAATAAACTTTGCAAAGTTGCTGCAAATGATGCCATGAATGTTTATTTGGGCTTAAAGAAAATTGCATCTCTTGAACTTGATAAGAAAAATTTTCTTGTGAAGCTGTTTAATGCTAATGAGCTTTTGAATAATGTGAAGACTGAGAACATGCTTTTGCTTGATAAAGTTAAAAATTTGAAACTTGAATTATCTGTTGCTAGAGAACAAACTAATAGATCTGCAAGCTCCAAACTTGATCACATGTTAAGTATTCAAAAGTCTCC
This sequence comes from Lithocarpus polystachyus, assembly GCA_033629205.1. Taxonomy (NCBI): domain Eukaryota; kingdom Viridiplantae; phylum Streptophyta; class Magnoliopsida; order Fagales; family Fagaceae; genus Lithocarpus; species Lithocarpus polystachyus. The sequence goes on from CM066167.1 coordinate 18,287,654, forward strand.
CTCTGACAAAACTGGCTTAGGTTTTGTAGAAAGCATCTCTGTGCCTGAACCTCATTCTACAAAATTTGTTCCTTCTACTCAACTTTCTAATAGTGAGATTGTTAAACCTTCTGTGAGTGAAGTTGTTAAATCTGTAGAAGCCACACATCCTAGAAAGATTAGAGTTGATCTTCAAGAGTCTAATTCTAGACCTTCTAATTCTTCTAAGGGCAAGTTACATAATAAGCCTGCTTGGGTTTGTCATTTTTGTGGAAAGTCTGGGCACATTCGTCCAAACTGTTTTGAAGTTGCAAGCTGCTAAGCGAGCAAATAAACCTAAAGTACCTGTGCCTCAAGCACAAGATCCTATGATACTTTTTAGTGAATTGGTAAACCTTTATTCCAATCCTAGAGTTGCTCAGAATTCTAATGTGAATAATAACTCCAATGCTAGAGTTGCATCTAAAAGGTTTTGGATGCAAAAGGCTCGACCTAATTGAGTCTATCTGACATGGTCCTTGTTCTCCATTGAACTACCTCTTGTGACCATTTTTTTTAGGATCTGAATTGCATAACATTCATGCATCTCATTCTAGGTTGTTCTTTTACTTTTTCTTACAAAAAAAAAAAAAAAAGGTAACAAGAATGGGTTTGGCAACATGTGTTTTGCTGTTTTTTTTTTTTTTTTTCTTGAATTTGAAGACAAGGTTGGTCAATCTATTTTTACATATCATGTTTATGTACTTTGTTTAGCTTGGATAAGCTTCTTTTATTACACTTTACTAGCTAAAGTTTTGTAGTGCATGTTGTGTGGGAAGATGTTTATGGTATTTGATCACAAGATCTTGATCTTGAAGTCATATGCTTTTGATTGTTAGACTTGAAATTTTTGAGAAAGGCATAAATAACCATCTCACCACTGTTTATTAGCCAATCATGAACACCTTAATGCATATCGTAAGATTTTGTGCTCGAGAAAGTGTAGCGCATGCACAAAAAGAATATAAGGTGTAGCCTCTGTTAAAATGTTAAAATTGGTGTGTACATTATTGGACTATAATAATCTCACAATTCATATAAAATTGGTGTGTACATTATCCCGGCTATTTCAATAAGCTTCTAATTAATTAAAATTGGTATAAATTATGAGGCAATATCAAGAAACTTACATGATTGCAAACTTTTATTATAGGAGATGTGAGAGTTATATGATGTAACTCTTTGAGTAATAGTCTCTTTCAAATTCATGTGATGAATTTTGTAGAAATTGTGATTGATTACTATTTGCATATCACCTCACATGTTTCTCAAGTTTTTGCTAGTTGCACACACTACACAATTTATTCTTTGCTAAACTCTGTACATGTTATTGTGTGTTTTTTTGGTCTGACCAACCAAGTTTGAAAATTTCTTGAAATTGATGCAGAATATGTTTGCTATTTGAGTTCTTGAGGGAAATTATAAGAAAATCTTGTTTTGAGGGATCTGGGATAAATACATGTGTTTTTGAAAAACATGTCATCTCATACTCATGCATTTTATTCATATTATTTGATGCTTTGTTGAGTCTTGCACTGAAATTAGTTCGTTTTTCAAAAATTAGCTTTTTTCAGAATTTCGATCGATCGAATATATTTTTCAACCGATCGAAATTGTTTTAAAAAAACCCTGGAAAGTTTCTGTGTGTTTCGATCGGTATTCGATTGGTACTGGATCAATCGAGGTATTTTCGACCGATCGAATCTAATTTTCGATCGATCGAAAATCGGGCTGAGAGTTTTTAAAAAAGAACTTTTCTTCACGTGTTCTTCACTTTTTCAAAAAATTTTCAAACCTCTTTTGTCTCTCACCAACCGGTCAAGCATCCTTGCTATTCTTATCGTTTTCCTCCAATCTTTTTGCAAGGAATCTCTCTCCCAAGGCCGGTAAGACCAAACTACCCTTCTTTTTGCTTTTATTTTCATTATTTCATGCATTTGTTGGGTATTTTCGGCATTCTTGTTTTTCAATTTTGTTGATGTTTTGGTTGTTTTCTTTCACTATAATTTGATGGGTTTTTGTGGGGACACCATCTACAATTGTTAGAAGTGGTTTAATTTGATCAAATTTGGTGTTTTATGAAAAATTTGAAAATCTAGGGCTTGAAAAATACCAAATTTGGGGCTTTTGTTCAAATTGAACCAATTTGATGAAATTGGCTTGTTAGATTGATTAATTTGATCATTATGTTGTGTTTTATATCTGTTGTGATGATCAATTTCTCAATTTGTTGGGTTTTGTGAAATTGGGTTTTTCTAATTTGAGAATTTTTTATATACATTTTATGCTCAAGCCAATTTTGTGATATTGGATCATATTTGAATTATGTGCCATTGCATTAGATCATGCATCATTTGGTTATTCTGCTCATGCATCATATAGCATTGTTATTTCTTTATTTTTGTAGTGCTAACTTGCAGTCTGCCCTTGGTTTTCTTTTTGTCTGTTCTTTTCTTTCTGTGTCTCTCTATTCTGTCCTTAGCATCATGCCTAGGGAAACCAGAGCCCATAGGACTTCTGTCCCTTCACCTTCCTTTGATAGTGATAGGTTTCCTAGTGAGAAGAATCAGGAGACATACGAGACTCTTAACCTTAGGTGTCAGATTTGGGGTGAGCGTAGGGTCATTTTAGATGAGATTGATGATGAGGTGAGCCATAATTTTGAGCGTAGGGGCTGGTTACCGTTGTTAGACATAGATCATCCGCCTCCGACTACCCTGATTTGAGAGTTCTACTCGAACCTCTCTATCCACATCTATGATTCCAACACTCTAGTTAAGAGTTGGATACGAGGTGTGGAGTATCACATTACCCCTTCGGTAGTGTCTAATGCTCTTGGGGTGCCTGTGGTTGCTCATCCAGTCTTTCCCTATGATGAGTCTCCTCCTCTCGATGACGTGATGTCATACATCACTGGGTCTTCTATCCAGTGGGGTTCTGATCCTCGGATCACCTCTGCTGAGCTTTCTGAGCTTCATTACCTTTTCTTTAGGATTGCTTATTATTCTTTGTGGCCCATTTCTCATCTCCACACCATCCCTATTGAGCAATGTGTGTTTTTGTATGCTCTTGTTACTGATGCTCCTATCAGTTTTCCCCATTTGTTTCTTCGTTCCTTGAACGAAGTCCATAGGAGTAGTTCTACGGCTCATGCCTTATTCTTTCCTGTCTTTATTCATAGGATTCTTCTTCATCTAGGTTTAGGTGATTTCCCTGCTTCTGAGCCCGTTCACATTATTGCTCCTATAGGTGCTACCTTTCTGAGGCAAAGGCCTGCTCAGCTTCAATCTAGCTCTAAGCGTCCTAGGGTAGAGCCTTCTGGTGTCACTCCACCTCATTCTTCTTCTACAGATGCTCCTTCGGCTGAGACGTCTGCTGATCCTGCTGCTGCTGCTGGTGTTCCTCCACCATCTTCTTCGGATGTTTCTGATATTCGTCAGATTTTGGACACTGTCATGACCGTTCAGGCGGCTCATGGTCAGCTTTTAGTGGATGTACTTGACGAGCTTCGAGCCTTGCGAGCAGATTTGGCGAGTTTTCGACGTTCTCCTCCTCCGCTGCCTCCTTTTGATGATGAGTGAGTGCCCTTTGGCACCTCGTCACAAAAACGGGGAGTACATTCTAGTGTGGAGTACATTGTGGAGTTTGTAAGGGAGTTTTTTGTCTTAGGGGGAGTTTTTGTTTCTTTTTGTGATACTGTGGAGCTTTTAGATTGTATCTAGGTGCTTCATTATGTATTTACATTTTTTGGCTCATGATAGAGGGAGTTTTTTTTTTAGATACATCTTTTGTATATGTTTCTTGATTCACTATGCTACATTGCTTATTGATTTATATTTATGATATTATTCATGATATATTTCTTTATTTTGTGTTATGTGAAATCAAGAAGTTATTTTTTATATTACTTGTATTTTTCACACATGCGTTTATATGTTTGTTAAGTGTTACAGGTTGATTCAGTCGTACTGCTGTCTACTTTGCAACTGATAGATAGTAGTTAGGTTGAATTTGTTTAGTGGCTATTGTTTTGTATTGGGCTGTTTATTTTGTAAACTTTGAGCTTTGTTTTAAGTTTGTATTTTGTCACGGATTGCTAAAGGGGGAGTTTGTTAGGTTCTAAGAATTAGGAACTAATGTATTAGAACTTCATTTTATAATGTTGGCAAACCATGATCAAAACGTTTTTAGTCTTGTTTAGACTTGCTCAAATTATGAAGTTTTCATGTAAAGTTGGAATCGAGTTATTGCAGAATTTACTGTGCATTTCTGCCTGGCTCGATCGATCGAGAATTAGACTCGACTGAACGAAAGTCATGCAGAATGTTTTTTCTGTAGAATTTCCAACTCAGCCCTAGTCTATTTAATGTGTAGGGTTTTATGTTTTGCCCTAAGTATAAAAGGGAAAACCATAGCCACGTTTTTAGTGTTCTGAATATTATGTTTGTGAATCTTATTTGTGAGATCTAGAGGTGTTTACCTTCACATACACTTAGGGTTTCCAATTTCAAGATTGATGTCAAGAGCTTGGTAATCTTTCAGTTCCAGAATCAAGTGCTTCAAGATATACAAGCAGGTGTGCTTGTGCTTTGCTGAAAATTCAAGGAAAGAAGTAGTCCGTGGACTCAGAGCTGTCACATGGTTGTGGTAGTAAGTTTCTTACTCGATGTAGCAATAGGATGTTAGTGGTCTAAGTCGCTATTGTGTAAACTTCAATTCTTTCATAGTGAATTCTTTTTTACCTTAAGGATAGCTAGGTTAAATCCTCCCCAGGTTTTTATCGGTTTGGTTTCCTGGGTCATCATATCGTATGTTATTTATTTTCCACATATTTGCATGATATGATATATTTGTGTTAACTTAGAATTTCTTAATTTACCTAAATTAATCACTTGGCTAAATATCTAGGTTAATCTGTTTGGGTTTAAGGGGTTTAAACTTCTAACAATTTCCAAATTTGATACCTCCACTCTTCACCTCCCCCTTGCGCACGTACCTAACCCAATTTCTGAGACAATTCATGTTACCCCATTAATCACAACAATTAAAAAGAATAAAATAGTCTCTCTCCTTTTTAATGTGAGATTAAACATTTTCACTAACTCCTCATCTTCCATATTCACTCCCAAAATTTTACATTTATGTTGTAACAATTATTTATTTTAATTATTTAATATTAAAATGTTCCAACAATCCCCCACTCATTTTAATATTAAATTTTTTTAGTTAAAGAGAGATTACCAGACAAAGATGGGTCACTATGCATCATGAAGGTGTGCTCTGCATTGAACCTTCACTTAGTAAAACAGCGATCTCAACTCCAAAGTCGTAGTGGTCTCTGACTTGAACTAGGACTGCTTTAGAGAAATTAAGCGTCACCACTTACGGGAAATTAAGTGTCACTGCTTACACATAACAACCCAAGTGTTGACATGAATTTTTATAGCTAGCACTTTACGACCATGTGCTGATCCCAATTTCATGAGTGTATTTGAGATTAAGTCCAAATCTCATAAGGAGCAGCCCCACCCCCACCCCCACACTCACATAGGTGAAATTTTGTCAAGAGTGCTCCTGTAATTCTGACACCCCACTCATACGAGCTACAAATTTCATTAAGAGTTTTTACTCAACCTCTCCACATTACAGGATAAATGCACTTACATTATAGGGATGAACAAAAAAAATTATTTACAAAATAAATAATTTTAAAAAAATAAATAGTGCATTTCTTACGAATATCGTATGATTCGTTTTTCCCATTGAACCCAATTCTCAGGATCTCTGGTCCTTGGGTTAGGTATCCTTATACATGGCTCATGATTCTATAGACTTTAGTCCCATCCCCCTTGATGTATTCCAGACCCTATCTTTTGCCAAAGTCTTGGTACATGGATCTGCAAGATTATCATTAGATTTAATATATTCCACAGTTATGATGCCACTACTCAAATAAGATTGCACGATACTGTGCTTTCTTCTTATAGGTCTGGATTTACCATTGTAGTAACGGTTTTTAACTCTACCAATTGCGGCAGTGCTATCACAATGAATTAATATTGGTAGAATTGGCTTTTCCCAAAGTGGAATTTCATATAACAAATCTCCAAGCCAATTTGCCTCTTCACTAGCTGAAGCTAATGCTATTAATTTAGCTTCCATTGTTGAATTAGCAATTATTGTTTGCTTTTTAAATTTCCAACAAATAGCACCACTACCTAAGGTAAAAATATAACCAGTGGTAGAGAGAGAATCACCTGACAAAGTATTCCAATCAGCATCACTAAAAGCTTCAATCATAGCAGAATACTTTTTATAAAATAAGCCATAACTTTTGGTACCAATTAAATATTTTATGACTCGCTCAATAGTTAGCCAATGATCTTTACTAGGTTTGCTAGTAAATCTGCTTAGCACTCCTACTGCATATGCAATGTTAGGTCTAGTACAATCAATAACATAACGCAAACTACCAATGATGCTAGCATAATCCTTTTAATTAAAAATCTCATCATCATTATTCACAGGAAATAAATGAACATTAGAATCAAAAGAAGTAGCTACATTTTTGTGATCATGAAAATTATATTTTTTCAATATTTTCTCAACGTAATGTGATTAATCAAGAAATATTCCATCACATGTTTTTATAATTTTCATGCCCAAAATAAAACTAGCCTCACCAATATCGTTCATGTCAAAATGGCTTTTAAGCATAATTTTTGTCTCATTTATAACATGCATGTTTGATCCAAAAATCAACATATCATCCACATAGAGACTAATAATAACATATAAATTATTCTATGATTTAGAATAAATACATTATCACATTCATTTGATTTATAACCATTCTCAATCATGCAGGAATCAAATTTTTCATGCCACTACTTAGGTGCTTGTTTTAAGTCATATAGGGATTTAGTTAGCTTACATACCTTGCTTTCTTGTCCAGGCTCTACAAAGCCTTTGGGTTGATCCATATAAATCTCTTCCTCTAGGTCCCCATTTAGAAAAGCAGTTTTTACATTCATTTGATGAATTTTCAAATCAAAAATTGCAGCAATGGCAATTAACAATCTAATAGATGTAATTCTTGTTACTGGAGAAACACTATCGAAGAAATCAAGATCAGCTTTTTGTTTGAAACCTTTTGCAACAAGTCTAGCTTTAAACTTATCTATTGATCCATCCGGTTTCAACTTTTTTCTAAGGACCTATTTACAACCTATGGTCTTACAACCCGGTGGAAGATCTACTAATTTCCAAGTTCTACTAGAAATTAGAGATTTCATCTCATCATTTACAGCCTCATTCCAAAATATAGCATTAGGTGATGTTAAAGCCTCTTTTAAATTTTAGGGATTTTCTTCAATGTCAAAAACATAATAATCAAAAAAATCCTTTTCAACTCTAGCTCTTTTACTCCTTCTAGGTTCCATTTCAAAATGTTCTTGATTTTTTGAAGTAGAAGAGCTAGGTTGTGACAACATATTTCCTTCACCCCCACTATTTTTCAATTTAAAAGGAAATTTTTCTTCATGAAAAATTGCATCACCAAATTTAAAAATTATTTTGTTTTCAAGATCAAAAAACCTATAGGCTGCACTATTAATCGCATAACCAAGAAAAGCACAAGTAGCAGCTCTTATACCTAATTTAGGTATTTTAGGGTCAGTAAGCCTTACATAAGCAAAACAACCTCATACTCTCAAATATCCCAAATTTGGCTTATGTCCTTTCCACATCTCAAAATGTGTGGTATGTGACTTTTTATGTGGCACCTTATTCAAAACATGACATGCAGTTAAAATAGCTTCACCCCAAAAATGTAAAAGTGCACCAAATTCAATTAACATGGCATTTGTTAACTCAATTAAAGTTCTATTTTTTCTTTCAGCCACATCATTAGAAGCAGGTGAATATGATGCAGTAGTTTCATGGATAATTCCCAAAGACTGAACAAATGAGTTGAATGCACTTGATTCATACTCACGGCCTTTATCACTTCTTATTCTTTTTATTTTTCTACCAAATTAATTTTCAACTTCTTTTAAAAAAATCTTGAAATTTTTCAAAAGCATCACTTTTATTTTTCAACAAATAAATAGTAGTGTATTTTGAGAAATCATCAATAAAAGTGATAATATATCTATTTCCACCACAAGTTAAAATTCCCTCAAATTCACATAAATCGGAGTGAATTAACTCAAGCAATTCGGTATTTCTTACAACACTTTTATGAGGCTTTTTTGTAATCTTAACTTGACTACAAGTTTCACATTTTTCAAAATCTTTTGACAATCTTGGAATTAATCCTAAACTACTCATAATTCTCACATATCTACTATTTATATGACACAAACGAGCACGCCAAAAATTAATAAAAGAAAGCATATAAACTGAATTAGTAGATGCTTTATTATTCTCAACATTCAATTTAAACATTCCATCACAAGCATAACCCTTGCCTACAAATAATCCCTTTTTAGTGATTACATAATTATCAGATTCCATAGTTTGCTTGAAGCCAGCCTTGTTAAGCAAAAAACTTGACATCAAATTCTTCCTCATGAACGGAATGTAAAGTACATCTTTCAATGTTAACACACGTCAAAAGTGAATTTCAATTCAACCTCACCACTCCCAAGAACCTTGGTTTTGCTAGAGTCACCAAGCATAACAGTTTTTGAACCAATTTTTATCATAACAGACGTGTCTATTAGCACCAAAATCTGCCCACCACCCTTCAACATATTGCACAATATTGATGTCTGTAATCATAGCTACTAAAGGGTCTTCGGTTACGTTAGCCTGCGAGACAGATTCAAGTTTTCAAAATTTGCAAATTTGAGCAATATGCCAACTCTTACCACAGACAAAACAATATCTATTAAATTGATCTTGTGAAGGGGTCCTTGGTTCTTATTGTAATTTTTATTCGGGTTTCCCCTTCCTTGAGGTCTATTACTATTTTAAAGGCTCTCTTTTTAGGCTTCAATTAACCATTTCTAGGAAAATGATTTTTGGGCATATTATTATTAGCTTAAATAAGGTTTACCTTTGTGGTGGAATTACCATTGCTCTCTTGTGCCATGAGTGCATCTTGTCCTCTAGCCTCCTCCTTCACACGGATTCGTGTGATCAAAGTCTCTAAGGATGTCTCCTTTTGTTTGTGTCGCAAGGTCTTTTGGAACTCCCTCCAAGATTGTGGTAGTTTATCAATTATGCCAGCTATTACCAAATTGTCTCCAACCTTTATGCCTTCGGATCTCAATTCTGACACGATCATTTGGAAGTCTTGTGCTTGATCCACCACCAATTTTCCATCTACCAATTGGTAACGGAAAAATCTACTAGCAACATACATCTTTGCACCAGCCTCCTCGATATCACACTTGCTTTGTAAAGCTTTCCAAATTTTCTTAGCTGAATTATAAGTTGTATCATAATAATCATAAAAATGATTGGCAAGACAATTTAAAAGATATGAGTGACAATTGTATTCATCTTTTGTATACTTATCTATTTTTTCTTGATGGAGACTATATTCTTCCTCACTCATCTCATCGGTAGGAATCTTTGATGGATTCTTGTCAGTGAGGATGTAGGCAATTTTGAGAATACTCAAATAAAAGAGAACCTTTCCTTTCCATCTCTTGAAGTGGGCTCCCTTAAAGCGAAAGGGCATATTGAGATCTCCAACTGGCTCATTTGGTTTCTCTTGTGTAAGCTCCAAGGGCTTGAATCTCCTTAAAATTGTTGGTGCAAACACAATAATAATGAAAATAACACAAAGAGAAACTGAATATTACTTCTGAATATTATTAAGTTGTAGAGAAAATACACAATACTATTTGGACTAGGGCGCGGCACTCGCTCTCTTTAAGGAGATTCAACCTCTTAGTTGGCTAAACTTTATAACCGGTGCAGACCTTCTCTGACTTGTCTCCCCCAGGATACAACAGCCGAACAAATGTTGTATGACTAGAACAGCTTCTGCACAAAGTGTTCAAAACCAAAGCTCCACCAAAAATAACACCCTTCCTTGCAAAAAACCTCTCTCTTTTTTGTGTGTATATTGCTGTGTATATTTTCAGTATCTTGGATTAGGTCTGCATGAGTCTATTTATAGGCTCAATGGGCCCCACGAAATTATTACCAATTTATTCTGATTAATTAGGTCCATAATTCTGATGTAGTGGGTGTTACAAGATTAATTGTTGGATATTAATCCGATAGGCTTCCATTAAGTGAGTTAATGGCTCTTTATTTTCCATAGTAAAAATGGAGTATTAATGGCTAATTCATTTTCAAATTTGATACCTCCACTCTTCACCTCCCCCTTGCGCACGTACCTAGCCCAATATTTGAAACAATTCATTTTAGCCCATTAATCACCACAATTAAAAAGAATAAAATAGTCTCTCTCCTTTTCAATGTGGGATTAAACATTTTCACTAACTCCTCGTCTTCCATATTCACTTCCATAATTTTATATTTATGTTGTAACAATTATTTATTTTAATTATTTAATATTAAAATGCTCCAAAAGGTGTTATGGGTGAGAGAGTCTGTAATTTTTTTCGATAAAAACTTCTGTAGCAGAATTGATATTTTAGCATAAAAAGTTTATGCCTGTAGTAGAATTGATGCCTGTAGGTGAAATTCCATATTATTTAAAATTTTAAATAATAATTAAAAAGTTGATGCCTGCAGTAGAACTAATATTTTAAGTTTTAACGTTATAACGTAAGTGATATACCACTTTAAAATTGTAAATAATAACACGTTCAACGTAATAAGGATATTCCCAAATAAAAATAAAAAATAAAAACATAATAAGGAAGCCCAAACCAACATATCATACCATATATAGGTTCTTTTTTTTGTTTTTTTGTTTTGAAAAGATATATAGTTTCATTAGCAAGAAATACATATCCCACAAGTAGCTGAGAATTAAGTAGCAGCAAAAGGTACACGCATAAACAGTAGTAGTCCTCAGAACAGAGGATATTACGAGTCGCAGCTCTTATTATATGACATATATACTAATACTAACATAAGATTAAGCCCAACTAGCTAGCTAGCTAGGCTCAGCTCAGTTGGACGGTGGAGGCTTGTGTTTTGGGCGTGGCTTTGAACCCTTGGGAGGTTTGCTATCCAAGTTTGGTTCCTTAGATGAAGGTGGTCTGTGTGGTGGTAATAGAGAGCCTGCTGGTCTCTGTGCAATTGGCGGTTTTTCCTCACGAAAACTATCAGGTGGTGGTTTATGGTGATTAGCAAGAGAGTGAGTGGTGAGAAGCACCGCTCCGATGAGCAAAACTAGCAAGAGTTTGGGAGACATTTTGGCCTTTCTCTTCAAAGACTTATTAGAATTGTGTGGTGCAAATTTCTAAGAAACTTGGTGGCCTTTTGTAATGGCCTTGGCCTTATCTACGCACACCGCATGTTTGTTTGTTTTTTTGCCCTTCTTTTTTTCTTTTTTTTTTTACTTCAATGATAGAAATATATTAATAAAAAAAAGAAAGTATAGTATACAAAAAGAGGCTTGGCCAAAGAGCTGTAAACCAAAAGGCCATGCAACGTGGGCTACAGCTTCTTCGAAAAACCAACCAAAAAACTAAAAAAATAAAGTATAAGCTAAGTAAGACACATTGTGATACGCCAATGGTCTTAGCAAGAAAACGAAAGGAAAAATCAAAATTTCTGCCTTTGCACAAGATCTTTAACAAGTTTCTGGTAGTCGCCCATCAAGTCATTTGCTTGTTTAAGGTTTTCCCTTGGATGGGGCTGCGTGTGTTGGAAGTGGATACGGTTTCGTGTAGTCCATACTGCCCACGCAATCATAGCCCATAGCTCAAATTCCTTCCCCGATAATCTCTCCATCATCTGTCTCGTAAGCAGGAAGAAGCTAGCCTCCGAGGAGCTTGTTTTCTGAATTCTATCCCTAACCAGTGCCCACACATTACAAGCTATAGGGCATTCCCACAGAATGTGTCTCGTTGTTTCTTCATGCTGTCCACACACAATACAGATAGGGTCCACTCGCACTTTCTTTTGAACCAAATTTGCTTTAGTTGGTAGGATGTTAGAGCATGCTCGCCACATAAAATTCCTTACCTTGGGAGCAACATTTAGGGACCATATTCTTTTCCACATCTTCTGGTCGATGCTGGCTAGGGAGTGCTCTCCTACAACAAAGTTTCTGGTTTCACTACAACAAAATGTATTTTCAGTGACGAATTTTAGTGAGGAAAATTTTTTCGTCACAAAAAAGTACCATATAGTGACGAAATTTATATTTCGTCACTATTTGAAAAAAATTAGTAACATTTAGTGACAAAATTTAGATTTCGTCACTATATGTTGGGTCAAACTAAAGGCGCCAAACGAAAAAGTAGGCGCCAAACTAAATTCATCTACAGTGATGAATTATTCGTCACTAAAAGTTTAAGTTTTTTGTGACGAAAACTTTCGTCACTAAAGGTGCTATTAAGAATACTATTAGTGACGAAACCCATTTCGTCACTGAAAGTGACAAATAGTGACGAAAATAAATCGTCACTAAAAACAAAATCATAAAAATGAGCATCATTATTAGTGACGAAGTTAAATTTCATCTCTAAAAATAGCCAATAGTGACGAAATATAAGTCGTCACAATAAGTTTTACACAAAAAAAAAAAATTAGATTCAGCCCTCACTTCTCATTTCCCTCACTTCTGACTTCTCATTTCCCTCACTCTCTCCACAAAACCCAGCCCGACTCTCTCTATTTCCCTCACTCTCTCCACAAAACCCAGCCCGCATCGCCTGAGCTCGCCGATCTAGTGTGGTGATTAACCGTCGCCGTCGCCGTCGCCATTTCTTGAGATCGCCGATCTCGTGTCGCCGTCGTCGTCGCCGTCGCCGTCGCCTTGTGTCACCGATTCCATCCTAGCAACGACAAGCCATCTCGCGTCGCCGTCGCCTGATATCCCTTCGCGTCGCTGTTGCTGACTCATCTCATGTCGCCATCGCCTTGTGTCACCTATTCCGTCCCAGCAACGATGAGCCATCTCGTGTTGCTGTTGCCTGAGATCGCTTCGCGTCACCATCGCTGACTCGTCTCGTGTCGCCATCGTCGTTGCCTGACTCGCCTCGTGTCGCCGTCGCCATAGCTCACCTTCTGTCGCTAATTCCGTTCCACCGACGATGATCTATCTCGCGTCACCATCGCCTGGGCTTCGATGACCTGTTCTCACATGCCTGAGTTTTACTTGGTAAGTTTGTTAAATTATTATATTCCATTAGAGTGATTGTACTTTATTTCTCATTCAAATTTTTTTTTTTTAAATTTTCGTGGTGAGCAATCACTAGCTGTTATTTATGTTACTCTTATCTGATATTTATGATACAATGTGCACAATGTGGAGAGTTCATTTATCTTTGATCCCCGTTAGGTGTTTTGTTTGTTTTCCGTGTAGCTTGTTTTTGGCTGTGTTTGTTGTTAAGAGTCTTTGTTTCTCTTGCTTGCAGCTTGAGCTGTATCTCTCATGTAATACCTGTTTACTTGGTCAATGCACATTCATAATTAGTAAAATAATTTTGCTTAACAAATTAGCACAAAAAAATTGAATTTTTAGTGATGGGTGTTTGTGTTTTTCAGGATTATTTTGTTTGCAAACCCTGTGTACAGTAAGTATTTCCTCTTTATCAATAAAATTTATTTTTTTTATATATATAAAACTAATAAATATAAAGGTTGCCTATCGGTGTTATAGAAGTTAGTGATTGTGTTCTGAGGATATGCTGCTTGAAGTATATTTCTTTTTGTTTGTCTGCATATTGCTATTAGAGTATTAGGACAATTCATTGATTAGAATCCCCATGTTATTGATATATTGGACTTTTGATACTTCTGGTTTCTCTGTTACTTGATAATGTGCACAATGTGGATCAAAGATAAATTTGAAAGTGAATAAGAAAGTCAATATTGGTGTATGTGGATCTTGTTTGCCTCATGCAGTCCTGTGATTGCAAGAATCCTTCTCTTTCTCATTTTATTTTTCATTCATAAAGCTAAGTTCTAGCAGGAAAATCGCAATAGAAGTTTATATTCACCACTAGAATGAGCTAAAATTATTCATCCCAATAAAAGACCTTAGCTAAAGTAACTATTGTTTTAGTGAATTTGCATATTTAAGTTTGACATGACTGTATAACGATCAGTGAAATTACATAAGAAATTCTTCTTACTCAATGTTTTTGATTTATTTTTATGTGAACATTGTTACAGGGGGAAATTCTTCTTACTCAATGTTTTTGATTTATTTGCATAGAAGTTTATATGCACATTTTTATTTTGATTTATTTATATTTTTTTGGTTTTTTTATTTTTCTCATTTTTATTTTGGTTTTTTTATATTTTTTCTCCATTGTTCTATGATAAAAGGAATTTGAAAAGTGAATTAAGTTTGTTGTGCAGTTTGTGAAATTGGGGAGGTGAGTTTGTTTGAAATCTGGGTTGGACGTGGCTACAGGGGTTGGATGTTGAAATTTTAGTTGAAGAAGTTGAAGATGTTGGATGAGGAATTTGGATGACTGTTGTATTACATGTGTAAGCTATGAGTTTATGTAGTAACTTATGAGAAGATCATTTTCAAGATTGAAGTACTTATAAATTTAATTTTTCTTTTGCAGGCTAAATTCACATTGTTTGCAATAATTTTAGATTTTTCCTGAAAGTTGTAAGCTTAGCTTGAGCGAAGTAAGTAAATTTTAGTTAAAACCATTATAAAACTCTATACTTGTAATGTTGGAAATTGGATTTGTGGTAGTATGTTGTGTTGGAGCAAGTGAGTGGTTTTCATGGTGTAAATGTGAATGAGTATTATTGATTAGATGTCATAAATAGTATTTTATTTGACTTAAATACTTATAAAACTCTATACTTGTGATGTTGGAATTGGTTTTGTAGTGGGTTGTTGTGTTGGAGCGAACGGGTGGCTTGCATAGTGTTATAAGGCAGTTCAAACTAATATTGGGAGTGTTTTTCGTTTCTTGCAAATGTGAATGACTATGCTTGGTTAGATGTGATGAATAGTATTGTAATTGATTTCAACACTTGTAAGCATTATAGTCGTAATGTTTGTGATTGGTTTTGTAATGAGTCGTTGTGTTAGAGCAAGCGGATGGCTTGCATGGTGTTATAAGGTGGTTTAAACGAATATTGGGAATGTTTTTCATTTATTGTAAATGTGAATGAGTATTGTTGATTAGATGTGATGAATAGTATTTTATTTAACTTAAATACTTGTAAAACTCTATACTTGTGATGTTGGAATTGGTTTTGTGGTGGGTTGTTGTGTTGGAGCAAGCGGGTGGCTTGCATAGTGTTATAAGGCGGTTTAAACTGATATTGGGAGTGTTTTTCATTTCTTGCAAATGTGAATGACTATGCTTGGTTAGATGTGATGAATAGTATTGTAATTGATTTCAATACTTGTAAATACTCTATACTTGTGATGTTTGTGATTGGTTTTGTGGTGAGTTGTTGTGTTGGAGCAAGCGGGTGGTTTGGATGGTGTTATAAGGTGGTTTAAACTAATATTGGGAATGTTTTTCATTTCTTGTAAATGTGAATGAGTATTGTTGATTAGATGTGATGAATAGTATTTTATTTGACATAAATACTTGTAAAACTCTATATTTGTGATGTTGGAATTGGTTTTGTGGTGGGTTGTTGTGTTGGAACAAGCGGGTGACTTGCATGGTGTTATAAGGTGGTTTAAACTAATATTGGGAATGTTTTTCATTTCTTGTAAATGTGAATGAGTATTGTTGATTAGATGTGATGAATAGTATTTTATTTGACTTAAATACTTGTAAAACTCTATATTTGTGATGTTGGAATTGGTTTTGTGGTGGGTTGTTGTGTTGGAATAAGCGGGTGACTTGCATGGTGTTATAAGGTGATTTAAACTAATATTGTGAGTGTTTTTTGTTTCTTACAAATGTGAATGACTATGCTTGGTTAGATGTGATGAATAGTATTTTAATTGATTTCAATACTTGTAAATACTCTATACTTGTGATGTTTGTGATTGGTTTTGTAGTGGGTTATTGTGTTGGAGTAAGCGGATGGCTTGCATGGTGTTATAAGATGGTTTAAATTAATATTGGGAGTGTTTTTAGTTTCTTGCAAATGTAAAAGAGTATTGTTGATTAGATGTGATGAATAGTATTTTATTTGACTTAAATAATTGTAAATACTCTATACTTGTGATGTTTGTGATTGGTTTGGTAGTGGGTTGTTGTGTTGGAGCAAGCAGGTGGCTTGCATGATGTTATAAGATGGTTTAAATTCATATTGGGAGTGTATATTTGTGTGAAATGTATATTTGTTTAAGTATTAATATAGACTTGTGCATTCATGAATGAGATAGAATTTTATCTAAGTAGCTTATAGACTTAGATGTTAAAATACATTATGCATGAGTTGTCCTTATTTTACTAAAGTAGCATTCATCTTGTAATTGTAGTCAAACATGGATAAAAGTTGGATGACAATGGGTAAGACACCCGATGGCAGATTAAGAGCGAGCTAGGGAGCAAGAGAAGCGAGTTAGGGACCAAGAGGCAAGAGCTAAGCAATAAGAAGTCCAAAAGAATATTTTTAACTTTTTGAGGAGTAAGGGTTATGATGATGCTCTTACCTATGGTAGTAGTTCAACTTTAAGTTAAAACACTTTTTGGTTAGTACTTTATAGCATGAATATGCTCCTATTCTTAATGCATTGTTAGAAATGTTTCTTATAACATAGTTAATGTTTTTACTTTACGATTTTAATGTAGTATTATTTTTATATTTGTACAGATTTCTTATTAGTGGCTTTTAGGGGATTTACTTTTGGCATTACTTGAAGACATAAGAACATCTTCCGTTAATTCTAATTATATTATGCTACACTTTTTGTATTGTTGTAAAACATCTTGATTTATTGTATGTGTTGCAAACAATTATTGTATGAAAGGAGTTTGAATTGGATACTTGTTTTATTTTTTATTTGTGGAATGTATGGATATTTTTTTTATAAATGTGTTGTTGAAATAAATTTACTATTGAAATATAAGGTTTTAATAATGTAATGACAGATTACAGGTTAATATCAAAGCTATGAAAAAATAAAAACAGAAAATAAGTTTTTGGGACGAATTTTTTCGTCACAAATATAGCAACAAAAAATTGTTATAGTGACAAAATATTTCGTCCCTAAATATAGCAAAATTTTGTAAGAAATGGTTTTAGTGACGACAATTTTCGTCACTATATGTGTCTGGATTTTTTTTAAAAATAGTTTTAGTGACGAACTTTTTCGTCACTATATGTACCCGAACATAGTTTCAGTGACAAAATTATTCGTCACTAAATATGATTTAATAAATTAAGGTGTTTTTAGTGACGAAATATTTCGTCACTAAATAGTGTTTTTAGTGAGAAAAACATTTAGTGACGAAACGTTTTCATCACTAAAAGTTTTTTTTTTTTTTTTTAAACAAATTGGACTTTTAATGACGAAATTTTTTGTCACCAGGACTTTTAGTGATGGGGTTTCAGTGACGAAATGAGTTTCGTCACTAAATGTCCAATTTCGTCACTAAAGGTTCTTAGTGACGAAAAACTGGACTTTTAGTGACGAATTTTTTCGTCACTAAAAATACATTTTGTTGTAGTGTTTGAATAATAAATAATGTAAGAAATTTAGACCCATTAAACCCAAACAAGTTAACCTAGATATTTAGCCAAGTGATTAACTTAGGTAAATTAAGCAGATCTAGGTTAACACAAATATATCATATCATGCAAAGTGTGGAAAATAAAGAACACATGATATGATAACCCAGGAAAACCAAACCGGTAAAAAACCTGGGGAGGATTTAACCTAGCTATCTTCAAGGTAAAACAGAATTCACTATAAAAGAATTGAAATTTACACAATAGCGACTTAGACCACTAACATCCTATTACTACCTCAAGTAGGAAACTTACTACCACGACCACCTGACAACTCCGAGTCCACGAACTACTTCTTTCTTGAATTCACAGCAAGCACAAGCAATCCTGCTTGTATATTTTTAAGTTCTTGAATCTGCAACTGAATGATCACCAAGCTCTTGACATCAATCTTGAGTTTGGAAACCCTAAGTGTATGTGAAGCCAAACACCTCTAGATCTCACAATAAGATTCACACACACAGCATTTAGAATACTCAAAACGTGGCTAGGGTTTTCCCTTTTATACTTAAGGCAAAACATAAAACCCTACACGTCAAATGGGCTTGAGCTGAGTTGGAAATTCTGCAGAAAAAACAATCTGCACGACTTTCGATCGATCGAGTCTAATTCTCGATCGATCGAGCCTGGCAGATGTGCACAATAACTTCTGCAGTAACTCGATTCCAACTTTACATAAAAACCACATACTTTGAGCAAGTTTTAACAAGACTAAAACCGTTTTGATCATGGTTTGCCAACCTCACAAAATGAAGTTCTAATACATTAATTCCTAATTCCTTAGAACCTAACAAATAATATTTGATTACTACGAAATTTGACATACATGTTAAAATCATGAAAAAAAAATGCAATCCAATAGTCTAACTTAGTCCATTCTTTTTCTTTTTTCTTTTTTTCATAGGTAAAGAATCTAATGAGGAGAAAAAAAAACATTTTAATTATCACTTTAGTCTTTAAAATGATCCATGACATTTAAATGTGTCAGTTTTCTATTTAATCATTTAGTGTTATATCAAAATAGTTCATACAATTAAGTGATGGTTATAAAAAACAGATGTGGCAAAACAGTGAGATTTAAATAATAATTTTTACGCAAATGTATAAAAAAATAATAATTTGATGCCAATAGCTTTTTCCACCTAACACTTACAATGGAAACTATTTGACAAAATATCAAAAATTTTAGGACTAAACTAACGCATTTAATGTAAGAGACCACTTCAAAATATATTGCAAACGTTAGAAACTAAAATAGTAACTAAACCAAACAAAAAATTTATTTATTAGTTTAATTAATAAATTGACTATTATGAATCATCTTAAAATGATCAAAATGTCCTTAAATATTAATAGAAAGGAACTATAAATAATTGAACCTATTTATTTTTTCTCATTTTCCCCTTGTCAGTTCGTTTAGACCCCTTAAACCCAACAGATTAACCTAATGAATTAGCCAAGTGATTAACTTAGGTAATTTAATTAAAACTAGGTTAACACAGATAAGCAAAAATAACAAAGCAGTGGAAAATAAATAACACAAAGATATGATAACCCAGGAAACCACACCGGTAAAAACCTGGGGAGGATTTGACCTAGCTATCCTCAAGGTAAACTGAATCCACTATGAAAGAATTGAAGTTTACACGACAAGACTTAGACCACTAACATCTTGTTGCTACCCAAGTGTAGGAAACTTACTACCATGACCCCATGATAGCTCCGAGATCCACGGACTCCTTCTTTCCGGAATTCTTCAGCAAATCCACAAGCGCACCTGCTTGTATATCTTTGTGCTCTATTGATTCTGCAACTGTATTGATCTACACAACTCTTGACATAAATCTCAAGTTTGTAAACCCTAAGTGTATGTGAAGGTAAACACCTCTAGATCTCACAATGAGATTCACAAACACAGCAAAACAGAACTCTAAAAACGTGGCTAGGGTTTTCCCTTATATACTTAAGGCAAAACATAAAACCCTATACATTAAAACAGGCTTGGGCTGAGTTGGAATTTTCTGCAGAAAAACGTTCTGCACGATTTTCGATCGATCGAGTCTAATTTTCGATCGATCGAGTCATACAGAAAGTTAAAGGTAATTCTGCATAAAAACTCGATTCCAACTTTACATTAAGACCCATACTTTGAGCAAGTCTAACACACGACTAAACATTGTTTTGATCATGGTTTGCCAACATACAAATTGAAGTTCTAAATACATTAGTTCCTAATCTTTTAGAACCTAACACCCCTTATTCCCCCTAATCTTCTTTGTTCTTAGTGCTACAAATGACATCTATTGAAAGAAAAAAAGGGGAAAATAACTCTCAAAAGCTCCAGTAGGGATGGCATCGAAATGTGGCAAGGTCAAATCATGGTTGCCCCAGCTCCATAGGGGCATTACCCTACTTCACTATAGGCCTCTCGAGACCCCACCTCTCCTTTTCCCGTGGGTGGAGAAGAGAGGAAGAAAAAAGTAATTATCAAAAAGGTAGACTTTTCCTCAGTTTAGCCGGTTACTGTGGAAGAAAACAAAAGGGCAAAAACCATTTCCTTTGGGCTCACAGATTTGCAAACCACCCAATTTGGGCAGATTTGAAGGGATACAATGGTTCAAAAAAAAATGAGCCCACATAAATAACATAATATAACATAAAGTTACATATTTGCCCAGAACCTTTATACATCTTTCACATTTATATGGGCATAAAAGTAATAAAAAAAATATATATTTTCTTTTGGTTTCCTTTCTTATTGCAAATCAAACGAAGGAAAGACAAATGCATTTTACTCTTTTCTTTTCTCCTTCTCTCCCTATTTCCAAACACACACGACAAATTTGATTTCTTTTTATTTTCTTTCTCATTTCCTTTCTATTATTCATTTCTTTTCTCTTCTCTTCTCTCGTTTGTAACCAAACAAAGCCTAAAATATAAAACTATGCTAAGACTGACATTTAATAACACACACACACACACACACACACACACAAATTCAAAACTAAACAAAACCAAATAGTAATACATGATAATATAAAACAAATCTGTAACACAAATACCCTAGTCTAATCCATGTTATGTTGGGAATGGGTTCCCTTCCCTAGGAAGCTCATCAAGTAGATTTGGCAGCCTATATTTTAGGAGATTAATGACATGTTTGGTAGTGGCACTTGAAAACTATTTTGCGTGATTTAAATGTTGATAAATATGAGTCCTAATAAGTATCTGTAATGGATTCATTCAGAATCGAGTCACTAACGTTTATGCTGGCTGTCAACCTATCATAACTTTCCTTGGTTCTCCTAGTTTGAGATCAGCTGTGAACAAAAGATATGACACTAAGTATTGACATAAGTAGTGTTGTCAGCTTGATTTGCCATTGGTGTTAAATTTGTTTATGAAATTTGCTTGCATAATGTTAATCGACATGCTCACTACAACAAAATATATTTTTAACGATGAAAAATTTTGACACTAAAAGTCCAGTATTTCGTCACCAATTGACTTTTAGTGACGAAATATGATTTTTAGTGACGAAATTCGTTTCGTTGCTAATACCTTGTCACTAAAAGTATTAGTGATGAAAAATTTCATCGCTAAAGGTCCTATTAGTTAAAAAATAAAAACACTTTTAGCGACAAAAATATTTCTTCGCTAAGTGTTTTCCTCGTTAAAAATCATTTTTAGCGACGAAAAATTTCGTCACTAAAACTATTTTTTAGAAAATTTGGGTACATATTGCGAAGAACATTTTGTCACTAAAACTGTTTTTAGAAAATTCAGCTAATATTTAGTCGCTAAAACTATTTTCTAAAAAATTCGTCTACATTTAGCGACAAAATATTTCATTGCTAAAACCTTTTTTTTCCACTATATTTAGTGACGGAAAAATTCATCACTAAAACTACTTTTCTGTTTTCATTTTTTTTTCCTGTATTTGTATTTGATATTAAAATGTAACCTTCCATTACATTGTTAAAATCTCACACTTGAATAACACATTTATTTCAAGAACACATTTATAAGAAACTGATCCATACATTCCAAAAGTAAAAATAAAACAAGTATTCGATTCAATCTATCTATACAAATTGTTTGCAACACATACAATAACACAAGATGTTTTATAACAATACAAAAACTTTAGCATAATATAGTTAGGGCCAAAAGAAGATATCCTCGAATATCTTCAAGTAGTGTCAAAAGAAAATGCCCTAAAAGCTACCAATAAGAAATCTGCACAAATATAAAAATAGTACTACATTAAAATAATAAAGTAAAAACATTAACTATATTATAGGAAACATTTCTAACAACGCATTAAGAGTAGTCACACTAATGAATTAAAATTACGAATCCTAATATATAGGTTGTAGAAAGCAAATATACATTTTTAAGTGTAATGTAATACAACTAGTTTCAAATAATGCATTAAAAGTAGTCACACCATGCAAGGTGAATGTTACTTCAGCAAAATAAGGACAACTCATGCATAATGTATTCTAACATCTAAGTCTATAAGTTACTTAGATAAAGTCTTATCACATTTATGAATGCACAAGTCTATATTAATACTTAAAACAAATATAAATTACACAACTAAACACTCCGAATATCAATTTATACCACATTAAAACATCATACAAGCCACCCGCTTGCTCCAATTCAACAACCCACCACAAAACCAATCATCAACATCATAATATAAAACGCATACAAGTATTCAAAAAACTATAATTTAATTATTCAAACAAAAGTAACTCAACAATATTCATTCACAATTCCAAAAAATAAGAACATTCCCAAAATAAATTTAAACCACCTTATAACACCATGCAAACCACCCGCTTGCTCCAACACAACAACCACTACAAAACCAATTATCAACATCCCAAAATATAATACTTACAAGTATTGAAAACAATTAAAATGATATGCCTCACATATAAATCAATAATATCCATTCACAATTCCAAAAAATAAGAAACACTTTTAATATGAATTTAAACCACCTTATAACACCATGCAAGCCACCCGCTTGTTTCAACATAACAACCCACGACAAAACCAATTATCATCATCATAATATAAAATGCTTGCAAGTATTGAAAAAAATTAAAATAATATCCATCACATATAAATCAACAATATCCATTCACAATTTCAAAAAATAAAAAACACTCTCAATATGAATTTAAACCACCTTATAACACCATGCAAGCCATCCGCTTGCTCCAACACAACAACCAACCACAAAACCAATCATCAACATCTTAAACTATAATGCTTACAACTATTGAAAACAATTAAAATAATATTCATCACATATAAATCAACAATATCCATTCACAATTCCAAAAAAAAAAAAAAAACACTCCCATTATGAATTTAAACCACCTTATAATACCATGCAAGCCATCCGCTTGCTCCAACACAACAATCCACCACAAAACCAATTATCAACATCCCAAAATATAATGCTTACAAGAATTTAATAAGAAATTACTTACTATGCTGAAGCCAGCACACACCTCTACCGAAGAAATCAAGAATTTAATAAGAAATTACTTACTATGCTGAAACCAGCACACACCTCCAGCAAAGAAATCCAAAGTGACCATAAACAAATAATGAGTTACTTGCCAAAAATTAAAAATAAAAATAAAAATTTACTATGCTTGTAAGTTACTAGTACTAATGATGATTTGTAGATTATATCTTAAAGGTGAATCAGCTGATGAGACTCCACTAAAAGCACATAAAAACTATTACAATATATTCAAAAGCATTTTGCTAAGAGCCTAACCAAGTGGGGATGTGGTATTTGGGTGGCCAGTTTGAGGTAGCCAAGTCTCCTAGAGAAAGAAGAGAGATTAGAGAGAAAAGAGAGGTTTAAGAGACTAACTTTGCTTAATAGATTCTGAATGAATGATTATAAGCAGCAATCAGCATTATATAGGAAGGCTTAGTTGTGTATTACACTAGAAAAGGCCAATATTAGCTAACAAAATTGGCTAATAACTATAACTAACTGCCTAACTAATCTACGAGCTAGGCAACAACTACTACCCACTTGTAACTAACTAGTAATACAAACATACTTAATTTAATTCTTTAGTCACATGCTACAATTATTAAGACTGTCGAGGCAAGGCCAATACCTTACACACAAGTGCTAATACAAGTTACAACCTTAACATAACATCCACAAGTACATATTTTAGGCAAAACTAGATTCTTAACACATTTTGACTCTTGATTGTGTTGACACACCTTTTATAGAAATTGTAGAAGTGATTTAGCTAAACTTTTCAGTATGAGCCTGCAAATGTTCTACTTGTATGCATATAACCAATAAAATTAATTAAAAGCTTATAAGGAGGCATCCTCAATCCATAGTAACCACAAATTTTTGAAGCTCTTTGGGACCCATCAAACTTTCTTTTTTGTTGCATACAGTGAGTAGATAGAAAATTAGGAAACATAGGTAGCATATCTCATGAGTTTTCTTTTGGGTACCAAGTGATTAAATCAAACCATTATTTAAATTAATTAAGTAAAACACATGTTGAAGAAAATGCAAGAATTTACAAGTCAACCCACTCAACAAAGGTTTCAAGTAAATTCCACAAAATCCCAACATACTCATCATACTTTCAGATTTACTACACAACAAATCAGCCCTTTTGTAAAAATTGTTTGGTCCACGAAAAGTTATCCGATTAACTTGAAATTAAATAGGGATGGGCTCTTATATGTGTAGTATGTACCATAAAAAATTCAGCTTAAAATAATTTTTCTATGATTTATTAAAAATCACGTAATAAATCTAACTCAAAAGAAAAATACTAAAATTTTAACACTATGCCAAAAGCTTTGAGACTTTATTAACCTTAAAGCTACATATGTTAGTTCAAATTAACAACTAGGATTATAACCCATAGCCTCATATAACAATTATCATGAAAACAAATCAAGCAATCCAACCCCAAAACCCATAGAGGCAATATACCAAACACTTGGCATGCACAAGCAAAATCTCAAACCAATACAGCAAGTAATAGTTAACATTTCATCAACTTCTTACATGTGACAAAAATCATTCCAACAACTCAACTCAAAATAGATAAATCATCATAAAACACACAAAAGTCAGCTCCTCCTTCCTCCAATAAACCAAATGCCCAAAACCTCCATGATTGAATACCCTAATACCAACTATCACATATCCACAACTCAAAATCACCCCCAAAAATCATAGTTAACACTGCCAAAGTGTTATCTACAACCATTGGATCAACTCCACACGAGCATTGAGCCATAAACCAAATAATCAAGGAAGTGGGTCAATGGAAAACTCACCTTAAAATCATATTTTGGGTAGCCAAAATTCATGGAAGATCATACTTGTTGGATTCAAGTTATTGAGGAGGTTATTTGAAGTAGTGGTGAACGGAGAGAGGGATGGCCGAGAGAGTGAAGGGGAGAGACGGCATCGGTGAAGGCAAGAGAGTAAAAGGGAGAAAGAAAGAGGAGGGAGCTCGACGGAGGCGGCGAAGGGAGTCAACAGTGCAATGAACGACGAAGAGAGAGAGAGAGAGAGTGATGGCGAAATTTTAGAGAGCTAGAGTTTTAAAAAACTGATCTGGGTATATAAATAGGAACATTTTTAGTGACAATTTTTCCATCGCTGTTTCCAACTTTTAGCGACGAATTCTTGTTTCATCATAAACGGTGCCAGATTTTGTTACGCTTTCTAGTGACGACTTTTAATTTCGTCGCTATAACACACTTTTAGCAATGAATTTTAATTTCGTCGCTAAAGAAGCTAGATTTTGTTACAATTTTTAGCGACGAACTTCAAATTTCGTCATTGTAACATACTTTTAGAAACGAATTGTGATTTCGTCGCCAAAATTGTGAAATGAAAAACCATGATTATTTTTAGCGACGATTATTTTTCACCGCTAATTCTTCCTTATAGCGACAAAACAATTTTCGTCGCTAATAATATTCACATCAACACCTACAGCGGTGAAATATTTCATCACTAAAAATTTCTACTTTTAGCGACAAATATTTAGTCGCTATAGATTAATTAAGTTTGCACTAAGATTTTCCCCACTGGCGCCCATTTTTCAGATCAACAATAATGACGAAAATTACTTTTCATCGCTAAATGTTACAATTTTTTTCATTATTAGCAACGAAATCTATATTTCGTCGCTAAATCTATATTTTTATTGACGAAAAAAATTTCCTCACTAATTTTCGTCATTAAAAATACATTTTGTTGTACTGTCTTCCTTGTTTAATTAAAGGCTTTTTGCGCTTTTTGTTATCCACAGGTTATCATTAAGTGTCAAGAACTTTGTAGTTCAACTGGTTATTATCACTTAGACCTTAGTGTTTCCAATAGAAACATTCAGGATTCAAAAAATCTCTCCTCCCACATTATTGCTATTGAATTATATATAAAAAAATAATTTTTTTAAAAAAAGGTTCATCAATAAACTGGCCATGTTTGACTTAATTTTGGCTAGGCTTCAAGTAATTTGTTGTCCTTGTTTAGCTTGTAAAAGTTGTTGGCTCGAGTACCTTTTTATTCCAATGTCCAAACTAGTGTAGACGTAATGTACGTTCTAAAACCCAAAATGTAGAGTTATAGCTTCTAAAGCTCAAAATAAATGTGCGTCATAGACTCATATAGTCTAAAATATGTAGAAAGAGGACATGCTCATAAAAGCCCATTCTATGATAAGAACACATGGATCTTTAAGCTCAATCCAGGATTTAGAGATGTGATTCATAAAATTATTTCGTAAGGTGAAGTAATTTTGATCTGTCATTCAAACCGCACTTTTAATATAGAGAAGAGATAAGCTCAAGGAACACACCATAAAATGAAGATGATAGGGTCCGAGTCCGAGACCAATTTTGCATAATGAAAATATGAAGGATATCAAACCAATACAGGCATTGAAATTTTTATTTTAAAATTCCGTACACTACATACCTTTTTCTTTTTAGTAAGTGATGGATTATACAAATGAGAGGTAAATAGGTGAGAGAGTGATTTTTTTTTTTTTTTTTTGTGAAAAAATCGATATCTTTAACAAAATTGATATTTTAACCAATAACATACACGATACCACATTTAAAATTTTAAATTGCACTTTGTTTTTTTTTTTTTTTTTTTTTTGGCAAGTCTCAAATCTGGCTATGAAGTGTATCATTTTTTATTCTATGAAGGCACCAATCAACATTTCTTTTCTCTAATTTTTTTTTTTTTTTATCCTTTTTTTTAGATGAATTTATTGTACTAGTATTTACATAGTTTAAAAAATAGGTCACACAAAAACTTCGACATAAGAAAGCTCAAACCAACATATCATATCTTAGGTTCCAATGAAATTTCTACATAACAAGAATAAAGTGCATGTCTATACTTGCTTGACTTGTTAGCAATTTAACAGTTTGGATGAAGGATGTTCTACTTCTACCATATTTTAATTTTATAATATTAGTCAAAATAACTGAATTTTCTTAATATTGTCTATTGCTAAAAAAAAAAAGTGCTGCTTGTATATATGTTCATAGATAAAGACAGGAATGGAGTACGGTCACTACATAAGTGCATTAATTAACATGAAAATATCCAACTAATAGCTATAGGAATATAGGATAGAAGTAGCAGCAACTGGTATGAATATTATTAATAATAATATATTTATTATTATTATTATTAGCCTGGTGTGTCGATGATAACTTAAAGGCCTGCTAGCGCAAATGTCGTAAGATTGTTGTGCTGTAGTTTTACATTATTACTATTACTTATTCCAAAGCCAATAGGGTTTAGACCGCCGCGTGGCCCTAAGACAGATCAAAGAATAGAGTGGGGAAACTCTTGCCTGTTTTTGAACCTCAAATATATCAAATAAAATTTCAATTAGCAAAATTAAATTCCACAGCTTCCAGTGAAATTTATACGTAACAAGAACAAAGTGCATGTCCATGTTCATAAGCAAAGACATGTACGGACACTACAATGAGTACATTGACATGAACATATCCAACTAGCAGCACCAACTGGTACATGCATAAACAGTAGTCGGATGAGAGAGGATATTATCAATCACTGCTCTTATTATTACACACATGCATAAGTATATAACAACACAAACATGAGCCTAGCTAGCTAGGCGCACTCAGTTGGAGGTTGGAGGCTTGTGTTTTGGTGGTGGCTTGTGTGGTGGTTTGTGATGGTCCTCAACAGCTGTAGGAGGCTCGTGTGGTGGTTTGTAGCTGCCTACCCCCGGCGTAGGAGGCTTGTGTGGTGGTTTGTGGTGATGATCATGAGCAAGCTAGAGAGTGAGTGGTGAGAAGCAGCACTGCAAGAAGCAACAATAGCAAGTGTTTGGTAGACATTTTGGGCTCTCGAAAGAAAGACTTAAAGAATTATGGTGATCCAAACTTGAGAAATTTGGTGGCCTTTTATAATGGACTTGGGCCTATGTTTGCATGTCACATGGTGTGCATGGGTAATTCTAGATTTTCCAATGAATACACGTTGTAATCCATTTGGAACTCACGTTTTTTGTTTTATTTTTTAAGTTAAGGAGCCCACTGATAGTCTGATAGTTGTTGGACTACTAGCTAAGGTTGATATTAAGACGAGTAATTGGAAAAATTCTAGGCCAAGAAGTTATTATCAACTCTGGGCATTATTTTTTGGAAATAGGGATATCTCAGATTGAAAATTTGGATCCTCAATCGATAGAAAAGAGACCACTCAATTTCGATTTGTCTATGTTGTGGTTTGGAAGTGTATATTTATTTTTTAATGAATGAATGAATTGTATTAATCCCAGATGATAACGAAAAGGAATAATATACTATAAAACCGGCAGTACAAACTGCATACAAACACCAAATCAACAAGGCTAGCAGTTGTACCCAATTATAAAACACCAAGACTTCCTATCTATGCTTCAAGCCCTACGGCCTACCCCATTACTTTACAAAAACATCCACACCAGCAACTGAGCTTTGGGCTCGAATCCTTCATTAATGGCATAATTAAGTCTCTTAAGTCCATGTCCCTAACAGAATGTCTGGGATAAAAATTAATCTAAAAATTAATCTAAAATTATATAGACCTCAATATACTATGAATACATTCAATTCACAAATTGAAAGTAAATAAAATTCTAAACTCACATGAATAAAGTGTAAGATGTAATCAACTCGTCTAAAAACACAAGCCCTCCCCACCTTAATTTCCCCATATGTTTTCTTCATCCACCTAGCAATTAATTTCCAAGAGACTTTTGTATGATTTATATAGAATGTTTAAGTAATAGCACTGCTAACGAGTTTGATCAAAAAAGTTCTCCAAAAAAAAAAAAAAAAAAAAAAAAAACAAGGGCAATGCCAAAGGGGAGGAAAACTAAAAATGCTGGATAGATTTTTTGTTGCTCTGAATTCAGGAACTGAGGCCCCATTGGAAAAACAAAAAGTTAATTGAAACATATAAGAAAACTCAAAGAACAAAACAAGATTACAATTATGTACATAATGTACAAAATTTATTTAGGTTTACCTCCACAAGAAAAAAACAAAAACAAAAACAAAAACAAATATGAATGATTGAGCCAGGTTACGGGTCTAGGTCAAAAATTTTGTGTTTGGATCAAGTATTTTCCTTCAAGTTCGAGTTGGGTTAACAAGTTCAAGTACAATTTTGATAGTTCTACCCATGAGAATGAGAGGAAGAAGCCACACACTCCTGGTCATGTTATTCCTCCAAAGATCAAGAGTAAAAAACCATAGACATGGTGAGTTACAACCAAAGTGTGTGTGTGTGGCAGGGAAAGTGACTACACCTCTTCACTTGCAACTCAACCTCTACACATGCACAGCTTACACCACCAACAAAATTGTGATGTATATATTCGTGTGTAAGAAAAAAATCAGAATGTATTGGGTTTTAATGGGCCAAATTAATATTTTTACAAGTAGAGGGTATACCATTATTGTGTACTAATCCAAAATGTAAGCCCAATGGTCCAAACGAATATTTTTTCAGGTAGAGGCTAGGGGGTTTGGCTTACCTCAATTACTTTATTGAACATGTCATTTTATTTTAAATATACAATAACAAGTGGCAGTAGATTGTAATCTCTATATTTTATTTAATTAGTGGGTGATGTGACAGTCTCTCATTAAAACAAAAAGAGATTTGTTTTTAAAAAGTACTAAAGATAAGCCAAATCTAAGACTAAGAACTTTCCATTGTGTGTTAATCCAAAACGCATGCCCATCAATTAAAGACTGCCCATAATAAATAAATAAAACAATAGCGAATTCCATATTTGTCATAAAAAGGTGCACTAAAAGAGCTCGATATTATTAAAAAAAAAAAAAAAGATGCGGCCATCACTATCCAATATTAGGCGAATAGATGCTCGATAAAATACACCTCAACTAATTCGAGTTTTATTAGATACACAAACTTAACTATGCTAGCCTCAAACACAAGAAATGCCAACACTAATTCCAGTGTTTCTTCTTTTCTCAATTAGGATAGTAACCTTTGATTTAAATCTCCCCTCCCCCTTTGTTACTATCAAATTATCCACACACAAAAAAAAAATGTACATCAATAAGTTAAGATTTGGTTTAAGTTCAGTGCATCTAGTGCGCTGAACCCGGTCAAATGGTGACATTTATTTAAAAGTGGACATGTATCATCATTTCAACAGATCCTGTATTACTGAAAACTAGACCTATATATGCCTGACCCAATAAGTTAGCCAGGTTTGACTTAATTCTGGACTGAGCTTCAAGTAATTTGGTGTCCTTGTTTAGCTTGTAAAAGATGTTCACTTCAGTAATTACTGCTTTTTTTTTTCAATGTCCAAACTAGTCTAGATGTATTGTAGGTTCCAAAGCCCAAAATGTAGAGTTATAGCTTCTAAATCCCAGAATAAATGTGCGTCAGAGTCTGAAATGTGTAGAGAGAGGAAATGATCATAAAAGCCCAATCTACGATAAGAAGTAAGAACATATGGATCTTTAAGCTCAATCCAGGAATTAGAGATGCGATTCATAAAAATATTTCGTAGGGTAAAGCAATTTTGATTTGTCAGTCAAGCCGCTAGTTTAATGTAGAGAAGAGATGAGCTCAAGGAACACACCGTGAAGTGAAGATATTAGGGCGCGAGGCCAATTTTGCCTAATAAAAATATGCACGAAACCAAACCAATACACGTATATTGAAACTCTTAGCATATATTTTAATAATAAGTATTTAGGCATCGAAGTTTTTATTAAAAATTCCATACACTACATACTTGTTCGTTTTGTATGTGATGGATACAAATGACGGGAAAGCATGTAAGAGAGCGAATTTTTGGTGGAAATTTGATGTCTTTAACGAAGTTGATATTTTTATCGAATAATGTATATGATACCACATTTAAAATTTTATATTGTGCTTTTTTTTTCTTTTTTTCTTTTTTTGTTGCCGAGTCTCAAATTGGGCCATGAAGTGTGCTGCTTGTTATTCTATGTGAGTTATGCTTGTGCCACATAAAGGTGCCGTTTGGATAGCTGAAATGCAATGCGTTTTGCGTTTGCATTTCTTTTCTTTTTTTTTAGTCGTGATTGTTGACTTTTCTGCGTGAACAGTGCACCCGTGCATTGTTCACGGAACCCACAAACATCATTTTTTAGCAACTTTTTCATTAAAAATAGGTCTTATGGTACTATTTACACATTTAAAAATTATTTTGTTACAGTGTTTTCAGTTTTCAACTGTATCCAAATTGACCCTTTAGCACAACTTGTGCCACAACTCACCAAGCGGATGAGTTGAGGCACAAATTGTGCCACTTTATGTGGCACTAGCATATCTCATTCTATGTAGGCACCGATCAATATTTCTTCTCTTTTTTCATTTTTGTCCTTTTTTCCGATTAATTTGTTGTACTATGCTTGTATACTATTAACGAAAAGGTCCAATAGAAACTTCGACATAAGCCCAAACCAACATGATACCATAGGTTCCAGTGAAATTTCTACATAACAACAATATGCATGTCTATGCTTGTTAGTAGTTAACAGTGTAAATAGAAGATATTCCATCACATCCTAAAGTTTAAAGCCTTCTTCTTAAAAAAAAAAAAAAAAAAAAAGTAGTGCATGTATATGTTCATAAGCAAAGACAGATATGAAGAACGGGCACTAAAATAAGTACATTAACATGAACATATCCAAGTTAATCCAACTAGTAGATATAGTGTAGATGTACGTAGCAGCAACTGGTATGCAAATTATTATTATTTTTTTTTTTTTTAAAGAATCGGTATACAAATATTTTAAATAACAAGAAACGACTATAAAAATATTTTGTGGAAGTCTGTGGTAATGTTTTTCTGGTCATCTCAGTCTCTAAAATAGAGAGCTAATTAACGTCTAGCCCATAATAGTATAATATTAATTGGCGTAAATTATAACTTGATCCCTTAAATTCCAGAATACCTTTATATCTAAAGGAGCGTTCCATCCTAGAGGGTAGGACTGTCCATGGGTCGGGTTAGCCCAAGTTTGGGCCTAACTCGCACCCGACCCGATTGAATTGGGTCACTGAAAAATTGACCCGCACTCATCCGAAATATGGGTCGAATCCGCCGAGTCGGATCATCAGTTGGGGCAGGTCGGATTCAACGGTTTGGCAGGTTTGGACCACATTGGGCCAAATTTGTAAATTTTCATGGATTTAATTTTTTTGGGCCTTTTTGGCCTAGATTATTGGGCTTTCTAAATTTTGTCATATCAAATTGAGCCTCTTCTTTACATCATTTCTTTTAAAATGGGCCAGTACCCTTTAAAATGGGCCTTCAAGCTCTGCTTGAACATATATCAGTCCAAATTTATACTTCCTAAAGCCCATATATCGACATTTGGAAACAAAAAAAAATACACAGTAAAACCTAAGCACAATAGCAAACAAATAAAAACATACAAAACACCATTTTATATCACATGTTAAACATCAATAGCATATAAAACCTGGACATTAATCAAACAAATAAAAATGCACAAAACATCATTTTTTTACCACCTGTTAATCATTCACACATTACAACAAATATTTTCCAAATTGCCTAAGCCTAAAGGCCTAGGCCTTGGGCAGTACCTCAAAATTGCCTCAAGAAAACTCAAGCATATAAAAGTCAATCTGAACACATTAAACCTGCCAACCATTCACACATCAAGTAATATTCCAAAATCACACAGCAGCAAGCATTGCTACAAATACTTGAGCATCTTCATAATTCCATATATATATATATATATATATATAGTAAGCCATAGAGGCAGTAAAGAAGGCAGTTACTGCACAAGTCTGTAAAGCAGTAAACCACTAAGGCAGTAGGCAATATTCCCAGCAATATATATAATTAGTTACAATTATGAAATACTATAAGTATTTCCAAAAAACAGCTTTCCTAATGCAGTAAAGAACTACTCTATTATCTATAGTGAGCAAGTCCATAACTTATAGAAAGGAAAGCCTACATAGATGCTAAGTTTTCCTTCCTATTAGCAAGAGTTCATGTATAAAGAAAAGCTATACATCTATCCAAAAAAGCTTCCAAATTATATCCAAAAAATTACCTCCTATACAAAATGTGACATTCCTTCCTCCAACAATACAAGGGGAAAAAATATATATATCAATAATATATAAAGACAAAGAACAAAAACTACAAAATGACCAATATCAACAAAAATTACAAGGGCAGAAACATACCTGGTCAGTGGTCATTCATCAATACTAACTATGGTGCGGGTCCCACTTTTGCTTGAGCAGGCCTAGGAACTAGAACTTGTTGCTATTGTTGCTTGATTCAAAACTAGAAAAGAAAAAATTTAGGCAATAGATTAAATTTTGCTCAAGTATATGACACATTTAATGACACATTTACTAACACTTCATAGACAAGAAGTTTGGAAGTTAAACATATTACCTAAGTCATGAGATTCATCCTCTAAGGCATCCATCTCGTCCTTTGACTTATGAAAAGAAATTGGGACATGGGTTTGCAGCCAATTTTGAGCACAAACAAGATTTTGAACCATGAGATGAGAGAGCGAACTTCGAAATGGATCAAGTATGCGCCCTCCAGTACTAAATGCCGATTCAGAGGAAAATGTAGAAACAAGTACAGCCAGCACATCGTTGGCCATTTTGGACAGCACTTGGTACCTATCTGAATTGGCTTTCCACCACCCCAAAATCTCAAATTTCACATCCCTTCTACTCTCACAATTTTTAGTCAAGTATTTTTCAATCTCATTGCTACATCCTATAGACTTCTCAGCCTCTAAAAAACGCTCATATTAAGAATTAACCATCACATATGGATTAGTACAACCAATTGTATCACCTTCTATGTGTGTCCTCTCACTCTCACTTGGTACTGTCACATTTGGTGAATCAACACAAAAGTAATAATCATACAACATATCCATCGTCTTCCTCACCAAATCAACCATCTCATCAGCCACTTCATCCCCATAAATTTCAGAGAAAAAAAAAAAAAAAAAAAAACTTCAAAAACCTCATTTTCTTTCTTGGATTAAGAATTATAGCCACATAGAAAAGCTGATTAATTTTATCCCCTTTCCCCCAATATTTTTCAAATTTTGCTTCCATTTTAGTTGCCATATTTTTCAAGAGATAATTTTGAGATTTAATTAAATGAGCAATATTCTCTTAAATCACAAACATCTCATCAAAGAAGGTATTTGAAGTAACATACAAAGAACTGGAGAACTTCTTTGTTGCATTGTAAAACAGTTTCAAGAAACCCACAAACATCCTACAATTTTGAAAATCAACCCCACAAGGAGATCCTAAACCACCACTATTTTCCTTGTTCATAAAGTATAAAGAATAGCTATCATCCTCAAAGTCCATTCTTAAGAACACTTTCTCAAATTTTTCAACAGTATCTAACATAAGATAGGTAGAATTCCACCTAGTAGGTACATCTAGACTTAGAAAACACTTCGATTTAATACCCAATCTCTCCATAAAACTACTAAAAGTTTGATTTCATTCAAACCATCCCTCACAATCAAATTTAAGATATGTGCACAACACCTCATGTGCAAGAACTCAAGTTCTAAAACTGTCACCTTCCAATCTTTAGTTACTGTTTGTAAAAACTTAATGGTAGCGCCATTAGAAGAAGAATTATCCACTGTTAAGATGAATATGCCATCAACACCCCACTCACGCAAACACATCTTAATTTTTCTACCTATAGTCTCCCCCCTATGGTCTTAAACTTGACAAAAATTCAAAATTCTCTTATGCAAGTTCCAATCATCATCAATAATATGACATGTGAGGGACATATAATTCAAATTTTGAATACTAGTCTATGTTTCCTTAGTAAAGCACACCCTACAACCTTTCAAGGCTTCCCTTAGTTTCTCTCTCTCAACATCATAAATGCCAATCACATCCCTAGCTATAGTTTGACGAGATGAGATATCCCTAATTTGCAACTTAGGTTGTAAGGTAGTTGAATATCTTTGAAACTCATACCCTTCAAAAAACCTAAAAGGCAACTCATCTATTATAATCATTTCAGTGAGTGTCTTCCTAAAAGCCTCAACAGTAAAGGCTGTTGGTACAAGCTGAAACCCTTCCTCCCTATTCATTTTGGGTTCAAATACTAAGGTTTGTTGCTCTTTAAGTGCAACTCTATTAGGGTTCTTAACACAGTTTGGCACATGATTCAATAAATTAGTAGTATCATGCCCCTTACTATTAGCACGATAAGTTTTTTGGCAATAATGCAAACAGCCTTAAATTAATCCTTACCAATCTTTATTTTTTCAAAATGATCCTAAGCAATAGACTTTTTCCTATTATTACCACAATCAGTAGCTATCTCAATCACCTTGGCTTTACCAGTAAGTTTAGGTGGAAGTGTCTCAGCATTAGTTAGAGTGGCAGTAGGTTTAGCTTGGGCAGCGGGTTCAGCATGGGCAACGGGTGTTGTTTAGGAAGAGGGTGCATCACTAGAGGATTCCATAACCTAAAGACATCAAATTTAAGCATTAATAAACAACCATAAAAAAAACTAATCCTAAGAAAGATCATTGTAGTTGACCTCTTAAAGAGCAAAGTCACATACAATGAAGTTTTGTATAATAAGAAATATCAGTATTCATAAGAATTGACTTCACAAGTACTGATTTAGATGTATCCTAAATCAACTAACAAGATTGACCAAAAAATTTAAAAGACAATGTGCAAGAATATATAAAATTATTGTTGAGGACTTTTTTTCGACCCACATGGCACTACTTCATTGGCAACCCACGCCACATCAACATATTATTGATTTTTTGGGTAAATCTATTTAAAACCCAAAATAAGCGCATATCTCATTCAACTACATGGATTGGCCTCACATGGCCTGCGAGATCCTTACTTCAAGAGGCAGATTCATGGTCCACATTTTCTCATCATCAATTGAGATCATAACCCCACAACATCATCAACATCAACATATGGATCGGACTTAAGCAATAAATCAAAACTCACGGCTTATATTACCTATCTTACACTCATGGCAAGCGGCTTTTTCAGCAAGAGCCCATATTCACACAAAATGACAACAAAACTTGAGGTGCGTTATCTCATCTTCGGCTTATGATCCAAGCTCATAAGTCTCTTTGGGGAAACTTTAGGAGTCGTGGTTTGGAAGGTCAAGAGGTATGTTCAGTAAAACTCCAACGATTTAAAGTTGATAAAAGAGACACATTGCTTGGCATGTCTTCTCCAACTCCTTGAACTCTGACGAGTCCGTGTGTAACGTGTAACATATGGTAAGCATCTCTTATCACATAGCACTTTAGATGATAAAATTCCCCATTACTTTTTTCCTAAAACTTAATATTCATCATGTAACAAATGCTCAATATCCCTAGCCATCTAACTGCTGAGAAAATAACCATTCATTCAATCTCTAGCTATTCCTATACAAATTTAGAAACTTCATTATATTATTCTACATAAACCTTTTTACTACTTTCAGCTAAAATCCAACTCAAACACATGGCCTAATCTGATTGGCTATCTTTAATCTCCCACTACATACAAAATATTCA
The DNA here is from genome assembly GCA_033629205.1 of Lithocarpus polystachyus. Lineage (NCBI taxonomy): Eukaryota > Viridiplantae > Streptophyta > Magnoliopsida > Fagales > Fagaceae > Lithocarpus > Lithocarpus polystachyus. Next base: position 18,324,653 of record CM066167.1, read on the forward strand.
TGATATCTCTAATACTCAGTTGTTGTCTGCCACAATCAGACCATATATTTTTCTGTCAGCTGCCAGAGCAGAGCATTAAAAGCTCTTCTTGCTCACCAAGATTAAGTCACAACACAATGAGACCTTAACTAGATCTCTAAAACTTCATTAACTATCAACTAACCATTCTATTATTTACTAAAAATGTGTTGTAATAGAATCTTGGACCAAAAAGACAAACACCCAAAAAAGAAAGCCTTTCCAGCAGAACCCCAACAGTATATTCAACGCTTGACACCTAGCTAGAAGTGATATCACTAGTCATTCAATGCTAAAATTCCAGCAGCCAGCTGCTATACCCAAAATAGCAAGATACCTTTAAAAGAGATCTTACCATTTTCAGCCAAATCCAAGAAATAAATGCTGGATGTCCTCTCCAGCAGTCAAAAATCATCCATCTAACCTCATTTACTTCTGCCCAAAGTAGCAGCTATCTTATGACAGCTGTGATAGCTATCTCATGATAGTTGTCACAGCTCTTCCTGACAGCTAGGACAGCCTTTTCAGAACAGCTGTGATAGCTGACCCAGCAGCCTGAGCATTACTGATTTTTCTTCATTTGGCTAAAACCAAAACCAACTAAAGAAACTACCTTTCTCTTGCTAAAATACTTTCATTTTCTGTTACTCTTTCCCTAGCAGCTCTTACCTAAAACAGCAAGAATACCTTAAAGCTAAACATACTATTTTTGGCTAAATCTTAAAATGGATTCTCTAAAGATTTATTGCCATTTGGGATAGATTTTGGCTGAGATTATTAGCTAAAAACCCCCTTAAATTCAGCTAAATGGAACCCTTCATCAACATTTCAAGGGAACACAACCAAGGGAGAAGAACAACTCTCTCATGAACTTATCTATTTCCTCTCCCTTTAATGATCTTCTTAAGCTCTCAATGAAGCTCTAAGCTTCTGAATTTTTAGCTTCTAAATGAGGAACTAAACCCTTCAGCTCTTAACTCATAAATGCCTTCATAAGCCCTCACCCATCCTCCAGCAGTAAATCCCAGCAACATTACTAAACACACTACAGCACTATTACCTCTCTTATACTCATTCTCTCACTCTCCATATTCAGAAAATACACATATCTTACTGCCTCTATCTCCAAATACCTAAACACATCTCTTACTCTTTTCTTACAAAATCTATCCTCTTGGAAAGCAATCTCTACAACTTCTCCAATAGTTATAATTTCATATTTTTACTATCTTTAACCTCCATATCTTTCATACTTCCACACATCATACATATTACAAATACTACATCCCATAAAACATTTATATCTTTTACCATCTTCATACTTCTCAAGAGATATCAAACAGTCATACTAAAAGCCCTTCTCATGGAAGTTATGAACTTCTATTACTAAAGCCCTTCTCCTAAAAGGCACCGAGATCTCATATCAAAGCCCTTCTCATGGAAGGCATAAACTTCTAACGCTAAAGCCCTTCTCCTAGAAAGCACCAAGATCTCATATCAAAGCCCTTCTCTTAGAAGGCACAAATACCTCATACAAAAGCCCTTCTCATGGAAAGCAACACTATTCATAACTTCACAACAACTAAAAGAGCATTGACAGGGGGAAAACTCACTTAAATGCATGATAAGAGGGGCAAATTTAACCAGCCCCTACACACAGCTGGGCATACTCTCTCTCCCTCCAGTTGCACCCATTTTTCCCCTTCAATCTTGAATTTATCATGGCAAACTGCCCCTCTACCGTTGGAGTTATTCTGCTGGAATCCTATCAGCTCACAGATGCTGTACAGCTGGGACTGCAAACCATCAAAGATAAGTGACTCTGCTTCTATATCTTTAAATTTACATCATTGAATACATGATTACTTCACATTTAAATACATATTACTTCATTACAACTACTATTACAACTATTAACCAAGGCTTAAACTCATTTAAATGCATGATAAGAGGGGCAAGCTTAACAAGCCTCTATCGCTGGCATTCTGCTGAAATCTTATCAGCTCACTGATGCTACACAGTTGGAGCTATAAACCATATAAAGATAAATGACTTTACTTTCATATCTTTAAATTTACACCATTAAGTATATGATTACTTTACCTCTAAATAAATACTATTTTATTTCAACTGTTATTACAACTACTAATCAAAGCTATCATATCAAACGCATATTACATATTTATTCAACCATTATCGTGATTCTTAGACATTGGCTTTAATGGCTTTGTAGGCTTAAAAGTACGCCTGTAGCTGTTAGACCATGTGGCTCAATGTAGAGCTCTGGACGCAACTCCCCAAACGAACTCGGGTCTAGCAAGGTCACCCCTCCAAAGGACCACACGTGGCCGAGCAACCGAAAAAGGCCCCCGAACAATTATCAAGTCTAGTGAAAGGTTGCATCATATCTAAATCTATATCTAATTGTCAAAGGATTCATACGAATATCAAACTTAAAATTAATAATGACTGTTTCTATAATTTAAAAGGAAAAAAGTAGGACTTCTAAACTCTGAGTTGATGAGAAGATAACCCAATCCTATTTAGTATGATAAATCTGATCAAGACATGAAGCAATGGATTGATATATCATTTTACACGTAAATAAACACTACATATATTGGGTGGCCTAATAGCTTTGATGAGAAAGAGAAAATAAAAGCTAAGAAAATAAAAGCCTCAAAAAGAAATTACAAAGGCATATCATCATCAATTTGCAAACACAATTATTACAGTCAGATATTCCTCAAACAGGAGATGAATAAATATGACTTCAAACTTGAGTTTTCAGAACCAAAAAAAGAACTTAGAAGCCTATGCAAGGGCTCAACTAATCAAACCCAAAAACTTTGATTGAGAAGGGATCCATATTAATCATTGATCTTGTATTAGTTATCATGTAGTACATTCTAAAATTTTTCAACGTATAATATTCTAGATGAGCTAGGGAAAACATGTAAATACAAAATCACCATAATCACTAGTAATTCATGAAATTTTATGTAATTACTTTATTTAAAAAGAACGGAAAATCACATACAAGAGGTGTGTGTCTATCCCATCGTAAAGAATACAATCATATATACACAAAGTCAAAATATATAAAATCAAACATGACATCAAAGAGATGCTACCCAAGGCAACCATCCAATCATACAAGGACCTCAACAGAAACTCTTCGATTACAAAAGTTGGTCTCAACGCCATCAAATTTCCTCCTACAACTTTAATGCCAAAGTGTCCACAATATGCATAATGGAATAACTTGTCAAACTTTAGCAACCTTATGACGACAGAAGTGTCCTTGCCAACATTCTAGGAAATCAATCACAGATTTTGGCATCAACAACAACAGGTCAAAGCGGCAACAAAAACAACGACAAAAGTAACACACAAACAATAACAAGAAGTTAAAAGAGAAACAACAGAAGAGAACTGATACCTCAGAGAACTCTTAGCTGTTAGGGATTCAACCTTGAAAAGGAAGCAAAAAGCCTACTTGACCAACTTTCAACTCCTGTATAAAATTAGGATTTCAAATTTTTAAGTTAGGAAAGCAAAATGAATCAAAAAAATGAGCAATAAAATACAATCAGATAAGAAAATAAATGTGTTTGGATTTCATCTTTTTAAAATAGAGGGTTCATCTTCTTCTTTTTTTACAGTGAAGATACAAGTATATTGATCATAGAAAAAAAAATCAAAACAAGGAATAAAACAGGCAAATAAGAAAATAAAAATGTGTTTGGATTTCATTTTTTTAAAATAGGGGTTCATCTTCTTCTTTTTTTACAGTGAAGATACAAGTATATTGATCATAGAAAAAAAAAAAACAAAACAAGGAATAAAACAAGCAAATAAGAAAATAAAAATGTGTTTGGATTTCATTTTTTTAAAATAGGGGTTTATCTTCTTCTTTTTTTACAGTGAAGATACACGTATATTGATCATAGAAAAAAAAAACAAAACAAGGAATAAAACAAGCAGGTAAGAAAATAAAAATGTGTTTGGATTTCATTTTTTTAAAATAGGGGTTCATCTTCTTCTTTTTTTACAGTGAATATACACGTATATTGATCATAGAAAAAAAAAAACAAAACAAGGAATAAAATAGGCAGGTAAGAAAATAAAAATGTGTTTGGATTTCATCTTTTTAAAATAGGGGCTCATATTCTTTTTTTCAGTGAAGATACAATTATATTGATCATAAAAATAAAACATTAAAAAAAATAAAAACAAAACAAAATAAGGAATAAAACAGGGCAGATACAAATCACACTAAGAGCACACTAACACAATGAATCAAACCAACTATAATGTCTATCTGTAAAGAGTAAACACGAAAATAAACACAAATCACACTCAGAAAAGTGATAACTCAAGTCTTCGAAAAATGATAACATAAAAAGACATACTCAAATTAGGGGTTCCATCTTTGAAAAGTGATAAATCAAGTCTTTGACCAACAAATCAAATAAAAAAAATTAGGGTTTCATCTTTGAATCCAATCTCTTGGTCAGTTTCGGTCCCTAATCTTTAAGTTTTAAATCATTTGAACAAGATCCCTTAAGTTGCTTTTCATATGATCCTTATTACTTATCAAAAAGAAAAAATCATTTGAACAAAATGATAAACTCATATCACAAACACAAAATACAGAAAAAGAGGGATGAAAAAGGAAGAAAATTTACCTGATCTGAGACTAGGAAGCTGAGACTGAGAGGCTGAGAAGACCCATGGTGGAAAGTGAAAAAAAAAGTGAGGCAGCGTCAGGTGGGGTATGAGGTGGCGGCAACAGCAACTAGCAACCTGGTGGAGTGAAGAAAGATTTTGATGTAAAGGGGTAAAGGACTTTGTTTGTTTCAAAATTTAAAAAAAAAAAAAAGATTTTGAAATCACTAGAGAGACTAGAAAGTAGAGAGAACTCAGAGAAGACCGATTTATAAGAGAGAGAGATGAGGGTTAAGAGTCTTGAAACCTTTAGGCTGAGTCAAGTAAAGAGTAAGGAGGACTCATCATGACCATGGGCATTTGATTTGAAATGTAGCCGACTAGCCATTCTAAATCTTCTGATGAGGATTTTCTTTTGCGTGGAAACTGTGTAATATCAATGTTTTTAGCCTTTTAGTCCCATCACTCTTACGTGTAGCACTAAACAAGTCAGTGCTTTTAGTCCAATCAATACTCTTCTCTCTTCTGACTTCATGTGTTCTAGAAATAACCAATATATATATATATATATATATATTATCTTAAAACCCGGTCGGTTTGGTCAGGTCTTTTACCCGCTGGACAACCCTAATTCCCCAAGAACTCTCTCTCTTATGGTACCTTTTACTTACTCACTTCACTTAAGTCTTTTTTCTTTTTCTTTTTTTGAGAATTGGTATACAAATATTTTCAGGGTCATGTTAATGGGTGCTTTTAAGGTAATTATTAATAAATCATATTAGAAAATTTTTAACACAACTTTTATGGGGAAATATAAAAAACTGTTAGCAACATTTGATGGTGAGCTAAAAATTGAATCAACTCCAATTCGTCCATAAGAGTTGTCCAGATCAGAAAGATTATCCTAGCATAAAAAGGTCGTCCCTCATAGGATGGTCGTCCATATGCATGAAGGTCGTCCATGAGGAAAGCCCCTGAACGACCCTCAACACTTCGAAAAATTCCAAAGAGAGATTTATCTACAAGAACTTATAAGTCGAACCACGTGTAACTATTTTGATACATGAGCAAGATCCTAATTCATTGCTATAACGTCCTACTAAGTACTTAACTTCCAATGGCTGTTGTGGAAGATAAGATTGAACATTCTAACTTCTATAGCAGTTATGGAAGTTAAGTCTGAACTTTTAGACTTCTACAAATATTGGAAGCACACTATCTAAGCACTCATCCTCATCAAATGAAGGTAAGTTCTCACTATTCCCCAAAAAAGTTGGAATTTTTCAATTTAAGAGAGAAACTAACTTAAGAATCGGAGGGTTCTTGGCCAGTTTACCCCAGTCTCCTTTGATTTTGTGTCATTTTTCTTTTCAGACCTTCCAAGCAACTACTAGCCCATTGAAGCCTGGAGCTTTCAACCTACTGATTTTCTGTGCATCATCAACATTAATTGCTTTTATCATTTTCCCATAAAAACATGTTTCAAAATAGTTCCTAAATCAATACCCATATGGCATTCATTAACATTTCCCATATTTTTAATAACATAAAACAAGTATACAAATATTTTGTGGAAGACTGCACTAATGATTTTCTGGTAATCTCAACCTCTAAAATAAAGCTTAATGTCTAGCCTATAAGAGCATTTGCCTCCAGTTTCTAAAAAATATTTCATTTTACCATCTCAAAAGCTACTTTGTCTATTATATCATGCCATTTTACAATAATATTCCCAACATTTCAACTTTTATTTTACCATACAACACATTAAAATAATATATCTACAAAATAAAATAATATAACCCAATACCCAAATAAAAACCCAAAACCCAATAAAAAAATTTTTTTTTTTTTTTAAACCATCTTGCTACAGTACCATCATAAAAGTAGGATGGTATTGTAGCTCAATTGTATAATTTTTTAGAATTGAAAGGGCGAATAATGCAAGATTTATGGAGTTTGATGCTAAACTTTAGCATATTTGAAGTTTTAGCATGCCAGATACTGATGCCTAATAGTATAATAATAAAAGGTGTAAATTATGACTTAATCCCATAAATTCTAGAACACCTTTATATCTAAAGAGTTCTGCCATAGAGGGAAGCACCCCGAGAACTTGCTCTCTTGCCATACCTTTCACTCACTCACTACAAGAAAATGTATTTTCAGTGACGAAAATTAGTGAGGAAATATTTTTCGTCACTAAAAATACAGCTTTAGTAACGAAATATTAATTTCATCACTAATAATGACAAAAATTATAACATTTAGTGACAAAATTTATTTTTTGTCGCTACAGTGATATGAAAAATGGGCGCCAACGAAAGGAAACTTTGGCGCGAGCTTAATTTATCTTTAGTGACGAAATATTTCGTAGCTAAATATTAAAAATTTTAGTGACGAAATATTTCGTCACTGTAGGCATTGCTGTGGATAGTATTAGTGACGAAAATATTTTCGTCACTATAAGGAAGAATTAGTGACAAAATCAAAATTTGTCACCAAAAGGCTTCTATAGCAACGAAATATGAATTTCGTCTCTAAAAATATTTACAAAATCTGAGTTTTTTAGTGACGAAATTGATTTTCGTCACTAAAAACTTAAAAGCTTAATGCCTTTTGCAACGAAGAAGAAGCAATAGCGACGAAATAATTCGTCGCTAAAGGCTTCACTATAAATACTCCAAATAGTACCCAGCTAAAGCCCAAGTTCATTTCGGTCAAAAAAAAAAATTTCCTAAGCTTCCCATAGCGCCGACAACCCTTCCCATAGCAAACTCTTAAGCTTCCAAACCAACCATCGCCGTTTAAGCTCCCAAACCAAACCCGTCGCCGATGAAGCTCTAGCCGTCGCTGATGAAGCTCCAGCCGTCGTCGATAAGCTCCGTTAAGAGCCAGCCGTCGCGATACCGAGCCAACCGTCGCGATACCGTCGTCGAAAACCCAGCCGATCGCCGACCGTCCCTTCACCTTCCATTCTCCGACCGTCCCTTCGCCTTCCTCGATCGTCTCTTCGCCTTCCGTGATCGTCGACCGGCCCATCGCCTTCCCCGATCTCCGACCGGCCCTTCGCCTTCCCCGATCTCCGACCCTTCGCCTTCGCCGCTGATCTGCTTACCTGTTGCCGATACAGGTATTATTATTATTATTATTATTCATGCCTAAGGATATCCAGCTTGCTAGGAGGATCAAGGGTGAGCGTGCTTAAAGTGAAGGATCTATGTGTTTTATCTTTAGTCATTGTTTGAAGCTGTAGTTGAAGCCTTCAATGTAATAGTGTAGTCATTTGCACTAATGGAAATTAATTGCTTCTGCTTAATTTTGGATCCTTTGAATTAGCACTAATTGCTGTTTGGTTATTGTTAATTTGTTATCTCTGTTGGGTTGTGCATTTTTAATTTTTAAATATGCTTTAGCCCTTTAAGCAAGGTTGTTGTGCAGGTTTGCAGTCTCTATTGTGGCATTTATAGCACTTAATGTTAAGGCATTTAAGCAAGGTTGTTGGTCATTTATGAATCTTGAGCTATAAAACCAGTATACTTTATTGGTTGTAAATTGTAGGGTTTTTTTTTTTTTAATGATATTTTTTTACCTGTAACTTAAACAAAATTGTCTTCCACTCATACATAATTAGTCTGAATATACGTGATGATCTGATGACACAATGCAAAGGAAAGAAAATTAGATGGCCCTTCTTCAATTGAAAAATTTTATGAAAGGTAGAAAGGATATTTATAGTTATAATTTTGGTCAAAGTTTGGTTTTTTTTTGGGTTGATTCCTGATCTGTGCTATAAATGGGTTCAATTTTTTTTTTTTTTATAATTTGTAATCTAAGTAATGACCTAATAAGGCAATTATAAAGTTACAAATACATTTTAATTTCCTGGTTAAAATGTATTTGTTAAAAAAGTGTAGTATTTTATGAGAGGAATCATTTTCAAGACTGAAGTACTTATAAATGTAACTTTTCTTTTACAAGCTAAGTACACATTGTTTGCAATAATTTTGGATTTTTTCTGAAAGTTGTAAGCTTAGCTTGAGCAAAGTAAGTAAATTTTAGTTAAAAATCTTATAAAACTCTATACTTGTGATGTTGGAAATTGGATTTGTGGTGGTATGTTGTGTTGGAGCAAGCGGGTGGCTTGCATGGTGTTATAAGGTGGTTTAAACTAATATTGAGAGTGTTTTTCGTTTCTTATAAATGTGAATGACTATGCTTGTTTCGATGTGATGAATAGTACTTTAATTGATTTCAATACATGTAAATACTCTATACTTGTGATGTTTGTGATTGGTTTTGTGGTGGGTTGTTGTATTGGAGCAAGCGGGTGGCTTGCATGGTGTTATAAGATGGTTTAAACTAATATTGGGAGTATTTTTTTTTCTTGCAAATGTGAATGACTGTGCTTGTTTAGATGTGATGAATAGTACTTTAGTTGATTTCAATACTTGTAAATATTCTATACTTGTGATGTTTGTAATTGGTTTTGTGGTAGGTTGTTGTGTTAGAGCAAGCGGGTGGCTTACATGGAATTATAAGGTGGTTTAAACTAATATTAGGAGTGTTTTTCATTTCTTACAAATGTGAATGACTATGCTTGTTTAGATGTGATGAATAGTACTTTAATTGATTTCAATACTTGTAAATACTCTATACTTGTAATGTTTGTGATTGGTTTTGTGGTGGGTTATTGTGTTGGAGTAAGCGGGTGACTTGCATGGTGTTATAAGGTGGTTTAAACTAATATTGGGAGTGTTTTTAGTTTCTTGCAAATGTGAATGGACCTTGTTGATTAAATGTGATGAATAGTGCTTAATTGATTTCAATACTTGTAAATATTTTATACTTGTGAGGTTTGTGATTGATGTGACCAAGAGGAGCGAGTTATGGACCAAGAAGCACGAGCTAAGCAAGAAGAGGTCCAAAAGAATATTCTTAACTTTTTGAGGAGCAAGGGTTATGATGATGCTCTTACCTATGGTGGTGGCTCAACTTAGTTAAAACACTTTTTGGTTAGTACTTAATTTTATAACATAGTTAAAATACTTTTTGGTTAGTACTTTATAGCATGAATATGCTCCTACTCTTAATGCATTGCTAGAAATGTTTCTTATAACATAGTTAATGTTTTTACTTTACGATTTTAATGTAGTATTGTTTTTATATTTGTGCAGATTTCTTATTGGTGGCTTTTAGGGGATTTATTTTTGGCATTACTTGAAGACATATGAGGACATCTTCCGTTAGCTCTAATTATATTATACTGCACTTTTTGTATTATTATAAAACATCTTGATTTATTGTATGTGTTGCAAATTATTATTGTATGGAAGGAGTTTGAATTGGATACTTGTTTTATTTTTTATTTGTGAAATGTATGGATCTTTTTTTTATAAATGTGTTGTTGAAATAAATGTACTATTGAAATGTGAGGTTTTAATAATATAATGACAGGTTATAGGTTAATATCAAAATTATGAAAAAAATAAAAACAGAAAATAAGTTTTGTGGACGAATTTTTTCGTCACAAATATAGCAACAAAAAATTGTTTTAGTGACGAAATATTTCGTCACTAAATGTAGTAAAATTTTGTAAGAAAAGGTTTTAGTGACGAAAATTTTCGTCGTTATATGTGTGGATTTTCTTAAAAATAGTTTTAGTGACGAACTTTTTCGTCACTATATGTACCCAAACATAGTTTTAGTGACGAAATTATTCGTCACTAAATATGATTTAATAAACTAAGGTGTTTTTAGTGACAAAATATTTCGTCACTGAATAGTATTTTTAGTGAGAAAAACATTTAGTGACGAAACATTTTCGTCACTAAAAGTTTTTTTTTTTAACCAATTGGACGTTTAGTGACGAAATTTTTCGTCACCAGAACTTTTAGTGACGGGGTTTCAACGACGAAATGAGTTTCGTCACTAAATGTCCAATTTTGTCACTAAAGGTTCTTAGTGATGAAAAACTGGACTATTAGTGACGAAATTTTTTGTCACTAAAAATACATTTTGTTGTAGTGACTTGCTTGAGTCAAACCAAACCACCACTCCCCACTCACAACAAAAAATAATAATAATAATAATAAAATAAACTCTATTAAAGGTTAATGCTTTTGTAATTCTATATATGTAGTATTTTTCCATATATTTTAAACTTGTGTCATTATAGTGATGTTGTTACATGTTATCTAGTTGGGGGCATGATAAACAATTGTAAGAGCTGTCATTTAGGTTTGAAAAAATATTCATATAGTTGGAGACGTTTGGAATAAAATGAATAGAGAGTAAGAAGAAAATTACATTCCATTTTCTTTTTTCCTTGTTCTGAAAATAGTAGATGTCTTTTAAAAAAAAATTGATATTTTATGAAAAAATATTACAGAAACCTAAAATTATTTTGCCCTTCTATTACCAAGCATTGAGTCTACAATCACGACAATTTTCACAAATTAGTCCACAACTACCAAAGTGGCAAAATGTAAATGATATATGATAAAATGATGTAAGTGGTGAATCAATGAGAACCTAAAAGCCTGTTAACGCAAATGTTGTAAAATTGTTATGACGTAGAATTACTCATTTCAAAGAAGAGTGGAGAAACTCTTGCTCCTTTTTAAACCTCAAATAGAACCTCAATTAGTAAAACTTGATTTGTAATTTTCTTTTTAAAAAGTAAGGAGAATTATTTTTTAAATAAAATATTATGATATAGAAAATAACATAATACTTATTTTATTTATATTTAAATATAAAAATCACCCCACTTAAAATTATTTTCTTAGATTTTAAATTGTGTTGGACGTTAGACCTCAAATTGAATTGAGGAGGCCACTCTCAAATCTATGGAGTGTGTCATTAGTTATTTTATGTAGACATCAAACAACATTCCTTCTTCGTTTTTTTTTTTTTTTTTCTCTTTGTTTTTTCCCCTAGATGATTATGTTCTGCTAGTGTTTGTGTTTATAAAACAAAGATCACATAAAAACTTCAACATTAGAAAGCCCAAACAAACATATCATATCACAGGTTTCAATGAAATTTATACAAAACATGAACAAAGTCCATGTTCATAAGCAAAGACATGTACGGAGTACATTAAGACATTAACATGAACACATCCAACTAGCTGCAGCAACTGATACATGCATAAACAGTAGTTGGAAGAGAGAGGATATTATCAATCACAGCTCTTATTATTACACATATTAAAACACAAACATGAGCCTAGCTTGCTAGGCGCACTCAGTTGGAGGTTGGAGGCTTGTGTGGTGGTTTGTGATTGTCCTCCACAGCTGTAGGAGGCTTGTGTGGTGGTTTGTGGTTGTCCTCCACAGCTGAAGGAGGCTTGTGTGGTGGTTTGTGGCTGTCCTCCACAGCTGTAGGAGGCTTGTGTGGTGGTTTGTGACTGTCCTCCTCCGCTGTAGGAGGCTTGTGGGGTGGTTTATGGTGATCAGCAAGAGCGTGAGTGGTGAGAAGCACCACTGCGAGAAGCAAAAAAAACAAGTGTTTGGTAGACATTTTGGGCTCTTCAAAGACTTAGAATTATGGTGTAAGAACTAGAGAAATTTGATGGCCTTTTATAATGGGCTTGGGCCTATGTTTGCATGCCACATGGTGTACATGTGAAATTATAGATTTTCCTTATGATTATTACACGTTGTTATAATAGAGTCCAATTGGAACCCACTCAGTTTTTTTTTTTTTTTTTTTTTTTTTTAAGTAAAGGAACCCACAGATAAGTTGAAAAGTTAGACTATTAGCTATGGTTGCTACCGGGACAGGTAATTGGCCAAAAGTTATTATCAACTTTGGACATCATTTTTTGGGAATGTGGGATAAGTCAGATTGAAACTTGGGATCCTCAACCGATAGAAAAAAGGCTACTCAATTTGAATTTGTCTATGTTGTGGTTTAAAAGTGTTTTTTTTTTTTAAATGAATGAATGAATTTTATTAAACCCAGATGATACACAAAAAGGAATAATGCACAATTAAATCGGCAGTACAAACTGCATAAAAACACCAAATCAACATAGCTAGCAGTTGTACCCAATTTTGTAAAATACAATTTGAGCCTCAGTAATTAATTTTTTTTTTTTTTTTTGTAAAATACAAATGGACAAGTATAGGTGAATAATTCCTGCCTTATATAATATGATATCGCTTCCTTATTAGTTGTTTTAATCGCATTTTATTTACCAAAAAAAAAAAGTCTATAAACACAAGCCTCCACACCTTAATTAATTTCCCCATATGCCTTCCTTATCCACTAGCAATTTCCAAGAGACTTTATTATGATTTATCTAGAATGTTGAAGTAATAGCATGGCCAAAGAGTTTGAAAAAAAATATTGTAAAAAAAATTGCCAAAGAGGACGAAAACTCAAATAGAAAATGCTGGATAGAGTTCTGTTGCTAAGAAATGAAAATCTGAGGTCCCATCGGAAAAGCAAAAAATTAATTGAAACATACAAGAAAACTTAGAACAAAACAAGATTACAATTACATAGTTTCGCTAGGTCTACCTCCACAAGAAAAAAACAAATATGAATGATTGAGACAAATGTGCCTTATTATATACTTTTTTAATTCCAAGTAGGGGCGAAACTACAGAAGGGTGGGGGGCCATGGCACTCAAAAATTTTAAAACCCCTTTGTAGATATATATAAATAAATAAATATATTTATTTATATTTATAGCCTATGAAAATAGCAGAATTGTCATTCCGTGCAATAGTGGAAGCGATAATATAAATTTTTGTGATTTTGGGCTAGCAAAAAGCGCATTCAATAAACAAATAAAAAGGTTAAACATCCACAAAAGATAATAATATATAACCTGATTCAGTTAATTCTACGCTTATATTGTCAACAGGGGCTTGGCTCAGCTGAGTATGGTTCGGACGCTTCGCTTGTCAGGCTTAGGTTCGATTCCCGCTACCAGCAGGAGTCCGTTGGTAGGTATCACTCGCTAAGTCTAGAGCTCTGCCCGGAGACTGGTGTAACCTAACTAACCCCCATTTTTTTTCTCAAAAAAAAAAAAAAAAAAAAAATCTACGCCTATATTTGTGGGCAATGTCATCCAAAATATAATAATAATAATCATAACGACATTAATCAATACTCACAACTCACAAAAACATCACTCACAAACCTCACAGACATATATAAACAAAGCCTCTCACAAACACACAATCTCGAAACCCCAATACACCTAATAACTCTCTCACACTCAAAAGCACAAAAAGACTCTAATCAACACACTCTTATGAGTAATCTTTCAACCCCAAAAATGTATCAAACTACACTTTGAAAAAACTCACTCATATTCTTCTAAGAGTCTTCTCATTTTCCCATATAATAATATTACCATAGGGAAAGTGTGTTTTTTTCTTTTTCTTTTTTTTTTTTTTTTTGAATGAGTTTTAAATCTATTGTATACGCTCCTGATGATAGTTCTTTAGCATTAGACCAAGATACTAATCAGTTTTTGGTATAGACGAAAATTGAACCTCAAATCTCTCATTCAACCATAAAAGATTTTACTAGTTAAGCTAACAGAATATAATATAATAAACTAATAAATAAAGTGGTATTAGTGATGAGTTTATGTAAAAGTTGTGTTATTTTAATTACAACTTATTATATTAATTGAAAATGTGTATGAAAAAAAAAAAAAAAAGCATTCACCGAACTTTGCTCATCAGTAATAGGTTCTTCACTCCTTTGATTTGAAGTCATGATTATACTCATTACAAGTTTTTTTTTTTTTTTTGTTAATTCTATTATATTAGTAGTGGGTAGAAAAAGACAGCTTCCAATCACGACTTTGGTTTGGATAAGTACAGCGACTAAACTAATTCATTCCTTTACACAATTTTTCTTTTAAATGTTAAATGAGTTTCATTGTTATGTATATGGACGGAATCCAGGCTCTAGAATTAGGAGGATGTAATACAATAATATGGCTTAAAACCTAATTCTACTAGGAAAGAGAAAACAACATAAAATATTAAAATATTTTCTACTCCATTAACCTATCTGATCACTATTCCTGTATTTTTTCTGGAAGAATAAAAATGTTCTAACTTCAAACAGATAAGTGTTGCGGAGATAAAAGGTGTGGCATGGGCCCCCAAGCAACAACAAAGATAGCCAGTGATTTTGTATGTCGGGCAGATGAACGTGACAAAGTTTTATGGTTTGACGCCCAACATTTGTTTAACTAGTAGCTAATTCATGAGATGCACGGGAATAGCTACAGGATGAGTTTCAGAGGAAAAATAGCGATGTTTTATTTATTAGTTTTTGTGAAAATGAATAAGAGATATAATGTTGCGCCTCTAGTTTAGTTTGTGTTATATATATAGATATATACAAGATAAATTGTAAAATATATACCAAAAAGTGTCTATTGAAAAGTAATAACCATTCAAATTGGTTTATTATAAATTGTGAAATATATACCAAAAAGTGCCCAAATAGTGACAAATAATTTTTTAAGTATGAATAAAGACCAACGGATAGCATCAAAGATATTAAATTGTATTAAACGTAATCAGTACCCACAGAAAAAGAATTATAAAAATTGCTTCTTTGTATTCCATAATCGACAGAAAAGCATTTTTTTTTAATTAAAAAAAAAAAAATCAAGCCACATGCCCATATACCATTCACTTAACCCTTGGAACCTGCCACTATAACCGCAATTTCCTATTCAAGGGTGATATTGATATATCATTCACTTCTTTCTTTTTACTTCAGTTTTCTTTTACAATTTTTACGTATTTTTCTTTTATTTTTCTTCTCAATGACAGTTTTTTATCTTAATATATGCAGCTTATGTATAACAATAAGTAGATACTGAAACTTAATGGGAAAAATAAATATTGAAACTTAACTGAAAAAAGAAAAATCACAACTATTCGGAATTTTAAAGCGTATATGTGGCATTGATTTATGTAGCCAATAAACAATATATGTACAAATCTTTGTGTAAATGTACAAGAGAAATAAAGTAATACTTACAATCCAAATGAATACAGAATGGTTGATATAAAACTTACCTAGATAAAATGATGAACAACACATAGAAGAAGCACTACAATCTCCGTGCACAATGAATATTAATAGAATTGTGTCTCTCTCTGTTTGAAGACTCTTATGAATGAATGAAAAAAACTAACCTTTTAAAATGAAATGAGGGATGTCTATTTATAGGCACACTGGCACCGATTTGGAATAGGTGTAACTGTGAATAGACATACTGAAAAGGCACAACTAGTCAATGTTTTAAAATATAAATGTGGCTGCAATTTATGTAGCCATGTGGCACAATGAAAAGCGATCAATAAAAAGTCAAACATTTTGGCTATTAGTTATTATATAGATATAGATAAGGTGGCAGTTCTCCATTTCTCGCTTCAGATAGCGACCTTGATGGATAGATAGATGACATTACTTTATTATTAATAGAGGTAATGTAACAAATACAACGCCATTTGTGTCCTTCAAATGTAATTTTGGAGCTTTAGCAAACATAAAAAGTATCTCACTTGTAATACGCAGGAATCAAAACAGTAAAAGCCAACAACAATAATTCCATATTCTTGTCTGTAACATCGATCCTTTCCTCCTCCTCTTCGTTTGGGAATGCATGAATACTTAACATTTACTGTTTTAGAACCTTATCCCATCCTTTTCACCAAAAGCTCAAACAAATCAATAAACAGCATGAATCAATGTCTTTCCAAGTCCTCCAAGCTTCGCCACATGTGATCTTTAAGCTCCCATTGTCTATTGATACTATAAATTATATAAATAAAATAATTATATATATATATTTGTTAGTAAAATAAAATATGTGTACTTCTATATCATATATTACAAATATGAAGTCTAATTCAACTTGACTTAACCACAATATTTTTATATTTTTATCGACAATATAATTATTTATTTCATAAATATATGTTATTATATACAAGAACATAATTATCAAAATCATATTATATTATTCATGTTTTACAATTTGTATTAAATATTAAAAATTTCAAATTTTTATTGTAATTTTTAATTTCTTTTTTCTTCATCTGTCAAGATTTTTTTTAATTTGAATTATTGGACCTTATTGCCATATAATATATATAATATAATATAATATATAATATGTATGTATTGTACATTAGCTTTTAAATAAACAAAATTATTCATTTTTTAATGTTTCTATAAAAATAAATAATTATTGTGGGGATAAATGAGCCGAGTAGAAATATTGGGCCACGAGCCTTGTCTGAGAATGTAGGATAACCCGAGGAGGGTTGAACAATAAGATAAGCTTGTACAGTAAAGAGACAAAGACAAGGACAAGTAATGACGAACAAGGGTTGTCTCCCGAGGATCCAACCCTCCTCGGGAAACATTGTGGGGGGATCGAAGCCCGATGGCTTAGAAGATACCGTGCAAAAGGGCACCATAATTTTAAGGATAAGTTTCAGATAAAAAAGTTCATAGTGAACCACGAAATATTTAAGAAGAAAACTGCCACTATCACATTAAATATTCTGCACTTATCCAACTGACCACATTTATGTGGAAATAATGTCTAAATAGTGATGTTGAACCTTACAGCTATATACAAAGGTTCCAATGGGGATCTGATGGGACAAGCATCCAGAAGATCACTTGCACAATCAATAGATGGAAGGCTGTGATTGAAAGGGAGTAAGACTATATAAAGGAAAGACCCCCGTGAGAACGAAAGGATGGAATTTTAGATGCCTGTTTTAACAGGAATTACTTTCCTTCTTTAGAAGGCTCATCATCAACATTATGTTGGAATTTTACAACACCATCAATAAGTTAAATTGACCAAAACTTTTAATTAAAAGTTGATGACATGATATGATAAAATCAAATCCACTCATTTTATAATGTATTTGGCCAATTCCCCAAAACTCATCACCATGTTAATACTTTTGAATTATAAGTTGTGCAACCGTTCCCAATAACTCAATCAAATATCATCTAACTACCTCTTAATTAACAAAAAAAATAGTATGGATTTTAAGAATCTTATTATGATCTTTCAAAAGAGTAAGGTTAGAAACACAATATTTTTTATAATTTCTTTTCATAGTTTATTGTGATTAATATGGTGAAACTGAAAACTGAAAACATTGTAACAAAATAATTTTTAAATATGTGAATAGTACCGTGAGACCCATTTTTAATAAAAAAGTTGCTGAAAAGTGAAATTTGTGGGTACATGAACAGTGCACAGTGGGTTGAAAAGTCAAATATTACGATTACTGTTCATAAACAGTACATGAATAGTAATCGTAACAGTGATTTTTGTCTCCAAAAAGCAGAAAACGCATGAGGAAAAAAAAAAGAGGCAAAACGCAAACTTGCCTCCGTTTGGATAGCGGAACGCGTCCGCGTTCCGCGTCTTCCTTCTTTTTTTCTTTTTTCTTTTTTTCTTTCCCCCGGAAGGGCGCACGTTTCAACCCCCAAATGTTACTGTGCGGCTACTGTTCATGAACAGTAGCCGCAATTTTTGACTTTTTCATCTCTTTTTTACTGTTCATGGACCCACAAAATATCACTTTTCAGCAACTTTTTTATTTAAAATGGGTCCCACTACACTATTTACACATTTAAAAATTATTCTGCTACAGTGTTTTTCAGTTTTTAGTTTTCAGTTTTCAGTTTCAGCGGTATCCAAACGGACCCTTAGAAACGCAACGTGGATCCAAACGCACACTAAATATGTGTTTGGATACATTTTATTTTGCTGAAAATTAAAAACTAAAAAAATAAAAATAAAATAATTTTTTACTATTTACTACAATATTATATACTGTTTATTAGCCTACTATTACTGTTCATATCAATAAATAGTGCGGAGCTAAAAAAAAAAAAAAAAAAGAGGCGCAAACGCGCAAAACGCCACGCAATACAAACAATAGGTACATACTCTCATTTTCACTTGAATCTATTGTTGGTATTATTTTTATTATATTCCGATCAAACAGGTGTTGTAAAAGTATGGTCTCTAGATTTAATAATATGAAAATTATAGCTCCACTAAATTGAAAGGTGGCCAATACAACATAGGTGCAGCTGGGACAGGTTGGTCGGTATTTGAAAAATGGGTCCTGGCCTTTCCCTCAAAATTCTTGCCTCAGCTGTCCTTTTCCATTTGATTTAGACATAACAACGACTTATTTAAGGGGGGGAAAAAAGAAAAGAGAAAAAGGACCTTCACTATGATTTACGAAATAAAAATTGGTACAAGCAGCCGCATCCTGATCATGGGATTTGAGATGGGGATGAATCCGCTCTTTAGGAATCATTCCACTCTCGAAATGATTGTCTCAGTGTATCGTGATAAGCAACCTTGCTCTATTTTAATATATTATGTACGATACAATTGTCCGACGTGCAATAATGCCGATTGAAAAGGATGGGAAGACAAAGACAATCAAAGCGCAATTTTCTTAAGCATGACTACTTTATCTTCTGAGGTACCTAACGAATTTTGAAAGATTTTTTTAAATAAAAATTCACAATACCAGGAATTGTCTATTGATGAAGACCTAGGCCTAACCTTTCCTGTCAATATATTTTTTATTATTTTAATAATAATTCAATATTTAGGGGATGGATGGATTTGAACTTGAAGTGTAAACTAGACAACTAGTTGAGCTACATTTTATCCTTTAGGCTTTAATAGAAAGATGATAAAAACAAATTATTTTATACATCATTCAGATATCATAATTTGAATTTATTTTTTAAACTAAAAGCTTTAAATAAGTTTTACAAATATAATAAAATGCTTAAATTAACATATATACTAGTTTGCAATATGATTAAATTTTTGCTGAAAAACTATTTGGCTTATTTGTTAATAGTCAGCAAAAGTTTTTTTTTTTTTTTTTTTTGGAGAATCAAGAAAAATACAGTTTTATAATGTGATATATATATATATATATAAAAGTCCTTTAGACACAACAACAATTCCACAACATTGCTTTATTTTTGCCAAAAGCTTATTCAGCTTATTTAATTTATTTACAATTTTTAAAACTATATTAGGTACGTATCTTTTAAGTCTATAGTTGGTTTTCAGATCCGGACCGTTCATTGAACCGTAAAAAGAAGAAGTTCAAAATTTTTAAGGTCGAACCGAGGTTGAACCGAAGTCGAACTATAATAACGTCATAATTAATTTAATAATTATTTAATACAAAAATAATTAAAATAAATGTGTAAAATTATGTATTATTGATGAAATCAATATTTATAGAGATTCAAATATATCTTAATTCAAGATAAAGATAATATTTCTTATAATTTGTTGCATAGATTTAGTAGATACTCTCTTAACTATTTAAAATATTTTAACAAATTATATCTAAAATATAATAAATTAATATAACTAAAAATAATTTAAGATTAAAAAATTAAACGCCCAAGTACCCAACCTCCATTCAAAGAGGAAAAAAAAACAACCCCACCCCACTCACGTTTCCCCAAGATAAAAAGAAAAAAAAAAAAGTTAAAACAACTCAAGAGTCATTGAGAGATCCCATCAGATATAACTTTTAGGCTTAAAGTAAATAATTCAAAACTTCCAACACTACTCACGTTTCCCAAGCAATCAATATTACCAAAACCCTCTTTTGTTTTCTTTTCTTTCTCAGTTTACTTTTGCCAACAGAGTAAGGCTTCGTCTCTTTCTCTCCCTCATTTCTCAGTCACGATCTTCATTGGTTCTCAAACAAACAGAGCTGAAGGCCAGGTGCAAAACAAATCCTCTCTGTCTCTCACCCGCTCATCTCTCTCTCTCTCTCTGCTGCCTTTCACTTTTTCTTTACTAGATCTGGTGGATAGTGAGTCAGTGACTACATTTCTTCTTTTTTTTCTTTTTTTTCTTTTTCTCGGCAGATCGCCTGATCTTATATGTCGTGTGAGATTTCTTGGCTTGGAAGACCGCCAAACCCGTGTCCGGTTTTCAGAACCGGGCAGTTTGACCGCGGTTCGAGAGGTTCACAGAAAAACTGATATTTCCAGTTTTGTTACTTTTAAAAACCGTTTTGATGAATGATTCACGGTTAACCCGGTCGGACCGTACGGTCCGGTCCGGGTTTAAAAACTATTATTATAAGCTCTCCCGGCCACTAGTACCAAATCAGATTCCAATCTGCTTTGGAACAGAATCATTTTCATCCGTCTCTACTCTCTACCTATGATTGTGAAACTAGTAAACCAAATCAGTCCAGCACTTTGCTTAAGAAGGGACCCTAGTTCCCACTTTTAGACAACTTCTTCCATTGTCAAACTCAATGCCTACGCTGGACTAACCTAGGAAATGCATGTTCGACGAAGGCTTTACTATACAACCTTTGATACTTTGATAGTCCCCAATGGAACAAAAACGAATCATCTATGACTAGATTGGATAATGTTTTTTCTTTTTCATTTTTGGTAGGTTAGAAAGAATGATGCTACTTGCACACATTGTGTACAACAGTTGCACATATCTCGTCCTCCAAGTTTAATTTGAAAAAAAAAAAAAACCATGTACTGACTTGACATTTTGATCTGACATTTTAGATGAAGATCAGTTACGTCGTGCCAAGTGAATGCAACTGGCACTAATCAGCTGGAAATACTGCTTGAGGGATTTGGATCCCATGCAGTTATTGTCATGTAGTTTAATTGTCAGGTGTAAAAGTTTGAAAAGGCTAAAAAGTTAAAATTTAAAGGGTTAAAAAGAATTTACTCTAAAAGTTAAGATTAATAAAATAGAACTTTTCACTTTCAATCTTACACATTGATTCACTATTGCATAGTGCAATAGCTCATAAATATTGCACTAAATCTGGATCTATGCGGGAGGAAATGTGTTATTTATTAGTCAGTCTGCCAAATAAAATGGTATGTTAGAGTTATGTTTGAATAGATGCGACACTGGTATTACCAAGCTAAACTTAGTAGGCAGGCCGGCATTGTTTTTACATAGCTTATATACCTACCACATAAGCTAAGAAAAGTTGAAAAACTTTTTTTTCCTTTCTCTTTATTTTTCCATTACCCTCAACCAAAGCCAATATAACATTTTTATTGGCTGGGTGAACAAATAGAGGTATTGAAGATGTCCCCAAAGTGTTAGTGCTAAGATTAAACAGCCAGCCTTCACTTGCATATCTCCTTGCAGACTTGCAGTGTGAAGACAACATTTAAGAAGCCTAAAATATTTTGGCAAGCAAGTTACAGGAAGAGCTCATTTTATTAGACAAATTGCAAATTGCACCGTCTAAGTTTAATTGAAATTCATTTCAGTTTTTCAACTTTATTTTCATTCAACTGAATCCTCTAAGTTTCAAATTTATTCAATTCAAATATTCCATCCAATTTTATTAAAAAAAATTCATTAAAATTTTGTTCTTTTTAGATAAACAAAATCTATAAAATCAATAAAAAAATATTTTATAGATTTTTTATGTGAGAATTTTTTTTAAAAAATTTTTCATTTGTTATCCTTAATGGAAAATTTTTAATAGAATTGGATGAAAAGTCTAAATTAAATAAATTTAAAACTTAAGGAGTCAATTGAACAAAAGTAAAATTAGAACACTAATTAATAAAATTTCAATCAAATTTAGAGGATACAAATTGTATTTTAGCATTAAAAAACAAACATAGAAACATGCCCGGTCCGCTTTCAGCCAAAGACTAACTCTAGAGGATTTCTCCCCCTTGGCCACCTATTGGTTTCATAGCTTGAGAAGTGAGAAGATTCGAGTATATACACGATATTTCAATATAGGTTAAGATAATCATCTTAATAATATGTAAAAGTGATATATAAATAATGGTGTTTTTTTTTTCTCTCTAAATAAAGAAGATAATGTAAAATAATGTTTAAAAATAAGATAGAGATAATATCTTAAGTTTAAGCCGAATTGAGAAGAAAAAGAAAAAAAAAAAAAAACCTAAAACTTAAAAACAGTAAATATCTCTTTTAACCAGTTTGTATTTTTTTAATTTAAAATTATTTAACTATAAAATATGCGTATTTTAGAGAGTTTAAGAATTTCTGTAAGGGTATTTTAATATGCAAAATGTTGAAAACCAAACAGGCTTTTTTTTTTTTTTTTTTTTTTAAGAAAACTAAGGTTATGTAAGTTAGTGTAAATTAGATCTCCTTGGCACATGAGTTGCGATTGTCAGCGATACCACTACGTACACTACCACAGTTTATTCCTTGCACAGTAAAGCCTACCCCAACCCTTTTGCATTTGATCTCTTTGATAATTCACTACCCAATATCTCTTTCTTCAATTTATTCCTTGTTCTAATGCAAACAAGCATATCCTTTTCTGAGACTACCCTGCATGTACTGAAATTTTCTTTGAGAAATTAAGTGCTCAAAGTGAGAAGACTATGACTGCAGAGAGATTAGTGCACGTTTCGTAACGTGCATGCATGGTAACAAAACACACTTTCAAAGTACATCTTTTTTCAAATAATCTTATTTTTAAAAGTCTGAAAAATAAGTTTTATTAATTAGACACTCAGTCGTTTCTCCTCGGAAGATACCTACCACCAAAATTGGAAGATAGGGATCCAGGCTTCAAAGAGAAAGGATCTTTTAATATTTGGAAGTGGAAAGTTTACTGTTAGTAAAGCTTCAACTGGACATAGAACTCTAATTTCTGCCTCATATATTGAGGAATTTCACAGGAAAGAAGAAGAAAGTCAAAGCAACACCAGTACACCACAGGTGACACAAGTCTGTCCCAATATAACATTGGAAGAAATATTAGGTAGAATCAGGGCGTTAGCACTTTGTATTACTTAATAAATAATAATAATTCACTTGGAATTGACGTTTTAACCTAATAGATACCAAAAAATTTAAATATTAACGAAGGTGATGCCTAGTACTAGTGGTATACAAATGTTGAGCTTTAAATCTGGCGACGGGGTGTGCTGTACTTAATCTGTGTAGGCATCAATCAACATTCTTTTTTCTTTCTTTCTTTTTTTTTTTTTTTTTCAGATGAATTTTTTATAGTAGTGTTAGTGTAGCATAAAACAAAGATCACATAAAAGTACCAAACAAACATGATCATACCACAGGTTCCAATGAAATTTATACATAACAAGAACAAAGTGCACGACTATATTCATAATAAGCAAAGACAGGTACAGACATGAACATATCCAACTAGTAGCTAATGGTACATGCATAAACAGTAGTCGGATGGGAGAGGATATTATCTATCGCATCTCTTATTATTACACATACGATAAAACCAACAAGAGCCTAGCTAGCTATAGGCTCACTCAGTTGGACGTTGGAGGCTTGTGTTTTGGTGGTGGCTTGTAACCCTTGGGAGGCTTGCCATCTAAGTTTGGTTCCAGTGAGGACTCCTGTGCTGGAGGCCTGTGTGGTGGTTTTTTAGGGCCTATTGGTTGTTCCTTGTGTGGGGGTTTTTCCTCATCAATCCCGTCCAATGAGGTCGGTGGCTTGTGTTTTGGTGGTGGCTTGTATCCCTTGGGAGGTTTGCCATCCAAATTTGTACCCAGGGAAGTCTCCTCAGCTGAAGGAGGCTTGTGCGGTGGTTTGTGTGGTGGCTTATGGTGATCAGCCAGAGAGTGAGTAGTGAGAAGCACCACTGCGAGAAGCAACAATACCAAGTGTTTGGTAGACATTTTGGGCTCTCGAAAGACTCAGAATTATGGTGATACAAAGTTGAGAAATTTGTTGGCCTTTTATAATGGGCTTGGGCCTATGATTGCACGCCACATGGTTCGCATTTGAGGAAATAAAGATTTTCCTTATGATTACACGTTGTTGTGATAGTGTCCACTTGGAACCCACTCACGTTTTTTTGTTTTTTTGAGACCACTGGTAGTTGAAAAGTTGGACTATTTGCTAGGGTTTGCAACTGAGACAACCAATTGGTCAAAAGTTAGCATCGACTTTGTAAATCATTTCTCGGAAATAGGGATAATTCAGATTGAAACTTTGGACCCTAAATAGACAGAAAAGAGACAACAACTCAACTTCAATTTGTCTATCTATTGTCTAAATTACTGCAACTCCTGCAAAATATATGCATAATAAGTGGCCATGTGATGAAAAATTCAATCTTGACAAGGTAATTTTCATTTAAATATAAATCTGAACAAATGTCTATTTAAGATATTGACATATGTATATTTTTACAGGAGTTGCTGCAACTTAGTTTGCAGTAAATAACGAACAACACAAACTGCATACAAACGCCAAGTCAACATACCTAGCAGTTCTACCCAATTATAAAACACCCAAACTTCCTATCTATGCTTCATGCCCCACCCCATTACCTACAAAGACATCCACACCAGCAACTGAGCTTTAGACTCAGATCCTTCATTGATGGCATAACTCTCTGAGTCCCTATCCCTAACAAAAAGTCTGGGATAAAGGTTGTATTTTATCCCTTGAACCTCACATGAGTACAGTGTACAGTGTAATCTCATTATATTATGAATACATTAAATTCCCAAATTAAAAATAAATTCAATTTGAACCTCACATGAGTACAGTGTAATTTTGTAAAGTACAATAAACAAGTCAAATTGTTTTTTTTTTTTAATAATTTTATTGTTGGGTGGGAAGAATTGAGCTTTGGAGTTTTTGTAATAATTCAATAGTGGAGGAGGAAGGAATTGAACTTAGGATATCTCTGTTTGAAATACTAGAATGTACCAACCAATTAAGCTACAAAATTCTTAGCAACAACTAACATTGATTTAAACTATAGGTGTGTGTAATGCAATTAATACATCAGTATAAAAACTAAACCCTCTGCACCTTAATTTCTCCATTTGCCTTCCTTACCCACTAGCAATTTCCAATTAACTTTAGTATGATTTGTATAGAATATTGAAGTAATAGCATGGATCAAAAAAGTTATTAAAATAATTAAATAAGCATTGCCAAAGAGGAGGAAAACCCAAATAGAAAATGCTGGATAGAGTTCAGCTGCTATGAATTGAGGACCTGAGATCACATTGGAAAAACAAAAAATCAATTGAAACAAACAAGAAAACTCATAGAACAAAACATGATTACAATTACATAGTTTAGTTAGGTCTACGTCCAC
The DNA here is from genome assembly GCA_033629205.1 of Lithocarpus polystachyus. Taxonomy (NCBI): domain Eukaryota; kingdom Viridiplantae; phylum Streptophyta; class Magnoliopsida; order Fagales; family Fagaceae; genus Lithocarpus; species Lithocarpus polystachyus. Next base: position 18,350,519 of record CM066167.1, read on the forward strand.
AAGTAAACATGGATGAATGAGACAAGCACTACTCTCTCTCTCTCTCTCTCTCTCTCTCTCATATTAATAAATAAATTTAAAATGCGCCTTATATACTTGAGTAATTCCAAGATAAAGAAATGTGGTTAGCGTTGAAAAGTTTGTGTCGGGCGCAAAACCTAATCAGAATGATCTCTCAGCCGGACTCAATTCATCAAGCACCAACTCGACAAGTTCTTTGATCTCAAATTAGGATTAAAATAATTTGAGCAAACTTATAATTGCATAATTTTTCTATAATTTTCTTCCTTTCCTAGTTGCCTAAGAAATGGTAAATAGTTCTTGACAGTTTAATAAATATATATATATATATATATATTTATATATATATATATATATATATTTATATAGCATTGCTGGAGGGAAAATGAAGATCTATATTGTTGCATGTTATATTGTAGTATAATAAAATAATTAACATATATATAACGTGGTGTTAGTGGTGTTAGTAATGACTTTATGTATAAGTGATGTTACTTCAATTACAACTTACTAAGTGATGTTGCTTCAACTATAACTACCTAACCTTATAATTAGTTACAAAAAAGTTTATGAAAGAAAAAAAAAAATGCGTTCACCTATAAGCTAACGTTGCTCATCAATGATAGGTTCTTCACTTCTTTGATCTGAAGTCACGATCAAACTCTATTATAGTCTAAAAAATCTATTATACTAGTAGTAGTGGGCAGAAAAAGACACATTCCAATCTCGATTTAGATAACTACAACTAAAAAATAAAAATAAAAATAAAAATTGCCTTCTACCGACAGAATTTTTAGCGGAAACAAAAAGCCCTTTCAAAAAAACAGTGGCTACTAATTTTGTTCATTCTTTTACATAACCATTTTTCTTCAAGTGTTGGATGGAATTCATTGTTATGTATATGGACGGAATCGGGGCTCTAGAATTAGGGGGATGTCATGTAAGTAATAATAGAAAAGATATATAATCAACAACAAATATATATATATATATATATATATATATCCCCAGTGAACGTGGCAAAGTTTTGGTGGTTTGACACTGTATATTTGTGTTTAAGGCGGCAGTTCTCCATTTCTCACTTCAGATAGCGACCTTGATAGATGACCATAGGTCCATGCATACCTGTCTTTCAATAATGTACTTTTGTTCATTTGTAATACGAATCATATGTAAAAACCAACAACAATATAGAGTCAGTAAAGTAAAATATGTACGTACCATATCATATATATTACAAATATGTAGTAGTACACTAACTCCACTTAACTACAATATCGACTATCTAGATGAAGATGAAGATAGTCGATCAAGGCTGACACTTTTCTGTCACTTTTAAAAATAAATAATAATTTGATATTTGGGAGTGAAGAGATTTGAACTTAATTCTCTTCATTGGAAATATCAAAAAGTGTCAATCAGTTTATCTATAATCATTCCTTTAGGCTCTCACTCACTAATGGATAATAATTTGCAAACATATTATTTTATATATTATTCCAAGATTGATGGTTTAAATTTATTTTTAAAACCAGAAGCTTTTAAAATGTTTTACAAATAAAGAAAAATGATTAAATTAACTTACTGGTGTACAATATGATTAACTTTTTGCTATTAAAAAAAAAAATTGGCTTATTTGTAAAAAGAATAGGGTTTTTTTTTTTTTTAATCAACAAAAGGACAGTTGTATCTAAAAAATATGTGATAAAAAAAATGGTTTTTTTGGAACCAACAATTTCACAATATTCCCAACTTTGTCTACCCCATTACACTTTTTATTTTTGCCATAACCTTTTCCAGCTTTTTATTTATTTACAATTTTTAAAACTTTATTAGGTACGTCCAATAAACAAATGCAAATAAGCCAATGTAGTACTAAATCATATTCCCATAGCATATTCCTTGCATTAAAAATCCTGATCATTGATTCATCGATGGACTTAGAAATATTCCCAAAGCATATTCCATGCTTTGGATCAGCTTCATTTTCATTCGTCTGTACCTGTAACTGTGAAAACAGTAAACCAAATCAGTCCAGCACTTAGCTTCAGAAGGAACCCTGGTTCCCACTTTAGACAACTTCTTCCATTGTCAAACTCAATGCCTATACTGGACTAACCTAGGAAATGTCTAGTACCCCGAGCCAACACATAGCCCTCTTACTTCGAGCGTTCAACCAAGGCTTTACCATATAAAGCTTGATACTTTGATAATCGCTAATGGAACAAATACGAATCTTCCATACTCTGCTACAGTGGTGTCGCCTGGAGACGAGATTAACTTCAGAAATGACATTTTCATCTATGTCTAGAAAGAATTATCTTTTTTCTTTTTCATTTTAGGTAGGTTAGAAAGAATGATGCTACTTGCACACTTTGTGTACAAGAGTTGCACATATCTCATCTCTAAGTTTAATTTGATAAACCAAGTACTGACTTGACATTGTGAACTAACAATTTACGTGAATATCAATTCTGTGCAGAGTGAACGCAACGGCATTAATCCGCTAGAACTAATGCTGGAGGGATTTGAAAAACCAAGTACTGACTTGACATTTTGAACTAACAATTTACATGAATATCAGTTGTGTGCAGAGTGAAAGCTACGACATTAGTCAGCTAGAAATAATGCTGGAGGGATTTGGATCCCGTGCAATAACCGCATGGTGTTGCTGTGAGATGTAAAAGTTTGAAAGGTTAAAAAGTTAAAAGTTAATTCTCAAAAAAAAAAAATTTAAAAGTTAAAAAGTTTTCCAATCCAAAAGTTAAAATCAAAAGTTAATTTTTAATTTTCAATCTCACCCATTGATTCACAGTTGCTATTGCATCAAATCTAAATACATGTCGGAGGGGGAGGAAATGGGTTATCTATTGGTCAATCTGCTAAATAAAATGGTTTGTTATATGTTTAAATAGATGCAACTAGTATTGTGCCAAACTAGCATCAACATTAGTGGTGGCAAAAATTTAGCAATTTGGCACTACAAAAAATTACTTTATCTATTTTATCACCACACTTTACAAAACACCTAACATCAGTGATTTTATTTTAGTATTCAACACAATAAAATGATATAAACAACATAATAATATGAGCTAAAGTGGAAGACCTTTTTTTTTTTTTTAACATGAGCTATAGTGCACACGCAAAGACAGCTGTGCATTGTAGCTCAACAGCCAAAACTTTTGGCTTTTCCTCCACCGATGCAGCCCATTTTTGTTATATTTGATTGGTGAATTTAACATTTTAACAATTTGCCTCCATCAATACTAATGCTCAACTTAGGCAACAGTTAGCATTTGTTTTTTTCGTGGCTACTAATGCTCAACTTAAGCAGCAATTGGCATTTGTTTTTTACGTGGCTTATATCCCTAGTCCCTACAGGCTACAACATAAGTTATGAAAAGTTGAAAGACCTTTTTTTTTGTGCCATTAAAGCATTCACATCAGTGGGGTAAAGTTGTGCAAAATAGAAAAAGATGCAAAATTTACACAATATCTCTTAAATTTGCTCTGCATCAGTCCTTCTATTATCATGTATATATACACATTTGCTACAGTAACCGTGCAAATATGCACGGTTACTATAGCTGTGTATATTCTTATTTTATTAATTTTTTCTCTCACCTCTGCTCTCATTAGTCTCTCTCTCCTTTTCCCCAGTCTCTCACCTCTGCTCTCACCGGACCCAAAGCTTTCGTCTAAGCCCAGCGACTCAACTCTTTGCTTGGAACGGGCAGGCCAGCACGTTAGCCAAATTTGGGTCCGACCAGTTGAGTTGGGTCAATCACCAACAACCACCAGCTCCACTGCAATCCAACACTACCAACCTCCACCACCACAACCCACTTCATCGGTTGAAAATCCAAACACAACCATCAAAAATCAATCTCAAACTCAACTCAAAATCAATCCAAACCAAAATCAATTCAAACCCGTCAGAAAACCCATCCCCAAACCCAACTTAAAATCAACCCAAACCCACCGAAAAACCCATCTTAAACTCAACTCAAAATCAATCCAAACCAAAAACAAATCAAAACCAAACTGCTGGAAAACCCATTAGAAAAACCCAAAACAAATCAAAACCAAACTGTCGGAGTTGCCGTCATTATTGTCGAATCCACTGAAATAATTTTTGCCGCCATTTTCGTTGAATCTCCTCACCTCCATGTGTGAGTATGTGAGGTAGAGAGTTGAGGAAGGAGATGGAGAGAATGAAAGAAAGAGAGATGGGGTAATGTTAATAAAATAATAATAATAAAAGAATAAAAAATATTATTTAAATAAAATAGTGTGTATAATAGATGGTCTAATGTGGGTGTTTTGTAAAATGACAGTACAAAATAAAAACAGTAGGCTCTTATGTGTAAAATAGACAGAAAATTTTAGACGAGCTGATGTTGATGCTCTTACCCTCGACCAAAGTGTCAGTGCGAAGATTAAACAGTCAGCTTGCTTGCATTTCCTTGCAGTGTACACCAAAGACCATTATGCTATTGGCACTTCTCTTTGTGATGACCTTGATCCCATAGATGAGTAGCATACGGAAGATGGTGTTCCTGGTCAAAACAATGGAAGAGAGGGATTTCTTATTTCTTTTCTTGACCACTGATGGAGACGACGTTTAAGAAGCCTAAAATATTTTTCAAGCAATTAAGTTACAATCCTTCATAAAGAGCTCATTCTACTAGACAAGGATGAGCAGCATATGGGAGATGTTTGGTGTTTATCACTATCAGTCTACAAAACAGTGGAAAGGGTACCAACATGGTGCATTAGATACAACAATCCTAAACCCTCTTTCACATGCCAACAGCCTTTAAATTCTAAAAAATCATAGAGCATCCCATCTTTCACATAAAATTACCCCCACCCCCACCCCCCAACACCCCCAAATTCTTTTTAGCTAATGAAGTTGAAGTGGTTAAACTTAGCCATACCAACATTCTTCATGTTGAAGCCAATTAAGTCAATGACATATGACAACCCAAAACGATTCAACAACAAATTTTAAAGATAAGAAAATAACGGATAAGAACTTAGGAACTAGCACCTAAACTTGCTTAGAATAAGCACCAAATGCAAAGAAAAACCACAAGGAATCAGGACCTAGTGCTAGCTGGATAAAGGAAAAGCATCTTCAAAAAGAGTACAATAATTTACTTATATAGGAAAACTAAATCCTAATTCCAATTGGCATAAGAAACCTTAATTGTCTTATCACAAGAATAACCTTGCTTTTAAATATAAAAATACAGCCTAATAAACTTCTAGGACCTAAACAATAAAAATACAACTAAATTCTTAAATTATATAATATTAAATTTAAATTAAAATATCCACGTGTCTTCCACTCATCCTCTCCTAATTGGAGAAAACTCAACCTCAAGTTTTGAAGTGCTGAAATATCAAAATCCTAGCACATAACACTTGCTTCAGATTAGCTATCACCTTAGGGAAAACAGAAAAAAGAGAAATCTTGCATTCCACTGCATCATTAAACTCTTTTGGAATCACAAAATTATTGTGTGAAATAGACCCAATCAACCTTAGGAGGTACCATGGTATCAACCTTTCTAAATTCACTAAAGCTGAATTGCTGATAGGCCCACATGTTCTAAATTCATCATTGCTTGGGCCTAGAGTTGCAGAAATTTCAAAGAACCTTATTGTGGTTCACGTGTGGGAACTGGGCTTCGAATTATTTTTACAAAAATCGGGTAGGTCCTTGATATTAAGCTGGGGCCCCAACGTTTTTTTGGGCCCGGGTCAGGTATGCTTCTTATAGGTTGGGCTAGTGTTGTTGATCTGGGTTGGGTCTTGTATATTAAAAGTCTAGTTTGTGTATCAAGGCCTATATGGATCAGCAATAAGGTTATGGGTCGAGGTGGGCTAAGGTTATTTTCTCATCATCGGGATAGGTTGGCTGTGTTCCTGCAAAACGTAAGCTGAAAATATTCATGGCTTCTGATATAAACGGAAGTCAATCTTTAAAAATAAAAATAAAAAAAACGGTTTTTTTTTTAATAACTGAACTTCTTTTTTTCCGGAGAAAATATACATACAACAGACAGTAGAAAAAGTGAATGTAGATGGCACTTACCCCATGCACTTGCAAGACTTAAAATAGACCAACCAAGAGTTTTGTAACTTAATTAACACATCTCCATGTACAAAATATTTGAAGGTTAAGGAAAATGGTTCGAGTTACAAGGATAACAGTACATTGTAACTGATTCTCAAAAAAAAAAAAAAAAAAAAAAACAGTACATTGTAACTATCTTAAAAAGACTTAAAATACATTAGTCCAATGCATTTGGCTACTTGACTGGTGCACTTGGCTGCCTGATAGTGCATATACTCAAAATGGAATTGGCATAAGGGAGAAGTTTTACAATACAGAATCTGTGAACAAGGATATTGATTCACAAAAGCTCCTGTCACCCTTGGCATAATCTTAAAATTTAGAAGCAAGCTGAAAACCACACATCTTTGCATATTACCCCTTTTTATTTAGCATATTTATTCTACAAAAATCAGAGTAAGGTAGCAAAGCCTTCAAAAGATACTAGTGGTCAATACGATCAAATTTATGGAGCAGATACGTAATAGAACTGTGTTTGATATTGTAATGTATGATTAAGAATAAGTGTCCAGGCATAATGTTGGAAGAACTTATGTCAAATGAAGATGCACATATCAAAAGAGCAACTGGATCTATAACATTCTCTTGGAATGACTAGCATATTTTCAAAGATGATATCAAAATGAGAAGATAAATTAACAAACCTAATAAAGAACTCCCCATGAGAGCTAAAGAAAATGAGGAACCTTAATGGTGGGTGTGTGGCATGGAGAGTGACTACACCTATTCCCTTGCACTCTCTCATTCCATATTCAGGTGAAACCACCACAAAAGGCTACATACATACATACATACATACATATATATATATATATATATATATAATATGCGTTTGAATACCGCTTATTTTACTGAAAACTAAAAAGAATAAAAATAAAAATAAAAAATCACTGTTCACGCGTCTGTACTGTTCATTTGCCTAAAATCACTGTTCATGAACAGTGAATAATACCAGATGCACGTCCAAGGGAAGGGGAAAAAAAAAAAAAGAGAAGAAAACCCAGCAAACGTGTCGCAGAAACGTTGAATACAAACAAAGCCTATAGTATTAGAATGTATTGGGTTTTAATGGTCAAACCAATATTTTAGCAAGTAGATGGTAGGGATCTTTCTATTGTGTTAATCCAAAACGTAAGCCCGTCCCACTTAAGGCTGCCTTTAAAATACACAATAATAAAATCCATACTATTAATAATAAGGGACACTAACAGGGGCCTAATATTAACAAAATGTATTGATCACTATTCATTATTGGGTCTAATAGACGCTCTGTAAATACTATCCAAATAATCCAGGCTTTATTAAATACACAAAAATGACTATGCTAGCAGCCTAGCACACCACCAAAAAATGCCAATAATAATAATAATGATAATATCATATGTTCGTAGCTGAAACACGACTGGTAGGATCTCACGGACTAACTCTATAGAAGCTTTCCTCCCCTTGTCCATCAACCCTGTTGGTTTCATAGACTCAGAACATTTTATATTTCCACGATATTTTATTATTGGTTAAGATAATCACCTTAACAACATATATCTTTACTACTATATAATGAAACTCCTTATGGACTGGTGTCTTATTAAATTACTAAAAAAACCCATAATATTTAATCCCAATTAAAAGTACATTCATAAAAACAATAGTTACAAATAGTGCCAACTCATCCATCACTTTTTTACAGAAACTTAACTACTAGCCAAAAATTGCTTCAGTTGAGTAACTACTTTAGTATCCACAAATAATCACCAAACAATTGAAGGGCAGAGGAGCAAGGATGAAATGAGCTAAAGCCCAAACAACTAATTTAAACAAGAAAATGGTGATTCTTTTGCTACAGGCTATCTTAGAGCCTTGACCTGACAACATTCCAGCTCGGAGTTTTGATGCATTAACCCATTAATTCATAATCCATTAACAATACTGTAGTATCTTACCTAACAATTTGCATTCCTGAAGGTATTGACTACACAGTTGGCCCACAGGGTTCATGACCTGGATGAAGAAATAGCATTTGAGTAATTTGTCAACACACATATGTTACTTTTTTATCCTAATTAAGTTCACATTTTACAAAGTCACAAGTAACATTATATCACAAAGTTTTTACAAAATCTTAAAAATTTTAGACAGCTAAAGATTCAATATCAATCAAAATTTCAAGATGCCAGTGGCCTCATGGCCTTAGTGATATCCACCCCCTTCTTGTGAGGTTTAGCGCCGAGGGTCAATCTCCATATTTACACAGAAAAGGAAAAAATTCAAAATTTTAAGTTTTCTAACTTTATCTTTTTTAGTAATTTGTTGTATATTTTTATCTCATACGCAAAACTTAAGAATAGCCCTAAAAAATTACAATAAATGAGAATTACCATCTAAAAGATAGAGAATCAATAAAATCAAAAAGAGTGTGATATTCTCCATGCCCTAGTACACTATACTACTCAAAGAGTGCTCTCACTAGGAGGATTTAAGGTAGATAATTGAGGTTTCCACATTTTCAAACATTCAATGATTCCTCTTCCTCCATAGGATCCACAAGAGACAAAAAGGAGTTCAGTTTCAAAAAAAGGGAAGAATGTTTACCAAACCAATGTCTCTAACCCCATAGAAGATCAAAAACACTTTTCCACATTACCCAATGCATCCCAAATACTGAATATATGGGGCTTCATAGATTATGAGCAACACTAGAATGCGACAAGAAGTGATCCACGATCTCCCCATTGCACTTGCACATGCAACACCATTCTACCATAGGAATTTCTTTCCTCATAAGTCATTAGAAGTTAAAATCTTCCCATGCTGATTTCCATACCCAAAAAAAAAAAAGCAACTCTTTTAAGGCCTCCATGTGCCAGATACTTTTCCAAGGAAGACCACATAACTAAAGCCTCTTAGAGCCTCATAATTATAATATGAACATTAAATCTTCAACCACAACCTCATCCTATTCAGACCAGCCCTATTTGAGATGTAGGAGTACAAAGTGTCCAAAATAAAATAAAATCCCTAACTCTAACTCCCAATCATTGAAATCATAGATGATAAGAGAATTCCAAGAGCGAGTTCCACCTTCTTGGCCTTCTAAACAACTATTAACTGAAGCTTCCTTATCTATTGCAATTGCATACAAAGGGAATAACTCTGTCAAAGCATTATCTCCAGACAACATGTCATGCCAAAACTTCACACAATTACCATCCTCAACCTCAGATTTTATGTAATGCTTAAATTCATCCCAACCCACTTTTATACTCCATAAACTACATCCATATTCCGTAGGTACTTCCTACCCCCTTCATTGACCATCAACCTCATTCGTCCCCCTATATTTCAACAAAATCACCTATCTGCACTTTCCACAAATAAATATCTACCCCTCCAAAAAGTCATAACCATTTTCCTAACAAGGATTTATTAAAAGAATTCAACCTGTGCATCCCTAGTTCCCATTGTGCATATGAGTCTACACTGTATTCCAATTCAGAAAATGATATTTGAAAACACCTCACCACTCCAAAAGAAATTCTAACTCACATAAGTAGGAACGGTGAACAAAGAAAGATAATATGCTAGCAGACTAGAGAGTGTACTCTTTAAAAGTGCCATCCCCCCTCCCTCCCTTTGACAAGTATAAATGCTTCCATGTCAATAATCCGCACTCTATCTTCTCCAATATAGGATTCCACATCATGTTAGCCTTGAAAGATGAACCCTAAGGCCTAAGTAATTTATTGATAAACCACCAACCTCACTACCAAATATCCTCTTCTACTGGAACAATTTCACTCTTACTCAGATTTTTACCTTCAAGCTAGTAATAGCTTCAAAATATATCAGAATAATTCTAATACACAGGAGTTGCACTTCAATGTCATAGAATAAAATGGAATCATTTGCAAACAGTAGTTGAGATACCATAAGATATAGTTTGTTCTATTTCCAATTTTAAACCTAGAAATAAAACCCCCTTCCTATATTCTCCTCAACATTCTATTTCAATACCTCTACAACCAATAGAAAGAGCAAAGGATCACCTTGCCTAAGACTCCTCAAGCTGTTAATAAAACATGTTGAAGAGCCATTGACTAGTACTAAAAATTAAACATAGAAAAACATAAATAAATTGACCATCACCATCTATCGTCAAAATCCATCCACTCCATTAGATAAACTACAGTGTCCCAACTAACATGCTCATAGGCTTTTTCAATATATGATTTGCAAATCACTCTTGGGACTCAGCTTTTTATGCGACCATCTAGGCATTCATTTTGCAATAAGAACCAAATCCAAAATTTGCAGGGCACATGCTTTTAGAATTCATACTAACTTGTCTAACACCAAGTTCAACCTATTAGCCATCTCATTTTGCTAACAATTTTTATATGCTCCTAATCAAATTAATAGGCTTGAAATCCCTAATATCTATAGCATTATTCTTTTTAGGAATTAATGCAATGGATTTTTCAAACTTGCAAGTTTCATGGAATTCCTTGAAAAGGCCTCATGGTCTCTTTCTAACCCAATAGTATTTTTGGAAAAGCCCATTGTGAACCCATTTGACCCAGGGGCCTTGTCTCCCCTCATCCCCTGAGGACTTGTTGAGCTTCTTCGTTCTCAATTTCCTTCTTTTCTAATATCTGCTTATCCTCCTCTCCAATTGAAGAAAAATCCAATCTAGGAATTTTTGGTCTCCAAACCTTTTCCGAATTATCCTCAAAAATAGCCCCATCCAACTCCAAGCTTCTAATCTGGTTCATTCTCCCATATGAATTTGCCAATCTATGGAAGAATCTAGCTGTTATCACCTTCCAATAAACAAACCATGCAATATTTCTCTCCACAAAATTTCTTCTTTGCCAACCTTCCTATCTCAGATTTAAGTCCTCCTTAGTTTGCTTTCCCCCTATGTTAACACATTACATCATTTCTTCTCATTGAGATGTATTATCTCATTCAACACTGTCCTTTTGTTGGTGCCCACATCCCCGAATTCCAGTTTGTTCTATTCCTTCGAATCTTCTTTTAGGGCTTTAAGTTTCCTAACTAACTTGTAAGTAGGATGTCCATGAAAACTATACCCATTCCACCAATTCTAAACCTAAGCTACAAATCAATCCACTTTCAAACGCATGTTTATAAATTTAAAGGCACAACTATCTCTCATCATACCTCCCATTTCCACCAAAATTTGTGCATCGCATTAATATTTAAATAAAATCCTTTAAATGCTCCTCCCACTCCACTAAGACGAAAACATAGTCTACTCAGAACATAGATGGTATATCATAATTGCTTGACCAAGTACATGCTCCTCTCGCAAACGATTGATAAACAAGATTTAGTTTTGTAATAAAATCTGAGAACTCCAAAATTGCTGAATTAAATCTCTTTATGTCTAATCTTTCCTTAGGGAATCTGACCACATTGAAATCCTACCAAGCACCATGATGCTCCCCACTTTTGCCTAATATAATTTCCTGCCATAGATGAATCTGTTCTCTGTCTTCATTTAAGCTGTACACACACTGCACACCCACAAAAACTATTTTCTACATTTTCAGCAAGGAAGACATTGAAAATCTGTCAACCGATACTTCAATTCTTCCCACCATTTGTTTATCTAGCAACAGAAGAATTCCTCCCACTGTTGTGTCACCCAATCAACAACCACAAACCCCCAAAGACTCCTGACAATTTTGAGTTCCACGCTGTCAAGTGTGGTTTCACCCTGCATTACATTTCCATTATTTCATCATGTTCTTGACCATCCACCTTTTATTGGGTCACTTAACCCTCTAACATTCCACAATAATATTCGTAACTTCATTCAAAAAAAGAATTCAATCCTAATGATGAACTGCCTCTTCACTTCATTTTTCCCCCTCCCTTTCCATCATAATTAATTTTGGTTATCAAAATTTTTGAGCTCCCTGACTGCCCTTGCTGTTTGGTTCAGTGTGTGACAACTACTGCCTTGCGTTGTGGTCATCCGCGATGCCATAGTTTGTTCCTTGAAACCATTTATCAGGAAGCCAAAGAACTTACCAAAGCCTTTCAATTTTCACCTCACCCAATTCGAGGCTACCACACTTCTCATACCTACCCCACTAAACGCTAGCATATCTTCATTGAATTATCTTGTCACTTGCTCCAACCTCCAGAAGAAGACCACTAGGCTTTACCACAAGCTATGACTAATTTGATTTTCCCCATGTGATGAGTTGCCCCTAGAGATGGAAAGGGGTCATTTTTAGTTCCGGAACAGCCAAAGAACCTCCAGCATGTAAATAAGATCTATCTGGCACCTGAGCTGCAATTGTCAGCAATACCAGCACACTTGTGGTTCCCCTGCATAGTATAGTCACCACCGACCCTTTCGGCATTAAATCTCTATGATAACTCACTATCAAGCTTCTCTTTCTTCACTTTGTTCTTTGTTCTAGTGCAAACAGGTATATCCTTTTCAGATACTATCTGCACTGAAATTTTTTTTCTTTAAGAACTAAGAAGCAACCACTCTTGCACCAGCTATGACTGCAGAGAGACTTATACATGTTTGGTAACATGGTGAAAAAATGCACATTAGCTTTCTAAAACTTCACTTTTTTTACGTATAACTTTTCAAACAATCCCAATTTCAAGAAGCTGAAAAATAAGTTGAACCAAACCAACACTTAGTGGTTTCTCTACATCAAATGCTCATAATAAAAAAAGGAGCCAGGGATCCAGGCATCAAAGAGAAAGGATATTCTGAATCAGGAAGCAGAAAGTTTATTGTTAGTGAAGCTTCAACTGGACATAGACCTCTAACTGCTGCCTCATATATCTACAGGAATATCCAAGGAAAGAAGAAGAAAGTTAAAGCAACACCACAGGTGACACAAGTCAGTCCCAATATAACATTGGAAGAAGGATTAGGCAGAATCAAGGCATTAGCAATTTGTATTACTTATCAAGAAAGAGGCGTTAGCATTTTGTTTCTACCTTTCTTTCTTCTTCTTTTTTTAAATAAGATTCTCTCAAAATTATAAATACATTGTTACCCACTCATCTCACAAAGTATTCTCTTTCAGCATAGATTATTAAGAATTTATTTTGTTTAAATATTCATAAAATATGTAAAATTAGCCTTTTTAAGTGTTTACTCTTAAGTAGACAAATTTTTCACAAAGCAAGCAAAACTGTGTTTGCCCTTGTAGCCACATGTCTTAAAGAACATATAAGTTAATCAATGACAATGTTAAATAGAACACTTTTTTTTTATAAATAGAAACACATTACTGGTGTCTAACAATAAGTACCATCAACAACAAAAAATCATAAAATAGAATAGCATGTGGGGTGCCCAACCTTTCAGGTTACTCCTCCCAGCATACCAACTTGCTGCATTTTATACATTCAACTACTTCAACACAACCTGTCCAAATGAAGATTTCAAATGTAATATACTATTTATTTTATATAAGAGGATATGGAAACACAGTCAATTCAAACTATAACCAAAGTCTATACCAAATTACAATAAGATAGCAATCACATCAAAATGTTATAGAAATGTAGATAATAGTTTGTTCCCCTTATTTGGTCAACTAGCACTTCCTTCTCCAATAATGATGGGATGGAGTGAGCCAATGAGGTCATGAATTCAAGACCTACAGGGTGCGTGTAGTTTAGCAATAAAAAATTATAAAAATAAATAGACAACCAGATAAACTCAGATTAATTTTTTTAGAAGGACAACACTGGAAAAATCAACCAATGTCGGCATTAAGTCAGGAAAATACAACTGAATAGGATAATAGTATAATGGTTGCAATTTCCAGATTGAACATGCACAAAAAGTTCTAGTTTTCCTAAATTATTAGCAGTAAGCCTTGTGCATTTGGTATGACCTTTTCTTAATTATGAGAACAGTGTAACAAAAGAAACAGATAAACATTTGGCTAAAACTTCCAAAGGTCAAAGGATAAGAACAACATCTATAAGTTTAAACTTGAGGTCTGATATTCACTGCATGAATTTCTCTTTAGAATTCCCCATCGTTTTTATTGTGGCGGGATCTGGAACCTTATAGCAACATGAATCCAGAGGAGGGCTCCATAAAAAAATAAAAAAAAATTTACAAGCATGTCCATAAAAAAATAATGCATCAAGAAGCATTATCAGCCCTCGATTACATTGAGGATACCAAATAAACACACATATATATACATTACAAGAAAGAAATATGAAATTCTTTTGCATGTCAAATCAAATCACTAGTATGTTTTATCCCCAAAAAAAAAAAAAAAAAAAAAATCACAAGGATGTCAATAGTCTCATTGTCAGATAAAGGAAATGGACAATGACAATAACAAAAAGAGATACTTGTAATATTTGCAGAAAACATATAACTTAAAGCCCTCATTCAATGACGATCAATTCCCTACCCAGCAAAAATGATGAACTATGCTTTCCATGATATACATTCTTATTGTTCCAAGTCCATAATTCAACTTTGATCAACAGCCAACATAAATGCTAGTACTGGGATGGGGTTATATTTTGAGAGAAAATTTATATATCCCTCAAAAAGGTGATGTCCCTTGCAGTTAGCATATTATATCAATAGAAATAATTGAAATTGATGCACAACTAAACTGAATACTCTAGACCATACATCAAAACCAAATTTTGTTAGCCATCTTCATCAATCCGTTCGAAGAGTCTGCATAATAAAATAAGGGAAATCATACAATATCCAACTCCAATTAGTGGTTTTAAGGAAATTTTAATCTCTCTCTTTCCTCTGAGAATATTTTTAAAAAGCCTTGTTTGATGTTGTAAAGGTTGACTAAGGAAGTTAAGGTGAACATGAATTCTTAAAACAAGTTTCGCTATCTTGCAGATTAAGAAAGTCCAAATAGCTGTGGTGTGGTTTACATTATACAGTTTACAGCATATTAATGATTACGGCAAGAATATAAGAAATTTAGTTCAAACACCTTCTGTATTCAAAAAGTTTAAGGCATTGATGACGACGATGCGAATTTTTATTGTACAAAAATTTGCAACTACAAGTCATTCTTTGATTTCTTTCCTAAAGTCACCTTCCAAATACATCACCACCTAGAACACAACAAGGTGGTAGTTGGGGAGGCTTCAAATTGAAATTTTTAAAAATCAAGAATCATGACCCACTACTAAACCCCACAATATATCTCACACCCAATTCACCAAATCATTTAATTTATAAACTTGTACAAGCCACAGAAGAAATCTCAAAGCCAATGGCTGACTGATCATGAATACTCCATGACAAGATATATTATTCAAAGACTTGCATCGTTTTCATATAGTGTCACTGCAAAACTTGAAAAAACTGCGTGTTGAACAATTCGCCAACAAAAATAAATAATTTTAAAAATTAAAAAAAAAAATGCGTGTTGAATGAGATATGTGATATTCTAATATATACCTGTAATGGGTGAAGGCCATGAACAAGCTTTGAAGCCCACCGTTGATGGTGTTGTGATCGCCGTTGGTACTTAGTAGTGCCCATTTGCCCTGCGAATGTCTGGCCCTCCGACGAGTCAATAGCCCTGCTTTTTTTTTTTTACTCCCAAATTCTTTTCGTTGCTATTTTATTTCAACATAGTCCCCCTCCCGCTTTCTTCAATTGAAATTTTTTTTTTTTTTTTTTTTCAGGCTTTGTGAAAATTTTAGCCTATTTAATAAATTGTCGTAAAATTAGTCATTTTTTAATTATTTAGGTAAATATAGTGATTTTCCTTAATGTAATTGATCACACAATATAATTCTGGACCCAGAAACAACTACACCATAGATTTTTTTTTATTTATAATTTGATAGTTGAGAGACTATGAGTTTAAACTCTAAGTATGTGTTAACAAATTGAGCTACAAGGCTCTTTGTGCTACGTTGGAGATAAGAGCAAAAGAGTACACTATCATGGGCATGGGACTATGGTGCTATATTTTACCATGGAACAGTGGCAACTCCAACATTTTTCTGGGAGGTCATTAAGAGCATCCACAATAGTGATGCTAAAAAGCTATTTTTAGCACCACCATATAAAAAAAGGGTGCTACATTGGTGGTGGTATAGGTAATTTTTTTACCAACACAGCTACAATGCATAGCTATATATGGTTGTGCACGGTAGCTGAAAGTTGAAAAAAATTAATTTTTTATTCCCCCCTCAATTAAAATATTATTTCATTGCTTCTTTTTTTTTTTTTTCTTTATCCTCTACCCAACAGTTCAAATCACTCTCTCTCAACTCTCACCGCCGCCAGCCCACTCCCTTGACCCACGCCACCACATACCTAGCTCGCCTGCCTAGCTCCAACCCACCCCTTCTGTCGACCTAGCTCGCCGCCCCAAGCCCCAAGTCCCAAGCCGACCCACGCCAACACATCTTCCTCATCCATCTTCGAAACCCAGCTCTATTCATCCATTATTCTCAACGAAGCTCTCTATGCAATCAGCCATCACTGACCCATGCAGGCCACACCCCATCGCCGTCTTTGTGTGTGTTTTTTTATGTTGTTATTGATTCTGCTTTGGGGTTATTCAAAAGATCCTAAATTTTTTGAAGTTTTGTTTGTGATTGGTGATTTTTGATGGTCTGGGTTGAGGAAAAAGATTGGGGATTTGGGTTAGGGTCATGCAACCCTTTTGTTTGGTTACTGAGAAAATAGATGATATATTAATTATTTGATTGTTAATTGAAATTGGGTTTTGCTAGGTCAAATGGTATTAATAATTTGATTGTTGTGCTTATTATTTTTTCAGCTTGTAAATGTTTGTATGGGAATTTTTTGTGTGCAAGGAGGTTGTGGTTACAGTGGTTGTGGTGGATGTTTATGGCAGTGGATATATTATTATTTTATTGTAATAGATATATTATTTTATTATGCTGTTTATATTATTTTATTGTGTTGAAAGCTAAAATAGATCCACTGATACTGGATGTTTTGTAAAGTAAGTAGGTAAAATAAATAAAATAACTTTTTGTGAAGCCAAATAGCTAAAAAAATAGCTCCACCAATGTGGATGCTCTAAGAAACTTAAATTATATAAAATTTAATAAAAAATAAAACTTAAATATATCAAGTTATCAAAAAAAATCACACAAATACATGACATTTTACTATTTTCTTCTCCAAGTTTTCATATTTTGACATTATTATGAGTTTACATTATCTATTGACAATGTGGGTAAGTGTAACAATTTTATTTTGTAAAGTTTGTATAATATTTTATTTTTTATTTTTATGCAATTGTCATTATCTATTTGTTATTGTTTTTCATAAAAACATTTTAAATTGAATGTCAAAACTTAACCCAAGTGGCCATGTGCATTGTAGTAATTATTGACCCAAAGAACTACACTCATCCATACATATATAAATAATACACTATATGTCTACTTAACCAATCAAATGCTTGAAGAATCACTAACTTTGCTAATTTTTTTATTAATCACTGACTTTATAACAAAATGTTATTATAACATGACAATAATACACACACATGTAACAAACTCTTTATATTTCCTAATTATTAAATTATACAAAGTTATATTATATTTATACTATAAAGTATACATGTGTGTTTCACACAACAAAAATAAATAAATAAATAATACACACAATCAATATCAGACACGTGCTCACACAAATAATATATAAATTTATAGTAAAATGAGATACACTTACAACTCAAAAATACTCATTATTTACTCTTAAAGTCGGAGATACCGATAATCAGAAAGAGAAAAGAGATTCATTAGAGAGAGATCTATGATTTATGTTGTTGGTTGGTTTTTGGATAAACTGATTTGTGTTGTTATTTAGTTTTTAGCTAAACTGATCTATGTCAGAGTGTGTAAGATTTAAGTTAGGGTGTGCAAAAATATAAATAAAGCCAAATTAAACTAATAAAATAATATTTTATACATGTAATTTTTTTTAATTAAGTCAGGGTTTCATTTGAACCCCTTGTGTTAGGACATATGTAAATTATGTTAGAAACATATGTCAATATAGAATTGGCTAATCTTTTGACAAAACGCACTTTACTTGTAATTGGGTAGATCTATGATGTGTTTAATGCTTCAAGGAACAAGGTTTCAAGTTCAAATGTTAAAGCCATGCAAGTCTATCCAATAATCAAGTGAAAAAGTGTTGGCTTTTAAAACTTGACAGCTAGTATCTATCGAGGTTTAAAAAGCTGTTTCAACCTGATGTTGACAGCTACTCGATAGATAGGATATCTATTGAGATTTATGAAAAACAGGTTTTCAACTCTTATTTTCATTCCAATCCGTGAGTACATGTTTGGGCTTTCTTTTCTCACAATCCTAAACATATATAAGAATTATTTTAAGGGTCGTTAAGGTTGCGCGAGTGTGAAGCAAAGTTTTGTTCATGCAAATTGTGACCGGAGACAGAATTTGCCCTAGTTCATCTTTCCCTTAAATAAGCTGCTGCATTTGTACGCCATTGAGTTCTGTGACCAAGGAGTTTCATGATCTTCATCATGTTAATGAACTGAAGAACTTTGCAACCAATATCTTTCTCTAGTTGGTGAGTAAGTCGTGTACTGAGATCTGCACATCAAATTGGTTAGTCACGTACTAGGAGTCGTGCATTGAAAATGAGAGATTATCACTACAGAACAAGTCCAATTGGGTATTGGGGTAAAGGTTCAACTGTAAGTTAATATAAAGTATTGAGATTCTCTTACTTATAACCGCTTATTGTAATAATAGTGGATTCTCGAAAGTGGTGACCTTAAAATCACCCAGTGGGGTTTTTGCCATGTAGGTTTTCTCCATTCATAAACAAATCACCGTGTCAATTTATTTTCCGCTGCATATTCAGTTAGTTGGTGATTTTTTTGTGCTACTATGCGTTTTGCATGTAATTGAATCTAATTAATTTCACTTGGCTAATTAATTTGATTAAGTTACCAAAGGGGTCAATACATTCTTAGCCTATCACCTTGAAGCATAAGTAACGCCGCCCCTATCATGGAAAAAGTTTGGCCCCAAACATGTTTTGAGCATTGGGTTTCAACCCAAATTAGAAAATGATATATGTCTCTATCATGTGTAATGCACATGATTTACTTGGTTGGTTGGGTTAAGTGAGTTATGTGTATTGTACATGACATTAAAACATACTATCTTCTTACTGGAGGTTGAAGTCTAAAGCTCAAAACATATTTAGAGTCAAATTTTATCCTTTTACCACAATGGTAGTTAGTGTTTTTTATTGCACGTACCTAAATTAATGCTAAATTCCCCTTATATAAAGGATAATTCGACGTCAACCTCTAAGGTACATTAGATTATCCTGAAGTTCAAGCCTTATTAGGGTTTAAATTAGTAATAAATTTTTGGGGACATGACTCTAAATACTAGTCCCAAGGTCATCAGGATCATTGAGATAATTTCCCATAATAGTCACTCTGGACCTCTGGTTAGTAAGAGGTTTGCTCGCAAAGAACCAGTCTTAACTCATATCCTAACAAGTTGGCATGTGGAGTCAAGATCCCTTGTATTTATAGGCCCTGAGCCTTCATGTTAATGACAAGGTCAAAGGCAAACTTCTTAGCCATAGGATATCATTCTTTGACCCTTTGTAGGACTTTGATGGTGTAATAGACTAGTCACTAAACTCCATCGACTTCCATAACTAGGGTCGAGCTGAACTTTGTCTGGAATACAACTAGGTATAGGCACAATGATTTTTAAAGGGTTGTTTTGCTAAGCAATGGAGGTGAGTTCATATATCACTTGATTCCTTCGAAATCTTCTCGCACTTAGATGTCAATTCGAACTCTTTTATCAATACTTTGAAGAATGGATGGCATTGATTGGTGGGTCATGAGATGAAGCCATTTAAGGTTACTAACATTCCTATTAGGCATTACAATTCTTTGGTAGTATAAGTAGGTTGCATCTCTAGAATGACTTCTATATTCTCAAGGTTGACCTCTAATACCTTTCTATAAAATCATAAGCCCTAGGAACTTTAATTGAAGATACCCTAAATATAGACTTGGCAGAGTTGTGCCGGATTCAATACCTCTTTAATGTTGAAGGTCCCTTTGAGGTCGACTAATTATTACTTGACCTTTAAGCTTTTAAGCAACATGTTGTCCATATACACGTCCATGTTTCTTTTGATTTACTGCTTAAACATGGTGTTGATAGGCCTTTGGTTTATGGATCCTGCATTTTTCAATCCAAAAGGTATCACTTGATAATAATAAAGTCCTTAATTACTGATGATATGAGTATTTTCTTGGTATAACTTGTGCATCTTGGTCGAGTTGTCGCTCGAGAAGGCATCCATGGAGGTTTAATAGTTAAGTCTACCAACAATTCAATCCAAGGTCTGGGGAGATTATCATCAGGGAAATTTTTTATAGAATTTGCTGATGTTCATATACATCCTCTACTTTTTGTTTGCCCTTTTTTACTATCACCAAATTGGCTAGCCATTTTAGGTAGTGCACCTTGCAGGTGAATTGAGCTTGTAAAAACTTGTCGACCTTTTTGGTTATTGTTGATTCCTTTAAGGGATGAATTTCCCATGTTTTTTGTTGCATTATCTTGGCAGTGGGATTGATGCTTAACCCATGCACCATGATTCCTTGGTCAATACTACGCATGTTTATCTAGGACTAGGCAAACAAATCCAATTCTTTCTTAATGATTCAAGTCGTGTATCCCTTAATTCTTGGGGGATTAAGAATCCAACCCAATTTTTCAAGCTGGTTGGGTTTCCATCTATCTAGGGCTCCATTAAGTCATTGCTTTATTGTCCCTAGTGAAGGATGAGGAGGTCGCATAACACTTGTGGACCAACCTACTCCCCTACCTTGTGCTAAGTGGGAAATTTCATCTTTAAATAATAAGTTAATGGGGATGACCTTAATGTGATAAAGGGCAAGCCAATCTCTTTTGATATAATATGCAAAAGGGTTTTCCACAACCATGAAATCTACCATCGTAGTTATCTATGTCGGACTAGTTCATGTGGTGATCAATAGGGAAATGGTCCCCAATGGGTAGACTATGTGGCCTTTCTCCAAAATTATCAACTATCTTCATCTACTCAAAGGTTAGTAAACAGGGGATGTTTGTTGGGGAGATGACACCTTGAGGAGACTTCAATTGAGTAGTTAATATAACATATTGAGGCACACTTAACCCGAAAGGCCCAAGCCCTATAAGTAATAACTAATCTATGTTATATTAACCACTTGTTTTTATCGTCATTATTTAATGTGAGATTTCGCTCACATGTGTATACCCAATAAATATTTGTCATAGAGAAAAAATAGCCACTTCGCGCAGCCATAGCTTCTAGACCTAACTTTTATTATATAATAATATATATGATAGTTTCTTAAATATTACTCATTATCAAATATAAATGGATTGTAATTGGAGTGGAGTGCCTATAGATTGAGTCAAGTTAGGTTAAAGCTTGACCTAACACTCGACTTGTCCACATCAAGTGAGGGAAGATAGAATTCGCCGTCAATTTAGTGGAAACTACAACTCGAATGTTTTAGTGTTCACGAGTGGCATTTTGATTTAGCCGAAATCAATCAAAGACGATAGCTATTGCAGATCCGACTACAATGATGACAAGGTTTGAGGTAGTGGCAATAGGAAGAGGTAGGTTTGATAGGTTAAGTTGAGTCGGGCTCCCAAGTGGGAAAACCGACACTTGATACATAAGAGACGGGTTTCAAAACAAACCTACCATCAAGGAAATCAACCAAATCCTGACTGGATGTGTATCACTTTGGATGGGTGTTACTGTACATTAAAAAAATGCGAAAACACCATTTTAGACTATATTTTGAAGCCAAGGTCAATTTGGTCCTTATTGAAGTGGCAAACAATTTGCATTGTTGGCGCACATGTAGCTAACAAAATTAAGTGAAAGAAAAAAAAGAATTCAAAACAAAATTTCTCAGTGACTTTTGTTATTCGGAGAGAGACCAATAACATTACAAAAATCGAAACTTTTCTCCAATTGTTTCAATATGATGCTTCGGGATTTGGGTCAACTTCAGAATGTTCAATAATGTACTATGTAGTTTGTATTGAATCCTTTAGTGCTTGGGCTTTTAGGACGAGTCTTTTCGGGTTTGACTTATTTATAGTATTTTTTTAATTTGAAATTTTTTTTAATTAAAATTTTTTTATTTTAATAAAAAACGGTTATATTATTTATTAACTAAATAAAATGTGGAGATTAAAACTCACTACTACTTTTCATTATATATTTAAAATAAAATGACATGTCTAATTAAAAAAGTACTCGCCAAACCCAGTCTTTTCTTAACTTAGACAATTTTATTGAATTATTTATTGTCCAAGTTTTTTGCAGTTTCTTCACATTTTATGTGTTTGGTATTTGTTCAAGATATGGAAGAATTTTTTCTGATTGTTGTGTTGCTGGGTACTGTGTTTGGTACCTAAGAAAGTGCAAGAATACAAAAGAAAATAGATGAAATTGATGATTTACAACAAAAAAAAAAAAATCATTTTCTTTCAATTATTTTTTTAAAGATTTTGTTTATCTGACATAACCCTTTTTTTTTTCTTCATTAAAATGCTTATATGGATTTTTGATGTTTAATTAATTGATTTTATATTATTATGTTAGCCATATGTGCACCAATTATACAAACCGCTTATCATTTAAGTATTTTTCGTCAACGAGATAAGACTAAGTTGACCGAAAGTTAAAAGTAATAAAGGCCATATTCATTGTTGTCAAAACAGAGAGACCAAATTTGCCGTCACCTTAAAATGTAGGACTGCACTCATAGTCATAGATGGCAGGCAATGAGATAAAAGTTGCCCCTGCGCACATACACTAATACACATAAATATATACGGGTCATGTTAACAATTGCTTTTTTAGAGATTGATTAATAATTTATTTTAAGAAAATTTTGATATTATTTTTAATTTTTATTATTATTTTTATATAAGATAAAATTTTACTATAGTCTAATCTAAGTGAATATGTATGTAAAACTCCTTTCTGAAGACTTGAATGTCGGCCCTTATCCCTACACCCTACAAACAATTATATTTGTAAAATGACACCACTATTATAAGAAATAAAAAGAATTGTTAAAATATTAATTTTTTTTCTTTTTTTATAAAAATTTTATTTAAATAGATTTTCATTAGTATTTTCAAAAAAAAAAAAAAAAAAATTTTAAAGTTTCGCTATCAACCTTCCGTCGCGTGTGATTGTTGTATCATACGTGGATGTGGACGTGGATTGTGGGTGTCCCAAATCCTAATAATGAAAAGAAATCAATAGTGTGGTGTGACGCTTGGCGCTCTTGCCGCCCTGTGTTTCATGTTTCAAGTTTCGAGTTTCAAACCGCTGAAATAAAAAGAAAGAAATGAACAAACATTACTAGCACATGCGTCATCCTCGCCTCTACAGCAGGCATTATCTTTTTGTGAGTGAATGGGTCGGTGAATGTAAGTGAGTTCTTTGGAAGTCCGCACTTACATACATACAACCCCACTTTACTCTCTCTCTCTCTCTCTCGCACTCTTTCTGTGATTCTATCATTTTCATCATCTTCTTCTTACTAAAGAATATATTCTTCGCTTTCCAATTCATCACCCACCATTCCTTTCATACTTTTAAAGCTCCTCTCTTTTTTTTAATTATTTTTTATTTATTTTTCCTTTTCAAGGGCATGTAAGTATTTGCAGCCCAAGAAAAAACATCAAAGTGGGTTTTCTTTATTCTTATTCTTATTCTACTCCTTCTTCTTTGCTTTCTGTTGTGGGTTTTTTTTTTCCCAGTCTGAATAAGCTTAGATTTTTCAAAGAACCAACCTGGTTATGGATTCTGCAGCTCTTGATGGTATCATCAATAGGCTGCTTGAAGTTAGAGGGAAACCTGGGAAGCAAGTGCAGCTCTCTGAGGCACAGATGAGGATGCTGTGTGTTCTGTCCAAAGAAATCTTCTTGAAGCAGCCTATTCTATTGGAGCTCGAAGCTCCTGTCAAGATCTGCGGTATTTTTACACGAACTCCATGCTCTCTGTTTTTATTTTTATTTTAATTATGTTTCATGTTTGTTGATGTGGGTCTTGATCGAGTTTTTGAGTTTGACTATGGATGTTTATGTGCTGTGGGTAGAGACAGAATATAATATATGTTCTGAAACCGTTGCAAAAATTTGAGCTTATTATGAAATTGATGATTGGTATCCAAAAGGAGATCAAATTGCTTGTTTTGAAATGGGTGATACCAAATTGTCATCATGAACTTGAGAATTCTATCTTCTTTGTGGGTTAATTTGGATACTTTTCACTATTCATAGATTTGATCGCTAGGAAATTAGATTATTGAGGAAATTTGATATCTTTAAAAGTGGAGTTATATGGTTGGTATGACTTATATATGCATATATTTATTTCAATTGATTCACCTTCGTTTCTTCAATTAGACTTCAGGAAACATAATCTGGATGCAGATTGAGTTGGCTCATCTGACATGGATTGTGTTTGAGCTTTAAATTTGGTCATGGAATTTTGCTACAGGTTTTGATTCTGAATAGATTTTTTTGGTTTTTTTTTTTTTTTTTTTTTCTATTTTTTTTTTTGGGGTGTGTGTGTGTTGAGAGAGAGAGAGAGAGAGAGAGAGAGAAGGGGGGGGGGGGATGTTCGGTTTCATTTTCGGAATTGGATTAATTTTCTAAACTTGATGTGCTCCATGATACCTTGAATTGCATTCTTTCTTATACAAGTTCCGGGATAAGTTTTTGATTTGGTCTAAGAACAATGTCGTTAATATGGACAAGTTACTGGTTTAAAATATGATGGGTTTCAATGACAATTTAACCAAAAATTTAATCATCAAAAGGATAGAATTGGTTTCATTCTGGATGTTGTAATGACATTCAGTGAGACTTCTAGTCAAAACTATGTTCCTAACAAGAAGGATATATGAAATCTCTTTTTGTCCACTCACATACACATGCCATAATAGTGCACAAAACCATGTTATATGGTCTGTAAGTAGAAGTCCTTTTGATGGTTGCAAATAGACATTTCTTCACTTATACAGATTTATTAATTTTGCAGTCTAAATTTGTTGATCAAATTTGCACTGACTTAATTTCTGATAATTTGTTCTTTTTTGCCAAATTTCATTCAATCTCTGAATTTTTCTTTGCAATATGTCTAAATAGCTTAAGTTTTTTACCCTTTGAAATTGAAAAAAAAAAAAACTTAAGATTTTCATTCTTTTATAAACCTAAGTCAATTTGCATACTTTCTGAAGCTAAATCAGCCATTTCATCTTTAATTAAATTTCTTAAATCCATGGGTACTTGCTGGGTATTTTCTTGAGAATGGGATGTGCAACTGAGTTTGCTTGTTCACTTTAAATACTTGGATACACTATGGTTATAAAAGAGGTCTGGTGTGTCATCCATTGAATTCCCAGCTCTTGCACTGGAAATGCTCACTGCAATGCATGTTAATTTTCTATTTTTCCTGTTCACCTAAAGTACGTATCTCTAGTTCTCTATTTTCTAGTCAAAACCACTTTACTTCTCAAAGAGCAAAATTACTGTTCTTCTACCCCAAAGATTCAAAATGCTAAAATTTGACATTTATTAATTTTTGTTGGGTATAATGATAACCATACAGCATCTGTTACTGCCTGAATCAGATTTTTCCCATAGAATTTTCATTAGACTACTGGTTTATTACTTTATATTTTACCCTCTATTAGTACGATAACCTTGAGTACATATTTTATATGTTGCTTCCTTTATGGTACCCAGGAGATATTCATGGTCAATATTCTGATCTTCTGAGGCTTTTTGAATATGGTGGACTACCTCCTCGCTCCAATTACTTATTCTTGGGGGATTATGTAGATCGTGGAAAACAAAGCCTGGAAACAATATGCCTTCTCCTTGCTTATAAAATAAGATATCCAGAAAACTTTTTCCTTCTGAGGGGCAACCACGAATGTGCTTCTGTAAACCGTATCTATGGATTTTATGATGAGTGTAAACGAAGATTTAATGTCAGACTCTGGAAACTATTCACAGATTGTTTCAACTGCTTACCTGTGGCAGCTCTCATTGATGAAAGGATACTCTGCATGCATGGGGGACTTTCTCCTGACTTGCACAATTTGGATGAGATAAGGGATTTGCAGCGGCCTGCTGATGTTCCAGAAAGTGGTTTGCTATGTGATCTCCTCTGGTCTGATCCTAGTAGAGATGTTCAAGGGTGGGGGCTGAATGATAGGGGGGTTTCCTATACCTTTAGTGCTGATAGAGTGACAGAATTCCTTCAGAAGCATGATCTTGACTTAATTTGTCGAGCTCACCAGGTTTGAATCAATTTAAACATTTGTTACAATCAGACTGCTACTACTGCTTTATTTAAAAATTTGGTTACATTTGCAGGTTGTGGAAGATGGATATGAGTTCTTTGCTAATAGACAACTCGTAACCATATTTTCTGCACCTAATTATTGTGGAGAGTTTGACAATGCTGGTGCCATGATGACTGTAGATGAGACGCTAACGTGTTCTTTTCAGATTCTAAAGCCTGCAGACAAGAAGCCAAAGTTTGGCAGCTTTAGCTTTGGGACCTCAGCTGCAGCTAAACCTGGTTATACTCCAACAAAAAGCAAGGTATTTTCATTCCTCATCGCTTTACTGGTCCATCATTTAGTAATAATAATGGAAATGATGTTAAAATTTTTCTAATTTGTCGATGATTGATATAAGACAAAGGGAGAATGAGTTCTATTTAGAAAAAAAATATTTGTCATCATCTGTGCAGATTTGAGGGACGAGAGCACTTCAATGTAATGGGTCAAATAATAAACCATCATTAAGTTTAAATGTGGATACCATGGATGTGCTCTTTCCCCTCCACATCCACTCTTGAAAATGAAAGAAAAAGAAGAGACAGGTTTTTATGTAAACAAACAAAGTTGGCATGCAAGTCTCTTAACCATAAAACATTACTCTATTTTTTATGTAGAATGTATAGCTCTAAGTGACATCAAAGGATGTGATCTGATTATTTTGGATCTTTGTTGAATCATTTATAGTACCATTTAAGGGGTTTTCCTTATTTGGACTGAACATTTTGTTGGTTCAAAAAGACTCTCAACATTCTTAAGTTTAAGTAGAGACAAAACTAAAAGATAGCCAGGTAAAAATACATGTCTAACCTGTACTAAAATATTGCCTACAAAATAGGGACACTCTATTCAGGTATTTGAAATGCTCCAACTATTTAAACTCACGTTTCAAAAAAAAAAATTTCACTTTTTTTTTTTTAAAACCTTTAACAAGTCAACTGTTTCACATCAAAAAAAAAAAAAAAAAAAAAAATCTTAACAGTTTTTTATTTTATTTTTTATTAAAATTTTTTAAATTGTGGTTTCCTTACTTCTAATCTTATGTTATTTTTAAATTTTTTATGAAAAAAAACCTGCTTCCAAGTTAATTTGTTTGTATATAAATCTCATCACACTCCTAGCTATTTTGTGATTGAAGAGTGCAACAACTCCTAATTATGATAAATGAAAATTATTAACTTTTAAAAAAAAATAGAAGGGCCTCTAAGCATGCGCTTGCGCGTGCTTAGAGGCTAGTGTTGCTTTATGCATGTGTATTTGTGCTATATTTTACAAGGATTCTGGGTATCCCAGGTATAAATTTTAGTGATCATGATATCAAATCTAAACCCCAAACTAATATTGAATTTATAATTTTTCTTCATTCGAGGTAGAACAGTCTATGTAACAGTGTGTCCAAGATGGGAAAATTACAAGCAGTTGAATAATGATTAACTTTCCAATAAAAAAAATTAAGAAAATAATAATCATGAACTTGGAACAATTGAAGAATGTTTTCCATGGAAACTCTAGCAGACAAATATTTTAGATCATGCTTGCGTTGTGCTCTGTCTGACACAAGCACATACACTGAAGTGTCTGCAAATGGTAGCCCAAACTTGCTTCCGAATCTTGGTTGCTATATGTTTCGTTAATCTCTTTGTTGTTGAAAGCAATTTTTTAGTTTTAGTATTGATGAAGGATAGTAATAGTTCTTGGGGCTTATTAATCTTCTTTCCTTATAAGTCCAAGTGTGTTTTCTTGTACCAAATTGCGTTATTTACTCCCTTTCCCTCTCCCTTATGCATGTGTGTTTGTTTCTCAAAAATAAAAAGTTGCGTTATTTACCAATATTATTAAAACACTAAAAGTCTGAAACTACAAGCGGATACACGTTTGCTGGAACATGCTCCATCCAGACTAATAAAGGATAAGAAAATCTTGCTCTCTTAGCCAAAGCATGAGCTACACAATTTCCTTGCTGCCTAATATGAGAGAAAGAAAAAGTTCGAAGCGAACCAGCAATAGACATAATGTCTTTTACAAACTGTCCGATTGAGTACTGACCCACATCTGTTGCTTTCAAAGCCATACACACTATCTCTGAATCCCCTTCAAAGACTGACGGTGAAATGCCTAATTCCATAATAAACTGGACTGCCCCTCTTGCATCTAGGACCTCCACCAAATCTAGCCTGGATAAGGAATTTTCTCCGATAATGCAGCTAACACTTCTCCCCTGGCGTTGCGGACTACGACTCCGATCCCTGCCTCTTCCGAATCTTCGAATACTGCCCCATCATAATTGGTTTTGTACATCTCGCCCAAGGGGGCTCCATTTTATCCTTGCCGTGGGAAGCTTGCTCTCTTTTATTGGAAATTTCAATTAATAATCCGAGGGGTAACGCCTTGCTGCATTGAAAATTTTGTCTCACTCCAAGCTACGCTCTTTAAGCCGTAATTTATTTCTTCGATTCCCTAAGAACCACGCCACTACCGCAAACAATTCCAGTCTCTGTTTCTGCAACCCGATCAGATTAACCAATTCCTGAGTCTCTCTAATATTCGGGTACTCTGTTCTAACCCAGCTGAAACAGGGGAACCAAACTTGCTGTAATTCTTTGCAGCTCCAGACTGCATGAAGGGTAGTTTCTTGCGCTGAATGACAGATGCTGCACCGTGTGTCTTCAAGGATTTTCCTCTTCTTTAAGTTGACTTTTGTAGGTAGTGCATCCGAGTAGACCCACCAAATGAATGTTTTTATTTTGTTTGGAACCCGGATCTTCCAGATGCG
Source organism: Lithocarpus polystachyus (assembly GCA_033629205.1). Lineage (NCBI taxonomy): Eukaryota > Viridiplantae > Streptophyta > Magnoliopsida > Fagales > Fagaceae > Lithocarpus > Lithocarpus polystachyus. Next base: position 18,379,944 of record CM066167.1, read on the forward strand.
CTTCCAAAAGGACTTTTGGAGCGAACCATCAGACACCGATGCTGCTGCACTGTTTTCATCTTCACACAGCTGTTTATAGCCTGATTTGACCGTATAATCTCTGTCGGGACAGCTAGGCCAGATTAAAACATATCCTTCTGGTGGGTCATACACAGTAGGATTGCCAAAATTCGTTGAGCTTCAAAATGATAGAAATGTTGGCGTAATAGATTCTGGTCCCAAGTACCTGTTTCCAAAGATATGAGGGCCGAAACTTTTGCCCCTTCTAGTTCTGGTGCCCGTGGAGATATAATTTTTGGACACCCCTTACCTGGTAACCAATTGTCGCAGTATATATCAATGCTTTTCCCATCTCCGATCCTCCACCTCATTCCTTTCAGAATCACCTTCCTTGCTTTCATAATACTTTGCCAAGCAAAGGATCCAGATGAGGTTGAAGCTTCCAACACTGAACCCCTTGGAAAGTATTTAGCTTTGAAAACTCGGTAAAAGAGAGAATTCTGATCTCTTAGCAACCTCCACACTTGTTTGGCTAACATATCATTGAATTTCTCCAAATCTTTGAATCCCATTCCTCCCTCTAACTTGGGTTTACAAAGAATTTCCCATTTTTTCCAATGGATTTTTCTTTGCTCCCCCTTCTGCCCCCAAAAGAATTTTCGAACCAAGGCCTCAATCTCATTGAAAAGACTCACAGGTAATTTGAAATTTCTCATGGCAAAGGTAGGTATTGCTTGCACCACCGCCTTAAGTAAAACTTTTCTACCGGCTTGTGACAAGAGCTTCTCTTTTCAACCTTGGAGTTTATTCCCTATCCTTTCCTTTATATATCTTAGACTCGCTTTTTTATTCCTTCCCACCACCGCCGGTAAGCCAAGGTACGTTTTATATTCTTTTACCTCCGGTACCCCAGGAAATTCGAGATCTCCTCTCTTGTTCCTTCACTTGCTGCCTTGCTAAAAAATATGGATGTTTTCTCTCGATTGAGCTTTTGGCCTGAGGCACATTCATATAGAGAGAGAATGGCTTGAATTGCTTGTAGGTCAGTCATAGTAACTCGACAAAACAACAAGCTATTATCTGCAAAAAATAGATGTGAGATTTTTGGACCATTTTTACATAATGAGAAGCCCCTTATTTGATCATTATGGGCTGCCTTTTGGAGCATTCTATTTAACCCTTCCGAGCATAACAAAAAAAGGTAGGAGGACAAAGGATCGCCTTGCCTAATCCCTCTTGATGGTCTAATATCTCCCTTAGGCTCCCCATTCACCAAAATTGAATAAGACACCGTACTAATGCACTAAAAAATAAGGGACACCCATTTTTCACAAAAGCCCATTTTCTTTTTTTTTGATAAGTAAAAAGTTTATTGATATCAAAAAAGTAGAACACCCAAGTACACAAGGAGTGTACAGGGGGCCAAACAATCAAGAACAGAAATTGCAAGAATCTAAGAAATCAAGAAAGGATGGAAAAGATTGGTTCAGCAAGGCAGCCAACCAATCCATTAAAGTTCTAAAGAAAAATAGCTTCAAGTCTGCAATGGAACTCTCCTTATCTTCAAAGCACCGACTATTTCTCTCCCTCCAAAGCCACCACAATAAGCAATGAGGAATCATAAGCCATATGTACCCGTTTCGATGATGGCCAAAACTGCCTTTCCAACATGCTAGAAGCCCCACAACAGATTGCGGCATAACCCAGCTTACTCTAAACAACCCGAACACCATAGCCCACATATCTATTGCAACCGGACAATGAAGAAAAAGATGATCAACCGATTCACCATTACATTTGCACATATAGCACCAGTCCAAAATCCAAATCTTCCTTCTTCGTAAATTATCAATCGTTAAGCATTTCCCTAAAGCAGCATTTCCCTAAAGCAGCATTCCAAACAAAGAAAGCTACTCGAGAAGGAATCTTCTGCTTCCAAATGCTTTTCCAAGGAAAGCAACAATCATTAGAGCCCGCTAAAAGATTGTAGTAATCCTTAACCGTGAAGCCCTTCCCTCTATCAGATTTCCAGCACATCTTATCCTCACCAAGCCCTCTCACCGATGCACCATATATGGTATCCATGAAACCAGCTAGTGCCTCTAATTCCCGAACATGCACACCCCTAAAGAAACTTACATCCCAAAACAAGATTCCGTTATCAAACTTCATAACCTCAGCCAGACTAACCTCCTGATATTGGCAAAATCTGAACAAGTCAGGATAGCTGACTGCAAGAGATGTTTCACCACACCAATGGTCTTGCCAAAACTTGACCCTAGCCCCATCCCCAATATCATATAGAATGTGACGAGAGAAAGAAGGCCAACCCCTACTAATATTCTTCCACAAGCCAACACCATATGGACCATTAGTGGCCCTAGTACACCAATTACCCCATCCACATTTATATTTCACGGCTATCACTTGCCTCCAAAGGGCAGCCCTCTCCATCCCAAATCTCCATAGCCACTTCCCAAGCAGAGCTTCATTAAAAAGTCTTACCTTTCTTATCCCCAAACCACCCGAAGCAATGGGAGTACAGACAGTAGCCCATTTAACCAAATGGAATTTTGGTTCATCACCAATACCACCCCATAAGAAATCCTTCTGAAGTTTCTCAATTCGGTTAGCCACAGAAGCAGGAATAGGGAATAAAGATAGGAAATAAGTGGGTAAATTAGAGAGAGTGCTTTTAATTAAAGTGACTCCACCTCCCTTGGATAAGTACAAACGTTTCCATCCTGCTAATCACCGTTCTATCTTCTCCAGAATTGGGTTCCAAATTGTCTTATCCTTGCATTTAGCTCCCAAAGGAAGGCCTAAATATTTCATTGGAAGGGTATTTGGTTTACAACCAAGGACATTCAACAATAAGTCGAGATTATGCACCATACCAACAGGAACCAGCTCTGACTTACCCAAATTTATCTTTAGACCAGAAACCGCCTCAAACCAAATGAGAATCATACGGAGAAACAAAACCTGATCCAAATCAGCATCACAAAAAATCAAAGTGTCGTCCGCAAAGAGCAGATGAGACACCTCCAGAGATCTTCCCTCTAAACTACCTACCCCAAAGCCTGACATGTGACCATCATGGACAGCCTTATCCAACATTCTCCCAAGGGCTTCCATCACCAAGACAAACAACAAAGGGGACAATGGGTCACCTTGTCTCAACCCCCTGGCACTCTCAAAGAACCCACAAGGAGTGCCATTTATCAAGATAGAGAAGCGAACAGTAGATATACAAAAGAAAATCCACCGCCGCCATTTAGTAGAGAACCCACTCCATTCTAGTAACTGCATAAGAAAACCCCAATTGACATGATCAAAAGCCTTCTCCACATCTAATTTGCAAAGTATACCTGGCAAACCAGATTTCACTCTACTGTCGAGGCATTCGTTAGCAATAAGCACAGGGTCAAGTATCTGCCTATTCCTCACAAAAGCATTTTGAGAAGAAGAAATTATATCTTCCATAACCGTTTGAAGTCTGGTGGCTAAGACCTTAGCAATGATTTTATAAACCCCCCCCAACAAGACTAATGGGGCGAAAATCCTTGACTTCAATTGCTGGATTTTTTTTAGGGATAAGAGTGATGAATGTTGCGTTTAAGCTTTTTTCAAACTGACCTTTAGCAAAAAAATGGTGAAATACAGCCATAAGATCAGTTTTAAGAATACCCCAACATGCTTGGAAGAAGGCCATTGGAAACCCATCTGGTCCAGGTGCTTTGTCACCATTAAAATTCTGTATGACATCAAAAATTTCCGCCTCCTCAAAGGGTCTATCTAGCCAATCAGCATTATCACCGGAAATCCTAGGAAATACCAAGACTTTTGGAAAAGGATGAACAACTTGCTGCTCCGAGTATAAATTCATAAAAAATTGAGTAATACAATCAGCAATCATACCTTTATCAGAACACAAAGTTCCATCAACCATAAGGCTCTCAATACTATTATGTCTTCTATTGGAATTAGCCATTCTATGAAAAAATTTAGTACTTGCGTCCACCTCCCTCAAGTGTAACACCCTAGACTTCTGCCTCCAACTAATCTCTTCTAATAGAGTAAGCTTTTCAACCTCTGTATGGAGATTAACTTGTTCTAACTTCTCCTTAGCTGTTAAAGGTTGAGACTCCTCTCTAACATCCAAGTCATTCAATTTGTTCCATAACTGCTGTTTTTTTAAAGTGACATTGCCAAACTCCGCTTCGTTCCATTTTTTTAGATCCAACTTCAAAGCTGCCAACTTCTTAGCTAGTATAAAACTAGGGTTGCCTTGGAACGAATAGGAAGCCCACCAGGCTTTCACTTTATCAACAAAATTCTCCGCCTTCAACCACATATTTTCAAAACGAAAAGGAGTTCTACCTCTCTGATGACTCCCCCCCTCCAACATAATTGGGTAGTGGTCTGAGAGTACCCTAGACAACCTTCTCTGTGCAAATAAAGTGAAGTGGTCCGCCAAAAGCGGAGAGAAAAGAAACCGGTCTATTCTAGAGGCAGAGGAATTGTTGGACCAAGTATGAAGGCCTCCTTCCATAGGTATATCCATCAGCCCATGAAGAAAGATAAAATCCGAAAATTCATACATAGCCCGAGTACAAATTGTAGCCCCTAACCTTTCTGATGGGAAGCGGATTATATTAAAGTCACCTCCTAGGCACCATGGCACATCCCACCAACTAATCAACCCAGTCAGTTCCTCCCACATCTTCCTACGCCTCTTGTTCGAATTAGACCCATATAAACCTGTAAAAGCCCACTCAAATTGATCGCCTACATTTTTAAATCTGCATGAGACAGAAAAGCACCCTACTGCTTCTTCCACTTTTTCCACTGCCCTCCGATCCCACATCAGTACAATACCTCCCGAAGCACCTTCTGAACCTAAGTACAACCAGTCTACATATGGACAGCTCCATATACTTCTCACAATTCCCCTAGTAATCCATTCCAGTTTAGTCTCTTGCAAACATACAATATCAGGTCTCCACGCACGCAACAAATTACGAATTTGAAGTCTTTTCCTAACCTCATTCAATCCTCTAACATTCCAGGAAATCATCTTCAGATTCATTTAGAAATAGAAAGAGCCCGCTCCCTATTAATACCACTGCGCCTAGTTGATGTAGAACCATAATTATTCGAGCTAAATAGACCTTTTAGCTCTCTTATACCTTTCACTCCAGAACTCTTCAGATCATATGCTTTTTTTTTCCAAAGCAGCCCTACGGTGTAGTTCAGCCTCAACAGCCAATAAAAAGGTGGTTGCTTGATTTTCCAAACCTTTTAGGGACGTGCCTAGGAAATTATCAAACCCTTTAAATCTGCTTTGGAACCACTCAGAGTAAGCGTCTTCCCTCGCTGGATTCTCCACACCCAGCACTTCCTGCCCTTCCATTGCCAAGGGAAGAGAAAAGGCCAGTGGTTCCACAGTTAGAGGCGACAAACCCCCTACATTTGGTAGCTCAGCAAATTCTGAACAAGTGTCTGAGATCCAATCCTCCACAAGTACCTCATTCTCATCAACTTGGGCTGATAACACCTCCACAACATTTGAACACTTCAAAGGGACCAAAGCCAATTGGGTTTGCTCTTCCAAACCTCTGTGACTTCACCTGGAGGCAAAGAAATTTGAATCGGAACCGCTACTCTTCTTCCATCTCGAAGTTCAAGCACCCACTGTTCTGAATTCCCCCACTTTTTGCTAACATTGCCAGAATTCTCCTGAAGTAACAAACGGATGTCTCGTTGCAAGGTCTCTTCACCATCGGAGGTGTTTGCTGATTCATCGGGCTCATCGGAGCTGCTGGGAAACTCTGTATCGGACTTATCGGAGCCGAGAATCTCCTTATCGGGCTCCTCGACGCCGATAAGGTCAATATCGGCACCGTCAGAGACTTACGTCGACTGGGCTAGCCTCAACAAGCTTTGGGAGTCAGCATGAGGTAGATCCGAAGTAGAACCCACATCGCCTTTGCGAGGATCACGGACAGAGCTCGTCGAAGCAGAAGGCAAGTAATCTGAGTGGGTCTCGCCATTTAGAAGTGGTTGCTTTGGTTTGGGCCGCCAGACTGTGATGGGCTTGGGATTAAATTTGGGCTTTGCATTGAAGGGAGCTGTGGATTTAAAATGTTTTTTAACTTCGGGCTTAAAGTTTTTGTCTTTGGGCTTTACTATGCGGCCCACTTCTTTGACTTTAGACCATGTTACCTCCCACTCACCACTTGGCCCTCGCACCAATCTCAAACCAACATCCAACGTTAAGAGTAAATCATTTACACTACTGGTGTCCTCTGTTATCTCAACCGACAATTTAGCCTTTGACTTTGCTAATTTCTGCCCAGCATTGAAATTGCGGATATTGTGGCTGTTATTGCTCAAATCTGATTCAGTTGAGATTTGAAATTCTGGCATTAATTGCTTTCCTTTTCTGCTACCACTATCCTCTCTCCGATCACCCTCCGCCGTTGCCTGCAGAAAAGTTTTGGAGTTCTCCAGTACCGGTTTCAGGACAGAGTTAAAAGGCTGTTTGGTGGCAGGTAACCCCGGTGCAATTGCTTTCCTAAGATAAAACCCAAAGCCTCGCCACCCACTGCCAGATTTCCCTTCTGGCACCACGAGAAATCCTTTCCGACGGCCATGGATAAGTTCCGAGATCATCAAAAAACTGCCGTGTGAGTTGGAACCCAATTGCAAAATAAAAACTTTCTCATCATCCCTAAAGGTTCGTGCAAAGTTACCCACAGATTTAGTAGATATTAGATCCTCCACAATAGCTAGCAAACACTTAGCACTTTCTCTGCCCATGAAAACCGATCGGAGGGAATCCCGACTTCGCTCAAAAATGCGTAACATGAAATACGTACCTCCCTCCTCAACTGAGAATTCGAAGGTCTTAGATTCTACGAAAAAGAAAGTTGAACCTCCCATAACAACAGAGAACAACTACAAGTTTTGTGACTAATTCGAGGTAGCCAGGCCTCACTTCCTGTAATGGACACACAAAAGCCCATTTTCTTCATAATCTTTATCAAAAATTCCCATTCAACTCTATCATACGCCTTGCTCATATCTAACTTCATAGCCATAATTCTTAGATTTTTGAGATTTCATATGATGCAAGTTTCAAATGCCACTAGAATATTTTCAGAAGTAGCTTTACTAGACTGAAAGTCACTTTGGGATTCCGAAATAACACTAGGTAATATTTTCTTAAGTCTATTTGCTAGAACTTTAGAAATAATCTTATAGAGAGTATTACAAAGTGCTATAGGACGAAATTCTGAAACTCTTACTAGGCTTTTTACCTTCGGAATGAGTATTATACAGGTACGATTTATGGAATGAGGAATTGTACCGGAATTGAGGCAAGTCAGAACTGCCTCTGTCACTTCCTCCCCAATGGTTGGCCAAAATTGTTGGAAAAATAATGGAGGCATCCCATCCGGTCTCGGGGCTTTTAAAGGGTCTATTTGTTTCAAGGCTAAGTCCACTTCACTTCTTTGAAAAGGGGCTGTAAGTTCATTGTTCATCTCCACCGTAATCACCAATGGTGTGGCTTCAAGAGCTTCCTCTATCTGATCTGGAAGAGATGAGGAAAATAAATTATCATAGAACTCAATTGGTATGTTTGCTATTTCCCCTTCTTCCTCACACCTTTCCCCCCTCGAATTTTCTAGCATCTCAATTCTATTTTGCCGGAATCTATGAGTAGCTTGACTATGGAAAAATCTAGCATTCCCATCACCTTCATGCAGCCATAAAGTGCGTGATCTTTGCCTCCACATTTTTTCCTCCTTTGAAAGGAAATCATTTATCTCCCTTTTTAGCCGAAACACCCTACCCATGGACTTACCACCGATTGCTGCATCTTCTGCCTTGTGTAGCTGTTCTTTTTTTCCTTTAATTGCCGAATGATATTCCCAATAGCCATCCTACTCCACCATTTCAGTTTTGATTGGCAGTACCCAATCTTACCTTCAACCTGGGCCATGGCATGCCCATAAGCTTCTAGTGACCATGCCTCCTCAATTGTTTCCCTGCACCCCTCTTCCTCCAACCACATGTGCTCAAATCACCATGGTTTTTGTCGGATTTTTGGGATCCCATTAAGGCTAATAAGGATTGGTTTATGATCTGACGAATCATATCCAAGTGCATCACCTTAGTGGTGGGAAATTTTTCTATCCACTCCATGGTTGCTACTGCTTTATCAAGCCTTTCCCAAATAGTGAAGCCATTCAGGTGACCATTACACCATGTGAAGTTGCCTCCCACAAAACCTAGATCTCTGAAGCCACACTCATCAAGGACATCTCTAAATTCTTCCATTTGTCTTTCAGGCCTTAGTCTCCCTCCCTTTTTCTCATGACTTTTAGTAATCTCATTAAAATCCCCTGCACAAAGCCAAGGAATTGAATTCCTAGTCTTAAGTCTTCTAAGGCAGGTCCATGATAAATGATGATTCTATGTTTCTGGTTCTCCATAGAAGCCCATAAACCTCCATTCATCCTCCTTGCCCTTGTTCAAAATGCTGTCGATATGGTTTGGAGAAAAGGTGCCTAAAGAGAAATCAACATCATTTTTCCAAAAAATTACAATCCCCCCACCCTCCCCCCCCCCCCCCCCCCCCCTCTCGTATCACGACAAACTTCTACCATACCACCAAACTTCAACTTACTTCGTATCTCATCTAGCCTAGCTTTATCCAGCCATGTTTCGGCTAAGAACACAACTGAAGGATCTTGTGCCCGGATCAAATCCCCGAGCTCTTGCTCTATCGGAAGGTTCCTAAGCTCCCGACAATTTCAACATAGGAGATTCATTGCTCTTGGAGGGGCTAACCATCAGCCTCCACCATTGGTAAATTTGTTTTGCTGCTGTAAGGACCCAACCTTCTTTTATATTTTTGAACATCACACCCATCCACTTCCATGAGAGACCGTTTAGCTTGAGAGCCAATCCCATCTTCCCTCCATCAGATTCTTGTGCAGGTCTTGCAATTCTAGTCCATGTTCTGGTTGGGGTTTGCCCCTTCCTTGCACGGCCAGAATTTTTCCCAGGCTCCTCGGGTTGTTGTGTTTCAGTAATACTTGGAGGGTTTTCACTTAAAATGCCACGTGACAAGCACCTGACTTGGGTACCCCTTCAGTGCTGCTTGGTTTATTTTTTTTTACTCCTTATCCTTATTTGGAATGTCCGAGCCAACCTCTTTATTATTGGTCGTTACTCCCTTTTTTTCGCTCCCAGTAATTTCAACCTTATTTAATTCTTTGTCAATCTCCAAAATTTGACTGTCAATTAAATCCCCTTTAATTCTGTGACTGCCTCCATTAGCCGTTTGGAGAATTGATGACCCCGGTGCAATTAATGCTTCAGTTACGTGCTCCCCTGATTCTGCTCTTAACCGTATCCTTTGGCTGCCCTACCTTTGTAACGTCTGCTCGGTTTTCTTTCGACCACGGTGAACTCTCCTCTACCACTAGTCTGGCTGGCGTTGGCATCCTCTGTTTTCTATTCTCGTAGAACCCTGGTACAACCACCACTGGCTTATGGCTCATTGGAGTTAAGTCTGCCTGAATCCAAGCCCCATATTCTCGGTCACTTTCTTTTAGCGTTCCTTCACTTTCTATCCACTTGTCGAGTCCTTGTCCGAGTGATCCAAGCATCCACACCAATAGCATATATTAAGAAGACGTTCGTATTTGAACGTTACCTAATGCTCTTCTTCATCTTCAATGGAAAGAACCCGCCCCCTACAGAGAGGTAGAGAGATATCCACTTGCACTCGGACTCGAAAGAAACTGCCTCTGTCAACCTCCACATCGCTTGTATTACAATCCACTATCCCCATTGCGTCACATAAATCCTCCTCTACACCCCTGCTCAAAAAGCTAATCGGAATGTTATGGACTTGTACCCAAAGCGACACTGTGTTCAAAGCCATGTCATGAACTGGATGAGCATTATTCAATCTCTGGAGAACGACCAGATGCCTGTTGAAACTCCACGGTTTGCATGCCAAATTTTTTTGGACCTCCTCTGAATTGTCAAACACAAATAACAGCATGTGATCTCCTGTGTTGCGGACCTTAAAGCCATTCCTTGATCGCCATAGAGGACTAAAAGTTCTGATTATCGCATCAGTATTCAAAACTCGCTTGGTTAGGAATCTTGCCACAATCGCATACTCATGAGAGACTCTGTCCTTCACTGCGAGTTTACCTCCTTTATCGTTTAACGACAAATTGCGCCAATTGTTTATAAGATTCTCCATCCTAACTTTCATTGTTTCCCCGACCCCCAAACAAAAAAACCCCACTAGCCCTACCGGTAACACTGTTACCCTAGGGAATAAAGCCTTACAAGAAGGAACAACCACTTCTACTGACTAAAAGAGATGAGAGTTCATAGTCTCCCTTCTTTAGCGCCAGAGAAACTTTTTTGTGAGCACTCATGTCATCAAAATAAGACTAGTTGATATCCCCTCTATTTGTTGACATGAATGTCTAAATTAAAAACATTAGGAACATCTATCGTAAAGCTAACAAGTGTGCTGATCATTTAGCTAATTTAGGCCTTTTGCAACCTTCGGATTTTGTTTTTTGAAAATTTAATTTTTCCCTTTATGGAATTACTTCATTTAACCAAGACCAGCTTTTGCGATGCAATAAATTATTGGTCAAGCTGTCCAATTTAGATGCATCTTAGAGCTTGAATCTCTTTGTGGAAGCTTTCATTTACCTTATGGTCAAATTAAGCAAATAATTTATTAACTATTATTTTCCCAGATCCATATGACTAAGCGAAGAGCCAAAGAGTTGTATATCAGCTAATTGATAAATGATCTGGAATCCCATGCTTAAATGATTACATATGAGATTATTTAAAGATAATTTATTTATCTGTAGACTTCAACTCTGTTAACAACTTAACATTTGCTACAAGTTATGTTTCTTAGTCTGATTTCTCATGAGGTTGAAACTTAACCCTTAGATGTTCCTGTTTTTCTTGTTCTTTTATGTCAAGCTGGATATTGCTCTGCACTGAAACATTAATGCATGTCATATTAACATTCTTATTTAATATTTTCCTTAAAAATGGTTTTTTATTGCCCTGCGGACATTTCTTGGTGCCAGGGTATGAGAAACTCGATCTAATGGAAATGTCTTCAGAAGATAGCTCAGATTTTTGGTATTTGAAACATCAGCAAAGTGGTCATCCAAGAAATCCAGATTCCATTTCATGTCAATACAAGGGAAGAGTGTAAATTGATAACTCCCTTAGCCTTAAGCTAAGGATAATGCAAAAGATTTTCCTCTGAAAATAAATTTACAAATCCCTTAAGCTAAGGACAATGCAGGAGATTTTCCTCTGCGAATGACAAATGACAATGTACAAAACTAGTTGAAGCATAGCAATGAAAGTTCTTTCTTTTTCCTTCTCTCATTCAGTCCCTCTCTCTCTCTCTCTCTCAAGCTTTTCTTCTTGTAATATAATTACAGCTTAAAAATTGGAAGGGAGCAATTACCCTTATAAATTGAATAATCCCACTGCATGTAAACATTGAAATGGTTGAGTTTGTGTTTCTCATTGAATATAAATGTGTTAAATTATTTTGATCCTTGTAAGGGGTCAATATTAGATTTCAAGAACCAATTTTATCTTTTTCATTTACATCTGTATTTCCAGTCCATAAATCCATTGCTCAACACCAAAGGATGATTTACATCTGTATTTCCAGTCAATGGCACAGATATTCACTGATTCAAGGGCTTTTTTAATTTTTCTTTCTTTATCAACTATTTTTCTTTCAAGTATGATTACATCTTAAAAAATCTTTGACAACTGACAGGACCTTGGTGGTAATTCCTGTTATTGTAAAATTATAATGCTTTTTCCTATGCAGTTTCTATGATACGGCTCAAGAGGTTGAATAAATCAACCATAATTGAAAATTTGAAACACCACTTTTAAGTCCTCGAAATTTTATATGAATATTTGTTTCTCAAAATTTTTTTTTTCTTTTCAAAAATATCAAATTTTGTCTCTAAAATTTAGAAAGTATATTTGAACCTATCACCCTAATCAGCAATATCATCGTCGTCATCATCATCATCAGCTAATTAGTCAAGTGTGGGGACATTATTATATTATATGCTTTGCTTAACCACTAACAAGAGTATATTGAATCGTTGATTGTTGACATCAATTTTTGTCTTTATGATTCCAATCAAGCTGAGGTTAAGAATTCTTCTAAAAAAAAAAAAAAAGTTGAAGTTAAGAATTGGGCCAATTGGACTCTGCTTGGTTCAGTTTATACTGATTTTTGAAGTAATTTCTGTACTCTTTAGCTTCTGAAGTCGTTGAAGCAGAACTCCGGACCTAAAGACTTATTTGAACACAAAAAGCAAACTATGGGCCTGGGCCATCTCCATCTTACAAGTAAAAGCTCACCAAGGGAGATAACAGATGTGGGTTGTCTCCAACTCCAAGCAATCACGCTCAAGAGCCCAACGAGCATCATTGACATTGTGGCCACAAAAATTTATAGGGTGAAGGGTGCGGCTTATGTCTAGTGCTTCAGTGCGTTGGAGTCGCACCGATTATGACACGTGTCTATTTTTGGACATGTGTTACAATCGTAACGCTTCCAGTGCACTGGAGCACTGGACGTAAGCTGTGCCCTAGGGTGAACTCTCAAGCAACATTTTATTCTTTTTATATTTTTTAATTTTTTTTTAAAATTTGATAGTTATGTTGGGGGAGGAGGCAATGGCAGAGGGGGTAAATTGCCCTCTGACTCCTCCAAAAATATCTTAAATTCTCTTATTATCTCAATTTTTTCCTTTTACGGTATTTCAATTAACGAGTCCCATATTATACACAAGATAATATAATAATAATAATATTTACTTATTGTTCTTCTATGCCACTAAAACTCTTAAATCCACCACTATCTGTTTATCAACCCAAATTTTATGAAGAATGAAATACTGAATTCTATCTATTTTTAAAAGCAATTAATGCATTGAGATATAATTTTGCATGTATATTATTATTGTCTTGTTATTAGATGTATATGAAAAAATGTTTAAGAAAATTTAACTAATAACTTGTATATATAAAAAAAAAAAACTAATAACTTAACTACTCTCTCTCTCTCAAAAAAAAAAAAAAAAACTAATAACTTAACTGGGTATGAAAAAATGAATAACATTTTACATTTACATTAAATTTTGTACAAAAATTACACAAGTTTACAATTAGTTATTTATTTTGTTATTAATATCAATAAACATAGTTCAAATTAGTAGTTTTTCTTTTAATCTTGTCCTCCTAAACTAAAATTCTAGCTCTGCTATCAAGAAAATTAACTTATTTGAATCTGGAATGTTACTAATTAAAATAGTAGAAGATGTCAATTGAGTTAAAACTCTGAACTAGATGAGATAAAAAAAATTGGGATAAATAATTCACAAGTGGAGAGAAGCATGTCCCAGGCCACCTTCCAAACCAATAGTTTCAGTCTTTTACCTGCTTTAATGACGTTCCCAGATGGAGGAGCACAAGGCCAGTTGGTAATTAAGAAGTAAGATAAGAACATGGCTTTTTGGTCGAGCAAATACTAAGGAGGCCGTTTTTGCTACTGGTCCAAGATCCATTTGTCTGGTTGTTGGTGCTACAGAATTTTAAATTTTAAAAATGCATTCAACCTAGGTTAGGTAGGCTCAAACAGTTGAAAACTTGAAATAGAGATTTGGAAAATGTTTATTTATTTGGGTCAATTTCCTTTTATATAATTTTATCTTACAACTAGTCGATTTCTATGTTTGACTAAACTAAATATAATTTTCCTGTTTGAAGGGCTGTCTTATCTGATCGGGTTTCATAGGAAACTTTTAGCTAAGCTCGGATTGGACTACAAGAGAAATAATTAATAAAGGAAAAAGTTTCATTTGAAACATTTTTAGAGTTATCTTATTTTAACCTAATTATTTTGAGGTAATGAAAAAGATCATTTATGGGTAGTTTTAGTGATATGACATTTTTAATGAGTTATGCATGGACAGGGAATTTGACTAAGAGGAAAGTTCTTTAGGAAAACAAATGTCCATTATGCACTAGAGAGTTGGAATCAACGGTTCATGCCTTGTGGGATTGTGCAGCGGTTCAGGATATTTGGGCTGGCAGCATCTGAAAGTAGCAGAAAAGTATGCACGGGCAGCTAGACATAAAGCAGTTGATGGAGGATTTGTTGGAGCACCTAACGTTGGATGAAATGGATTTGTTCTGGGCTCAAGCGTGGTTCATATGGAATCAGAGGAACTATGTGGTGCATGGAAGCAAATTGAAGGACCCGAGCAGCTTAAATAAAAGAGCAAAGGAGTTTGTTGATGAATTTAAACATGCCTAGAATCACTTGTCTGTTCAGACTGGGTAGCAAAACTGGGGATGTTTGGCAACCTCCACCACAATCGGAATACAAATTAAATTCAGATGCAGCAATTTTTTCGACTTGGACAGATCAGGCTATGGTGCTATAATTCAAAATGACATCTCTTGTCGTGGATGCTGGGTTCTCAAGGTTGATAATTGAGGGAGATAATAGTAATGTAATCCATGCCATCTCTTCTCCATTAGAAAATTTTTCACTATTTGGAAATGTTGTTAATGATATTAGGCATTTGATTTGGGGGTTACAGTGGACTAGAGTTTGTTGTATTAGGAGAGAAGCAAATAAGGTGGCACATGCATTAGCTCAATATGCTAGGAGTACATTAGATGAAGATTTGTATTGGGTGGAAGATTCTCCCCCACCAGCCTTTGAAGCCTTGTATCATGATTCTTTAGCAATTTAAATGAATGAATAATTTCCCCTTCAAAAAAAAAAAAAAAAAAAAAAAAAAAACTAGCATGTAAAAGGGTGTTCACTAAACTGCAAAAATTGCACCAAAATCTCCCTCAAAATGGCATAATCGCATTGCACCGTAAGTAATAATGCACTGCACTGCACCGCATCGCATGGTGCAGTGCAGTATGCGGTTTTATAATAAGAAAACCGCACAAACTGCCCTGCACCGCACTGCACCTTCTCTATATATTGATATATTTATTTTTTTAATATTAAACATATTATTAATAGTTTAATAACCCTAATTTTTTTTAAAAAATAGTTTAATAATCTTAGCAAGTGTTGATTAGGAAAGTCAGCTCAAAATAAAGAAAAATTAGTTCAATAGTTTAAAATTTGGCCCAAAACGAAGGGAAAAATCAGTTTAGGGTTAGGCACGTCCAAAATTTGAAAAATATATCAGTTTCAAATTGCATTTTATATACCGCACTGCACATGTGACGGCAAAAATGAGGTGTAGTGCGGTTATGGTTTTGGATAAATCGCATCGCGAAGTGCGGTGCTAAAAATGGCCTAAAACCGCACTGCGAACACCCCTATGTAAAACCATGCAATGCGTAGATGCATATAAAATTAAACATAATTTTTATTATAAATAATTAAAAAAATAGCATGTAATACATGCATTAATGGATACATATAAATACATTTAAAATTAAACACAAATTTTATCATAAAAATTTAAGTAATTAGTCAAATTATCTTTTTTAAAAATTAAACGTAATTAGGCATATATATATTAAAATTCTTACCTAAATTTAATACTACTTATAATAATTTTTTTTTTCTAATTTTTAATAAAATAGAACGTGTAGTGATTTTTATTGTGTGGTGATTTTTATTGAGTATATGTGATTGTTTTTATTTTATTTTAAATTTATAGTTCATTAATATTAGATTCTGAGTATTTTGCACTCATTAACTCACTTGACACAAAGATTAAAAATTTAAGTGGACACATGACACAAACTTAAGTGGATAATTATGGAGTGGTTTCCACATAAATTTATACACATGGCACAAAATTGGATTCTAATTACAAATTTTAATTGAGCTTTCTCTAAGTTTTGCCTATTAATATATATATATATATATAAATTAAACACAATTTTTATTTTAAATAATTAACAAAATTTCATGTAACATATGCATTAATGGATACGTATAAATACATTTAAAATTAAACACAAATTTTATCATAAAAATATAAATGATTAGTCAAATTATTTTTTTTAAAAGTAAACGTAATTAGTTATATATATTAAAATTCATACCTACATCTAATACTACTTATGATAATTTTTTTTAAAAATTTTTAATAAGATAGAATGTATGATGATTTTTTTTGAGTATATGTGATTGTTTTTATTTATTTTAAAATTTTTAGTTTATTAATATTAGATTCTTAATATTTTGTACTCATTAACTCACTTGACACGAAGATTAAAAAAATTAAGTGGACACATAGCACAAACTTAAGTGGATAATTATGGTGTGGTCTCTACATAAATTTAGACACATGACACAAAATTGGATTCTAATTACAAATTCTAATTGAACTTTATCTAAGTTTTGCCTATTAATATATGTAGATTAAACACAATTTTTATTATAAATAATTAAAAAAAAGCATGTAACACATGCATTGATAGATACGTGTAAATACATTTAAAACTAAACACAAATTTTATCATAAAAATATAAATAATTAGTCAATTTTTTTAAAGTAAACGTAATTAGTCATAAATATTAAAATTCTTACCTAAATTTAATACTACTTATGATAATTTTTTTTTAATTTTTAATGAGATAGAACGTGTGGTGATTTTTATCGAGAATATGTAATTATTTTTATTTTATTTAAAATTTTATAGTTCATTAATATTAGATTCTTAGTATTTTGCACTTATTAACTCACTTGACATAAAAATTAAAAAACTTAATTGGACACATGGCATAAACTTAAGTGGATAATTATGGTGTAGTTCCCACATAAATTTAGACACATGGCGCAAAATTAGATTTTAATTTTAAATTCTAATTGAATTTTTTCTAAGTTTTGCCTATTAATATATATATATATATATATATATATATATAGATATAGAGAGAGAGAGAGAGAGAGAGAGAGAGAGAGAGAGAGAGAGAGAGAGAGAGAGAGAGAGAGAGAGAATACATATGAATAATCTTATAATTTGCATTTTGCAACTAGGGGTGAAGCTATGTGCCCCCCAAAATTTTGAAACTTTCCTTAGTATATATGTAATTAATTTATTGTTTTCAAAATTTAGCCTATACAAAAGTAAGAGCCCCCCCCCCCCCCCCTCCTTAAATATTTGAATTACTCCAATGCTACTCTTAAAAAAAATAATTGGTCTAATAGTTATAGAGACATAACTTTATTTTTGCTCAATTTTATTTTTTATTGTAAAATGTGTTTTTATATCTATTAAATATTTGATAAAGTTTGGTAACAAATATGTTTGGATCTATCTTTTTCAATTCGTTATGTGTCGCTTAACAAGTTATTGACTCATTAAAAAAATATTGTGATTAAAATTACACATGAAATGTCTCTTTAGTTGTCACATAATGGGTTAGAGTAAGATAGCTTCAAATATGTTTGAAGCCTAACTTATTCCTCAAAGTATTGGATCATTCCTGTTTTTAAAAATTTCATTAGTTCAATTGAAATATTTTTTATTTACTTTAGTATAAAATTTGATAATTTGTATTAAAAATGAAATTTTTTTAAGAATTTTACCAATTTTATGAAAGATTGCCATCAAATATAATTGTTGACACCTGGCCTCAATCGGAATGGCTGTGGAAAAAATCGCTGCCATTGTCGCGGGCCCTCGTTTGATCACCCGCCTTGTCAACACCTCCCGCGCCGCGGGGCCCCGTTGGAGGGCCCCCCTTGTTGATCGGTGTGCATGTGTTGGTATGGAGTTTCAGATGCTCTCTCTTTCAGTGGAGGAAGGTAGGTCTACCTTTGGCATTATAGCAAGAATCTGGGCCAAAGTTTAAGGGATTACCAAGGGTAAGTGGAGTCGCTACCAATCATTGGATTTTTCTAAGGTGTGATTGGTCACCTGTTTCTAGTTGATTTTATTATCGATTCTAGGTTAAGAAAAATGACATTTTTTCAAATCTAATGTGGATGGCAAAAAATCTTGATTCTTAGGTCCGAAAGTTTGGTTATGTGTGGGGAAGGTGTTAGGCACTCCACAACACTGCTTGCTCACTCCCAAGTGCAGGAGATCGTAGCAATATAATTCTCGGAGTATCGAGGTCGAACCACAAGGAGCAGGATAAATTCAGAGACAATATAATTAAACAACAATTTGGGTGAAGAAGAAAAGTACTTTTGCTTGGTGATTGTTAGCAAGAATAATAATAAAAACTTATTTAAATCAATAATGTGAATACTTGGGCATCAGGGTGTTTCCCTATATCGATATGAAATTCTTTGTAATCAAAGAAAAAAAATATATATATATTTCATAATTGATTGTTCTTATACAATTAAATACTTATGATAACCTAGATTGATAATGTGGTTAGAAAAGTTTTCAGAAAAACCCATTTACTTTAAAACCTGACTTCTATTTGAAATTTTTAGAAATTCATCTAAACAATAGGAAAAACATGATTGAACTTATTGAAAGCATGGAAGAACTAATACATCAAAAGAAATCTATTTGAACAATCAAATATGTCGTTGATAATATCCTAAAAAGAATCACATTGAATATTCATACCGTATAGAAGAAACATAACCCCTAGCCCTAGCAAAGAGTTTAGGCTGCCATTAGGTTGCCATTAGAGAAAGAAAAATACAAGGTTTTCTCTGCCAAAATTCATTCTACACAGCCTCCTTCCCAAAACCTTAACGCCTAAGTGTTCAAAGAAAATAAAACTTTTACTATTTTAATTTCTGTTCAAGTTTACAGCAGTAACTTGTGAGTTAATTTCGGCCTTTAAAAATTGAGAATTTCGAAAAACTCAAAACTGAAAAGTTGTAGATATTTAAGTCATGGTTACAACCCATCTAGTCTTGTGTTAATTGGATTTTTGAGGAGAGATATACGCTCAAAATACTTATTA
Source organism: Lithocarpus polystachyus (assembly GCA_033629205.1). Lineage (NCBI taxonomy): Eukaryota > Viridiplantae > Streptophyta > Magnoliopsida > Fagales > Fagaceae > Lithocarpus > Lithocarpus polystachyus. The sequence goes on from CM066167.1 coordinate 18,398,986, forward strand.
GTACTCAAATCAGATTTTTCCTTTCTAGATTCTGCCTCTTTGATTTCTTTCCTTATTTGAAGCTTCCAATCATGGTAGACGATCCAAGCACTCCAGTTGCACCTCCTTAAACATTTAAGCATGGTCCTTTAGCTCCATTTTAATTCTAGTTTGGTCTCAATTCTCTCACAAATTCCTGTAAACTCATCTTTCTCACATGATTTCCTGAAAGTGGAAAATTATACTCAATGAATGACATCTTATTCAAGAAATTATGTAAAGATAAATAATAGGGACTTATGCAAATCATGGCTTAATTATACAAATTAAGCATAGTAATAAGGAGATAATGCCCACATAAATATATAACAAGTATACGTTTTAAGGCGTTATCAAATGCCTGTCCAAGGACAATCCTTTGTTTTAATAAAACCTTAATTTTTGGAAATTGGTAGTAAAAACATAATTCCGGCGTTGGCTTTTGGGGCTTTGCATACATGGGGCTTTGAGGTTTGGCTTTTGAATGGGTGTGGTACCAATCTATGCTTTCCTAAGGTGTTCGAGCAAAGTGTTAGATTTCTACAGCAAAAATCTGGTGACAAGTCACCATAGTTTCGCAGCAAAAATTAGGCCTCGCTTGCCTTAGGTGACATGGACTGTGACAGTCACACTAGAGGGGGTGAGCAGGTATATATATACATACATCATGCACAATGCAAGCACACAGAGCAAGAAAGTAAATGCCTACATCCCTAGAGTATGACCCAAAATATAGGTGTAGAAAAGTAAACAGGGTTCGCCATACTCTAGAAATGAGGACGAATGGTACACGACATGATATACCTAATACAAACCAGCTAGGGGAGAAAGGGAAGGGGAAGGAAGGGGGTTTAAATAGAGTACATAGCCAAATGGGAGAGGCTAAACTCTTAAACCTACTGACTGCAGCGGCTTCGCTCACATCTACATGCTCGCAGCCGCATCCTTTTTGCTTGCGCCCTAGAGATCGTGCCCTAGCTCCAAGCGTACTCATTCCATGTGTGTACATGCAAAGGCAAAGACAAGAAACCAGTAGACAAGCAATGGACGAAAAAGGTGCAAAGAGTGTATGAAAGAGGCATAAAGCAGATAAGCATGATATACATGGCAAGCATAGAAACAAAGATGCGAGCAAACAAGCGAGAAGGAAAACAAGCAAGATAGCAGGCAAACAAGCAAAAAGGGCAAACAAGCGTGAAGGCAAGCAAGCAAGAAAGCAAACAAAAGGTGGTGTTTGCGAGGGACAAATTTAGGTTTGGATTGAATGTCCATAACTTCATTGTGTTGAAGCATTGACGACACACTAGCAAGCAAGACTCATGCATGGACATGTAAGCAAGTGTGTAAAGATGAATAGAAAGCCAAAGGGTGGCACAAACGAGTATGGTAAGCACATCATCGCACAGAGTGGAAAAGGGGAAAGGTATGCACGAAGCAACCGACATCGTGGCGATGCATCCCAAATGGTTACATCCAAACAAGGCTTCACGGGCGTCGGATGTAACCACACAACCACAAACCCTCTAAGGGCGTCAAGCGTGGAAAAACCTAGAACAAGAGAGGCTAACACAAGCATAAAGCATAGAAGCAAGCAAGCATAGACATGCAAATAGGGTGATCCAAACCCTTTGATGTGGGCCAAGGTGTATGGATGATGACAAAGACCATAGGGTCTAAATCGGGTCAGAACCAATAGACCAAAACGCAAGAAAGAAAGATAAAGCGACGAAAGGGCTACAATAACACATGGCATGACAAACATAGCCTAGTTCTAGGTACGTAAACATGGCATAGAGCACACAAGCACATGGAAAGCTAGCATAGAGCATGTAGAGAGCATAGATCCAATCACACAAGCATGTGAAAACATCGATCTAGACATATAGGCATAGAAACATGCATGCAAACATGTAGAAATTTAGCACAAAGACATGGTAGAACATGGATCCAAACATATAGACATGTACGGATACGAATCTAAGCATAAAACATGGCAAAAAGCACATACACAAATAGATCCGAGCAAAGCATAGCCAACAACACCATACAAGCATGTGAGAATATAACCCTAACATCAATATAGAGCAAAAGAGGAATGAAACATAGGAAAGCATGGCACGAAACCCTAAGCATGTAGATCTAAACATATAAGCATGTAAAGATGTAGATGTAAGCATGAAACATGGCAAAAAGCATAAAAAGCATGGAGATTTAAGCTAGAAACACAAAGAAAGCAAGAAACATGCTAGGAAAACAATAAATCATGTTATTAAGGCATAAAAGCTCAAGATAAATACCAGGAAAAAATTTAGAAGGTTAGGGGTGTGGATAATAGCTAAAAAGCTACATCCACACTCCTAAATCCAAAGTGTAGAACCAAGTAAAAGAAGATTGGGTATAAGAACAAAACCTCAGTATGTTGGGCAGCCACATTTAGTATTGATGGAACATATATTCTCAAGATGGAATTCATAATCTCTTAATGGAGATATAATATATTCTCTTGAGATAAGTTTAATGGGTTTGGTTATTCAGAGTGTTAGGCCTAACCACTTTAGTAAGGAGTTACTAAAGTATATATTTATGAAATTGGATTTCATAAATATATGATAAATAACTTAAAGGATTAAACCAGGTACTCAAGGATTAATATGTAGTAATCTTCAAAGTGGCAGTCTACATTCATAACTTTGTATTACTAAGAATATTTTATGAAGGGGTTGCATGTATAATAAAATCTTGGGATATAATTTATTAATAAGGCCTAGAGTGCAATTATATTTATACAGTGATATTAAATATAATTAATGGTAACTTTGGACTTGTCAAGAGTTGATAGAAAAGCCCAAGGCCCATTGGAGCTAGTGTCTTATTGGTCCCTTTCTGTCCCACTCCAATCCACACACTAAAGCCCAATTGGAAAGGCTCAATAGGCTAGCCCAATTAGATAATCTGTTAATTATAAAGGGAGAAACATACATAATTTTATTATAAGAAAGAGAGACATCATTGTGAAATGGTGTGTATGTGTGAGTGAAGCCACTCGATTATTCTCCCTTAGAAACTGATTAAGAGACCACACTTCTTGGGCATAAAGTGGAATTGGAGTGAAGATTAAAAGTGTTCCCAAGTACTTCTAATCTTTTGTTTTGAATTTCACCGCACCAAGGTATGCCATTTTGTTCTTAAATTTAGAAATTTATATAGTGCATGTTATCAATCATGAATGAAATAGATCCATGTTTGTTGTTTCTGCTGTGTGTTTTGTATGAGATACAAAACCAGATTTTCCAACATTTTAGGTGTTTTGTGTGTGTTTTTTGCTATTTGGAAGAGAGAAAAATGTGTAGGGAAACCAAGCGGAGAGCAGAAAATCAAAAAAATGTGTTCTTTTTAGGTTTGAAGGGTGCCTGGGGCTATTTATAGCCCGTCACGTTTTACGAGGTGGGGGCCCTTGTAGGGCCGCCGGCCTCAAAAGGCATCTGATCGTGTTGATATTGAAACCCTTGAAAGGATCTTGATTTTCAGTTTTTAAAAAGTTGTGGAACTCAAAAATCCAACGGTTGGATCAAAAGTTATGACTCTAAGAAGTTAGCGGTGCATCAATTGGTGCTTTAACCCGGTTTTTGTGATATCTCGGCTATTCTAACTCCAATTTTGACCCATGAACAGTTATTGGAATGAGAATTTGATAATCTTCGCAATGAAGTTGGTTTAAACTCGTTTCGATGGCTGGATCAAAATTAGGATTTTTGGGCCCACTTGAAGTCAACTTCGGGTCAAACTTGCTAAAAATCTCCGAGAAGCTCGAGTTTGATGAAAAAATATGAAAGGTGTTATTTTTTTTTGGATTTTGACCTTGTTTGACCTTTGGTCAAATTTAGGTTGACCAGGGGCTTTTTGGTCATTTTAACTGAAAAATGCACTTTGTGCACTCCGGTGTCCGAATGGGTTGCGCCATGCCATTATATATGTTCTTGTGTCCTCATGGAGAGAAAATAATATTTTTTTGTTTTTCAAGGTCTAGCACGCAAATCGAGGGTGGATAAAATACGGTATCAACAATAATTTTGATTGAAAATACTAAGAGTATTTTTTTTCTCTTTTGTTTGGTAGGTGTGTTTTTATATATAACTTGTCAAATAAAAAAGTGTGTGCTGTATATATGTGTGTGTGGGAGGGAGGGTTGTCTTGATAAATATATTAGTACCATAACTTAGCCTCCAAACAAAAATTCCTGATTTCGCCATTTTTTGCAACATAATGAATTTAAAAAAAAAAAAAAACACAGCTACATTAGATCACAAGAGCCATGGCCCCCCTGGTTTTTAAATTTTGAATTTAAAAAAATTATTATATACCCTGAAAAATTTAAAAATGATCCACATAACCCCATAAACACAATTGGCATCCCATTTGTGTGATTCTATACTGTGAGATCAAGTGTACTCGAGTGGTGTGTGTATTGTATTTGACTTTTTGTAAATATTAAAACATATTTGTTAATTATTTAGCTTTAATTTTTTTTTATTGAAAGAACTTGTGTTATTAAGTTGTTTTGGCTTTGACTATTTATTTTTTTAAAAACTCAAAGTTCATTTGTTTGGGTTTTTTTTTTCTTTCTTGGTAACGCTAATTAGTTTTTTGTTAAAAAAATATTTGAAATATAATTAGATGATAAATATGATTTTATTTGAACGGTAAAAATGGGAAACCTAGCTACAATATTTTATTTTTTTAATAAAAAATATTGTGGAGGAGGAGAGACTGAGGACAGGAATAGGCAAGTGGAGATCGACACCAAAGGAACACACTTTGGGAAGTTCTGACAGAGGATCCTCAGAGCAATTAAGATAACGCAACCACAAAACTAAGGAGATTAGGTTACCCAAGGATCCCGAGGATGCTGTAGTACCATTGGGAAGGCCGAAGTCAAATTCTGAAGACTACTAGGCACATACCGAGGAAAGGAAGGAAGGGTTGTCATTGAGTGATTAAGGGAAGAGTGCAGATAAAGAATCCATTACCTTCGCATTTAATGCTTTGTACCCACTTAGTTGACTGCATTAATGGTAGAATGACCCCTGAACAGTGCCATCACAGCTCATAATCTAGAAGAGAAACCTTTTAGTAAGGCCTTGATGAGAAAAGTATCAGAGGAGATCATCCTTGATCCTCAAAATGGAAGGACAAGATGCAACTTGGGAGACTATAAAAAATAAAGAGATCCCTAAGGAAGGGGGATGAAGATTAAGATGTAGAAATAGAAAGAGAAAGAGGGAGAGAATTATTGTAACAGAAGAATAAGTGTAATCCGCCACCTCGGGTTGAGACCGAGGAACATTATTCAACCAAATCATAATCTTTATTGCTCAACTGTACTTAACTTACCTGCATATTCAACACATATCCCAATACTACTTGATTAACCAATTGTTAAAGGGCAATTAAGGTTGATTGGGATCCCATCTTTATAAGTAAATTGTGTGAGGTTGAAAAGTAGCATAGTCACTTTCTTCCCGCCATAATTGGCGCCATCTGTGGGAACTGTCACTAAATACCTTTGTACACGGTCTTTTTCTTTCAAGTGTAATGGCCAGTCCTAGTAGAAGTGGTTCCATAGAATTTGTGGGGTCCCAATGGAGGGACCCATTTGTTGACCTTGAGCAAGGTAGGGACCGTGCCGAGGCTCATATGCATAGTTATAGAGCACCATCTGCTTGCACGGGTTGTACTTAAAATTGTGCTAGTCATCACTCGCATGAAGATGAAGTACACAGCCTTAGAAGAGAAGTGGATCTTTTACGCCAACAATGGACTAGAACTCTGCCTAGTGAATCATTTACATCATTGTCTCACTCAAATTCGGGTGAGAGGCATTGTCACAAGAAAAACAGAACTCCACCATGCGGAATCTGAGGCAATGACGCCATGGGCAAAGCACTTCTCCAGATATCTCGTTCACCTTTCACTCAGCGCATTGAGCAAGCCGAGCTCCCTCGCCATTTTAACCAGCCTACCTTCACAATATACAATGGAAAAATGGATCTTGTGGAGCACGTAAGTCATTTTAACCAGAGGATGGCCATCCACTCTAAGAACAAGGCCCTGATGTGCAAAGTGTTTCCTTCGAGCCTTAATCCTGTAGCGATGAGATGGTTTGACGGGCTTGAGGAAGGTTCGACAAGCTCCTATGAGGAATTGACGAGAGCATTTGGAGCCAAATTCGTGACTTATAGCTGGGTTCCCAAGCCTTTGGATTCTTTACCCTCCATGGCCATGAGGGAAGGGGAGACCCTCAAAAACTATTCTGATAGATACTGGGGCTATATAAGGAAATCGTTGGGGACTTTAAGGATGTGGTTGTCAGAACCTTCAAGGTGGGGCTCCTTACCTAGTCGGACCTCTAGAAATCCTTCACCATGAAACCTCCTCGGAACATGCATCAGTTGATGGATCGTATTGAAGAGCATAAAAGGGTGGAAGACGATCAGAGCCAAGGAAAAGGGAAGGCAAAAATCTTCATATCCAACCGAAGAGATAGCCGGTTAGAACTGTATGGATCAAATCGTCTGAGGAGGAAGTTCTTTAACCAGGCCTCTCATAATCCCACCAACGGTGAATTCGGTTTTCAAAGAACTGATCTATCATGTGCTGGAAAAAATAAAGAATGAGCCTTATTTCAAGTGGCCCAATAAAATAGGAGGAGACCCCACCAAAAGAAACCAGAACCTCTACTACCAGTTTCATCAGGACCGAGGTCATACGACTGAGGATTATAGGACATTGCTAGCTTTTCTCGACTAGTTGGTTAGAGCTGGGAAGTTGAAACAATTCATGCATTAACCTACTAGACGAGGTGCGCAGTCCACGTCAGGACTTCAGAGGGATGCTGTTCCTTAGTCATCCCTAGGGATGATCAATGTTATCTTTGCGTCCCTAAGGAAAGATTTTGGACTTGCAAACGGAATAATGACGATATCTCCGCAGCCGAAAGCTAGTGAAGAAGGTGGGCCACATAAGAAGATCCGATTAGAAGAGTAGCCAATTTTGGGTTTCTCCAAAGCTGACAAAGAGGGAATAACTTAGCCACATGACGATGCCCTCGTAGTAACCTCACGAATTGGTGGTTTTGACGTCAATAGGGTAATAATAGACCAAGGGAGCGGGGTTGAAATCATGTACCTGGATTTATACAAGGGCTTAGGATTAAAGCTCGAAGATTTTAGAAAGTATGATGTCTCGCTAGTCGGATTTGATTGCAACACCATTGTTCCTAAGGGTATGATCAGGCTACCAGTTCAGACATGAAAGGAGGTGGTGAGTGTGGATTTTATTGTGGTAGAGGCTTATTCTCTGTATACTGCAACCTTGGTAAGACCATGGTTTTATGCCATGAGGGCTGTATCATCAACCTTGCATGTAAAGGTGAAGTACCCAACTGAGGAGGGGTTGGTGAACTACAGGGGTGTCAATTATGGCGAGGCAGTGTATGGTTGCAGTAGTTAGGCATCGGGAGCTAGAAGCTAGCTCATTGGGTTCAAAGCCCACTTTATAGCAGTCAATGTCTAACCTAGTGGCACCCTCGGATGAAACAGCACAGTGTGAGGGGCTGGATAGGATCATGATTAGTGATGACAAGGAGAAGTATTTCCAAATAGGAACTCAGCTTCCATCACTTGAGAAGGAGGAGTTGGTGGATTTTTTAAAGAAAAAATTGGTCATTTTTGCTTGGAGTGTGTATGAAGCCCCTAGAGTGGACTTGTAATTTATTTGTCATAAGCTGAATGTCAATCCAAATGTAGTGCTGAGGAAGCAGCAACCTCGTCGATTCTCTAAGGAAAATGCTGATGCAGTCAAAGAAGTTCATAAGCTTAAGCAAGCTGGGGCTATTGAATAAGTTTTCTATCCCAAGAGGTTGGCGAACACTGTGGTGGTAAAAAAGAAGTCTGGTAAATGGAGAGTATGTGTGGACTTCATCGATCTCAATAAGGCTTGCCCTAAGGACCATTTTCTTGTTCCGAGGATTGACCATCTGGTAGATGCCCCCTTTGGCCATCCCAGAATAAGTTTCTTAGACGCTTTTTAGGGTTATCACCAAATCCTAATAGCATTGTCAAATCAAGAGAAAACAACTTTTCTTACTCCGACCGAGAATTACCATAATTGGGTGATGCCATTCGGCTTGAAAAATGCTAGGTCCACCTACCAAAGAATAGTGACGATGATGTTCGAAGCTCAATTAGGCAAAAATGTCAAAGCTTACATTGACGATATGGTGGTGAAAAGTAAGGAGATATCAGGACATTTGGGAGACTTGGATAAACTTTTTTCGATTTTGAGGAAGTATAGGCTTTGCTTATGCATCGAAGTGTTCTTTTGGAGTGGATCAGGAAATTTCTTGGGTTACATGATCACCCATTGAGGAATCAAAGTCAATCCTGACCAGATTAAGGCTATCCGTGATTTGGACCCACCTCGCAATCCGAAGGAAGTCCAGCATTTGATTGGGATGACAGCGGCCCTATACAGATTCATATCTCAGTCAGTCGATTGGTGTAGACCCTTTTTCCAGTTGTTGAATAAGTGGAAGGACTTTTCCTGGTCTGAGGAATGTGACAGGGCCTTTAAGGATCTAAAAAAGTACCTAGCTCATCCTTCAATCCTTCCAGGCCAGAGAAGGAAGAAGTCTTGTATGCCTATATAGCCGTCACAACATATGTAGTGAGTCTAGTTTTGATACAGGTTGAGGAAGAGGCCTAAAATCCGGTTTATTATGTCAACAAATCCCTCCAGGAAGCTGAGATCCGATACCTCCCCCTAGAAAAGGCTATCTTGGCCATCATCCATGCCACGAAAAAGCTCCCTCATTACTTCCAAGCTCACACAGTTTTTGTTCTCACCTAGTTACCTTTACAGGCATTTCTACGGAGGTCAGATTATACTGGAATAGTAGCAAAGTGGGGAACGATATTAGGAGCGTTCGACATCTGGTACCTACCTTGGACGGCAGTGAAAGGGCAAGTTCTTGCTGACTTAGTGGCAAAATTTACTGAGGGATCGGAGTAAGGTGATCCTAGAGAGGTCAAAGGTCCCGAACGAGGAATTATGATAAATGCAATTTCATCTCATCAGATTTGGGATTATTCGTCGACGGGGCATCCAATTAGAGGGGTTTGGGGATATGAATCGTAATAATCTCCTAAGAATGAATTACTCTAGAAAAATCCTTGAGATTAGGTTTCTCCGCCACAAACAATGAGGTCGGGTATGAAACTCTCCAAGCTGGACTAAGTGCTGTTAAGAAACTTGGAGGCAAATCTGTTAGTGTATATTGCAATTCAAGGCTTGTCTCTGGGCAACTTCAGGGGGAGTTCGAGGCAAAAGATCCGCGGATGCAGTGGTGCTAAAACCAAATAAAATAGTTGTAATCTGATTTTGAGTTTTTCACCTTAGAGCAAGTTCCTCGGAATAAAAAATCTCACACTAACTCATTGGCAACATTAGCTACCTCGGTTGGAGGAAGCTTACCAAGGATTATACCAGTGGAGAGTTTAGTGACCCTGGGGTATAACAACCAGACCCCAGTTGGAGTGAATATGGTAAGGGTAGGCCCCAGTTGGATGGACGTATTAATCTCATTCCTTAAGGATGGAACCTTGCCCGATGATATGGCCGAAGCTGAGAAAACTAGCAGAAAGGCACCTTTGTATTGGCTTTCACAGGAGCAGCTTTAACAATCACACTCTGCCATGTCACAGTTGTGTCAAAAAGTTGTGAAAAATTATGTGGTCTTAGACTTTTCTGGGTAGAGTAGTTCTAGGACCACAAATTATTCCACAACTTTTTTGAGCTGTACAAATGCTCATATTCAGGACCTTATCAACTATGCATTCATCTGTAGGTAGTAGAAACATTGCTAGAGGAACTTTATGAGGGAATATGTGGCAGTCACACAAGGGGATGGTCTTTATCACACAGAGCTTTAACCCAAGGATACTGGTGGCCGAGTATGCAGAAATCCTCACAAGAGTTCATCAAAAAGTTTGATCAGTGCCAGAGGTATGCTTTGAACATTCATCAGCTAGGAGAAGCACTCAACCTCTTAACCAGTCCCTGGCCCTTTGCACAATGGGGATTGGATATTGTGGGGCCATTCTCTAGGGCTACAGGGAACGGAGATACCTTTTCGACGTAACTGATTATTTCACTATTGGGTCGAAGCCGAACCTCCTATTGACATTTGAGATTAGGATGTGAAGAAATTTGTGTGGCAGAATATAGTAACAAGGCTCAGAATCCCAAACACTTTTATATCTGACAACGGCCTTCAGTTCGATAGCAAGGCCTTTTGGAGGTATTGTTGTGAGTTGGGTATAAAAAATAGGTACTCTACCCCAGCATACCCACAAGGCAATGGGAAAGCCGAGGCGACCAATAAAGTCGTAGTAGACATGTTGAAGAAAAGGTTGGAGGAAGTAAAGGGTAAATGGGTGGATGAGTTGCCTCATGTTCTTTGGCTATATTGTACCACTCCGAGAAGATCAACTGGTGAAACCCTATTTTCCATGACCTATGGATGCAAGGCTATCATCCCCTTGGAAACAGGCCTTCTGACAATGAGAACTGACCAATTCAATAGCAATAGGAATAAAAAAATTCTCTCAAACAGTTTGGTTTTAGCCGAAGAACAAAGGGAAGTTGCCATTGTTAGACTGGTGCAGTACTAATAGAAGCTTAGGCAAGGATATGAAAAGGTGTTAGAATAAGAGCCTTTATACAAGGAGACCTCGTCTTGTGAAAAGTTGTTGGAAGCATGAAGATCTAAATGAAATCCCCGTTCCTTGATTGTGGAGTGTAAATAACTTACAAAAGTATTACTATTAATGCAAAGTTTTATGTACATTTTTGTTCATATATTTAATTTTGATGTATTTGTAGATTTGGATCTGAATCCTACTTGCAGATTTGGAATAAAGTTTCTAAGTGTTAAACAGAACCTCGGCTATGTTAGATTCCTCGGGTCACCTAACTTAGGTAAATTAACACCTAAAGTCACTAAGTATTAAACAGAATCTCGGCTAGGTTAGATTCCTTGGATCACTGCTCTTGGGTAAATTAATGCCTAATGTTAGAAAGGGTTAAACAAAATCTCGACCAAACTAGATTCCTCAGATCACCTATCTTAGGTAAATTAACATCTGAAGTTTCTAAGAATTAGATGGAATCTAGGCCAAGTCAGACTCCTCGGATCACTGGCCTCAGAAAAATTAGCACTTAAAAAAAAAATTGAAGAGTAAATTGAATTTTGCACATAAAGTGCCCAAACGAATAAATGAAAAGAGACCATCAAATATGTTAAGCATTGGAGACGTTCAAAAAAGAAGAAGAAAAAGTTCCTAGAAAAGATTAGGGAGTGTAACGTTGCATTATAAGAGCAGTATATTAAGGCTAATAAAACAAAGAAGAAATATAGAGCACAAAGTAAAAAGTCCGACAATAAAATAAAAGTCTTCATTGATTAATTTAGTAATAAAAGAGAAGGGTAACAACAAAGGGGCCCCTTGTGGGCTAGAATTTACAAAAGGAAAAAATGGCCGAGTTCATTTAATAAAAGTTCTAAAGAAGTCCTACTTCTATTTGTCTTGTTCAGTTGGCCCTTTAGTCTGATCAGCCTACTGGGAGCTTTGTTCGTTAGCGATGGCCGAAGGAGCAGCATCACCTTGTGTAGGACCTAGAGCCTTAGTTGAAGCCTACGCGGCTGAAGGAGTAGGTTTGCCTTGAGTAGGGGCAGCTGCTTTAACCCTAAAGGCAGAAGGGCAGACTACCTTCTTAGGGTTCCTCAATTTCGAGGATTGATCTACCCTGGCAGCATTCAATGCCTCAACCTAAGTTTGAAGGCAAAAACCTCGGCACACAGCAGTAAGTTGAGATTTGAGGTGAGCCTCGGTTTCTGTCTGCCCTAAGTTGTAGGCCGCCTGTTCGGCCTTAGACATGGCCTCATCTTTTTGCTCCAGCTCCTTGGTCAGCTCATCAACCTTTTTTTGAGCAACCGAAATCTGCCCCTCAGTTTCTTTTAGGTGACGAAGTTGCTCTTGGGCTTGCCTTTCAGAGCTCTCTATGGTTGCCTCAGCACTTTTGCGGTCCCTGTCACACTCAACCAGTCTAGCGAGTGTCTCCTTCAGCTTCTTTTTAGACTGGGCTTGGGCCCTTTTGGCAGTGTAATGCTTGGCTTCTTCTTCTTTTCTTTTAGACACGGTCTAATCCACCCACTCTTCAACAATGTAGGCTGCCTGTGTTGCCAACAAAATAGACAGGAGAGTTAGCAATTGAAATGGCAAGCAAAGATCAAATAAAATATACTTATATGTGTAGACACTGCATTTTTCAACCTCTTACGAATCGGGCCCCTGTTCCCCAATGATGCCCAAATTCTAAGACCCAAGGTTGGTTTAGGGCCTAATCAAATGTTAAATTTACTTGAGAGGTGTTAAAATGGAAAATATAACTTTTAATGAGCAAAAATATATTTTTGGAAAATAAAGGCCAAAGAAAACCCATGGTTTGTGTATGTAGATAAACCTGTGTATGTAGGCCACACACTGCGTACGCAAGCACAAGTTTGTGTACACAGCTAGGGTTTCAGAGACATAAAAAAAGAAAGTTTTTTGCATTATAGACTGAGGTTTTGAATGAATCCCACATTGTCTGGGAGCCGTTCCAAACCCCTATTTTTCAACTATATAAAGCCTTACATGGTACCTGATGATGAAAAAAATCAGCAGTTGAGTTCCTTGTCGTAGCGATTGGACGAAGCTGTGATTGGGGTCGTCTTCGTTGGGGGAAAAACTTGCAAAATGAACTGAGTGGAAGAGTAACACGCCGGTGTGGCGTTAGCCAAACCACCTCCGATGCTTAAGTCAGTAAGGGAGAAAGATTTTAGGGAGAAACAGACTAGAGAGTGACTTTCGTAGAGTATTTGTGTGTAATTGGGTGTACCTTGGGTTTCTAGTGCTTTCTCCTTTTATAGTTGTTTGCTGCGTTAATGGGCAATGAATTCCTACATTTATGCTTAATGGCTAATACATTACGGAATTCATGTCTAGTGTGTACAGCTCATTTGTTACCGTTGCTTCGTTCGTTACTCTTTATCCTTAATGAGCGTAATAAATGCATAACGTCTCCCTTGATCAATGATGATTTTAATAGCATTGAATGCAGAGGTGTTTATCATAATCAATGGTCTTCTGCTCGTTGGTCCTTTGGTTACTCTTTTGCCTGTCTGGTGTATTAAATGTCATGCTTGTCATTAATGGAGGATACATTTAGTGCGTACCATTGTCATTCGTCCGAATGACGAAGTTGGCTTGAAGGACGATGCTGGCTTGATGGATGAGGCCAGCTTGATGGATGGGGCTAGCTTGATGGATAAAGCTAGCTTTTCTTTTTTAAGACGAGGGTAATTTTTCTCCTCATCAGTTGCCCCCTCATTCCTGTCTTTGTCTATGTGACAAGGCGGGAATAATTTTGAAACTTTGCCTTCCTCATTTTTCGTGTGCTCGCGTTTATTGTGGAATGTTGCGTAGATTAACTACTTGAGCTTATGCTTATGAGTAGAATTTGTATCATTGAAATGATTGTAGATAGATTACTTGAGCTTATTCTGGTCAGTAGAATCTGTTAGGTTCTAAGAATTAGGAACTAATGTATTAGAACTTCAATTTGTAATGTTGGCAAACCATGATCAAAACAATGTTTAATCTTGTGTTAGACTTTGCTCAAAGTATGGGATTTTATGTAAAGTTGGAATCGAGTTTACTGCAGAAGTAACTGTTCACTTTCTGCCAGACTCGATCGATCGAAAATTAAGCTCGATCGATCGAAAATCGGGCAGATCGTTTTTTCTGCAGAAAATTCCAACTTAGCCCTAGTCCATTTAATGTATAGGGTTTTATGTTTTGCCCTAAGTATAAAAGGGAAAACTCTAGCCACGTTTTTAGAGTTCTGAATGCTGTGTTTGTGAATCTCATTGTGAGATCTAGAGGTGTTTACCTTCACATACACTTAGGGTTTACAAACTTGAGATTCATGTCAAGAGTTGTGTAAATCAATACAGTTGCAGAATCAAAAGAGCATAAAGATATACAAGCAGGTGCGCTTGTGATTTGCTGAGAATTCAAGGAAAGAAGGAGTCCGTGGATCTCGGAGCTATCATGGGGTCGTGGTAGTAAGTTTCCTACACTTGGGTAGCAATAGGATGTTAGTAGTCTAAGTCTTATTGTGTAAACTTTGATTCTTTCATAGTGGATTCAGTTTTACCTTGAGGATAGCTAGGTTAAATCCTCCCCAGGTTTTTTACCGGTTTGGTTTTCCTGGGTCATCAGATCTTTGTATTCTTTAATTTCCGCTGCTTTGTTGTTTTTGCTTATTTGTGTTAACCTAGATTTAATTAAATTACCTAAGTTAATCACTTGGATAATTCACTAGGTTAATCTGTTGGGTTTAAGGGGTCTAAACGAACTTACAGAATCTGTATCATTGAGATGATGTAGATTGATTACCTGAGCTTATGCTCGTTAGTAGAATCTGTATCATTGAGATGATGTAGATTGACTACCTAAGCTTATGTTGGTCAGTAAAATCTTTATCATTGGGATGATATAGATTGACTACTTGAGCTTACACTCGTCAGTAAAATCTTTATCATTAAGATGATATAGATTGACTACTCGAACTTATGCTTGTCAGTAGAATCTTCATCGTTGAGATGATGTAGACTAAGAAATACACTTAACACGAAGGAGATATATATTTTTTTGCTTTGAGTAAACTTCTTTTCTCACCTTATTTTTGAATGGTAGAAATTCTTACTTCACCTGTGGGAGTCTTGGTATTGTCTGTGTGAATTCATCTTTCGTACAAACTCCCACAACTTTTTTATTTTATTTTTATTTTTTATTGAGTCATGTTTGTATGACGATTTTAGTTGTGTTTGAACAACTTATTATTTTTAGTTGTATTTGAACAGCTTTTTATTGAGTCATGTTTAAATGACGATTTTAGTTGTGTTTGAACAACTGATTATTTTTAGTTGTGTTGAACAACTTTTTATTGAGTCATGTTTGAATGACGATGTTAGTTGTGTTTGAACAACTTATTTTTTTAGCTGTGTTTAAACAGTTTTTTATTAAGTTGTGTTTAAATGACGATTTTAGTTGTGTTTGAACAACTTATTATTTTTAGCTGTGTTTGAACAGCTTTTTATTGAGTCCTATTTGAATGAAGATGTTAGTTGTGTTTGAACAACTCATTATTTTTAGTTGTGTTTGAATAGCGTTTTATTGAGTCATGCTTGAATGACAATTTTAGTTGTGTTTGGACAACCAATTATTTTTAGCTGTGTTTGAACAGCTTTTTATTGAGTCATGCTTGAATGACGATTTTAGTTGTGTTTGAACAACCTATTATTTTTAGTTGTGTTTGAATAACTTTTCATTGAGTCATGTTTGAATGACGATTTTAGTTGTGTTTGAACAACTCATTATTTTTAGCTATGCTTGAACAACTTTTTATTGAGTCATGTTTGAATGACGATTTTAGTTGTGTTTAAACAATTCATTATTTTTAGCTGTGTTTGAATAGCTTTTTATTGAGTTATGTTTGAATGACGATGTTAGTTGTGTTTGAACAACTTATTATTTTTAGCTGTGTTTGAACAACTTTTCATTGAGTCATGTTTGAATGACGATGTTATGCTGTACTCGTGACTTAAAGTCGTGGTATTGGAGCATCTTTTGGTAAACCATTTTTTGTTGTTGTTTATTCATGCTTGAATGATGGTCATATTAGTTGTGTTTAAACAACTTTGATTTAGTCGACTTTAGTAGTTGTGTATTAACAACTTCGATGGCTATGACGCCGTTGGCTGTGTGTGAACAGCTTTTGATTTGGAATTCTAATGATGGAGATCCTTGGGATGTCTCCCAAGGATAACTCCTAAGTGTTGTACATATTTTTATTGACAAATAATTCATGGATAATCATTGATAAATACACATGGATAATGCTTTCATGTATTATTGATCTATGAATGATGAAAGTAATAACTGTTGTACATACTGATATGAAGACTGGGAAACTTGACATGTAAAGTATTCCTTACTGTTAGTATTTCTTCAAGTGTTCTATGTTTCATGGTCGAGGAAACTCCTGGTTGTCTAAAGACTTTAGGTAGTAGGAGCCTTCTGTGGAATGATGGATTACTTCATACCTGCTTATATCTAGGCCTTCTACTAGAACCAACATGGGTTGAGGCCATTGTGAAGATGGTCCATCTTTTATCTGCATTAACACTCGTTCAATAGACATGATCAGTAGCGTAAAGTTAGTAAAACTTGACCTTAGGTTTTCATCATGACATTATTAGGCATGACGATGTTGCGCTACATGAGTTATTCCCATGCTTATGCATATTTAGGTTTTCCTCCATTTGTGGATCATAGTGAAGGGAGGAAATGAAGAAGGAAATACATCATGAAAGATATATGTATATATACATATATATATCTGTATATATTTTTTTGAGTAAACTTATTTTCTTGCCTTATTTGTGAATGATAGAAATTCTGGCAAAGAGTACAAAAATGCAAACATGCTTAATGCTAAAAATGGAATTTCAAAGGAAAAGTCCTTTTTATACTCCATGCCTCGTGGGTGAGTGCAACTTCACGAGTTCCTTTCGTCTCTCTTTCTTTGCGACTATTGCACCTTCTGCATTCATATACTTTTGAGCTTTTTGGAGTAGTTCCGTGATTGTTTTTGGTGAACTCTTGGTGATTGAGAAGAAGAAATCTCTGGGTAACAACCCTGCTTGGAAAGTCATTAGGATGATTTGATCTTCATTTACCTGCAGTAACTCCTTCTGGAATCGGGTCATGTACTGTCTTAGTGATTCTCCTTCTACCCGCTGAATGTTGAGAAGATGATCGGTTGGCTTCTTGTGTCTTTGTCCCCCAATGAAATGATGAGCAAAACCCTTGCTGAGTTGTTCAAAATTTGCAATAGTTCTTGGGGGTATCTTGCTGAACCATACTTTGGCTGCTCCTTTCAGTGTTGTTGGGAATGCCCTGCACATCACTTTGTCTTGGGTCATTTGCAATAGCATCAGTGTCTTAAATGATTCGATGTGATCCAAGGGATCCTTGGAACCGTCATACGACTCCAACTGTGGGAGACGAAATTTTGGTGGGAGGGGATGGTTCAATGCTTCAGTAGTGAATGGTGAGTCCATCCTTCAAATCACCTCATCCAGATCTCTCCGCCTTTGTCCTTTATAGCACTTTTTAGTTCGTCCATTTCCTTCCTCATGTTGTGAAGCTCATTCTCCATCCTGGTGGAATCGTCTCTTGAGGCCCTGTCTCGCTTGTTGACTTAGGAATTTGATTCTTCTTCATTTTGGTTTTCACTTGTTCGCCGACGTTTTGCGTTTTGGGATTCCATTGTCTTTTACAGCGCTTCATTCTGGTGAGTAAGCTTTTCCACATTAGCCAGGAGGGCCTAGATTTGTTGTTGTTGCACAGCTTCTTGCTATTGTGCGATTTTTTATTCCACCTCGTACTTCAAGGAACTCTGTTGTCCCTAGGAAAGATGGCTTGAATGATTAGCGTTCCCCACAGACGGTGCTAATCTGATGATGCAAAAAATCAGCAGTTGAGTTCCTTGTCGTAGCGGATGGACGAAGCTGTGATTGGGGTTGTCTCTATTGGAGGAAAAACCTGCAAAATGAACTAGGTGGAAGAGTAACACGTCGGTGTGGCGTTAGCCAAACCGTCTCCAATGTTTAAGTGAGTAAAGGAGAAAGGTTTTAGGGAGAAATAGACTAGAGAGTGATTTTCGTAGAGTATTTGTGTGTAATTGGGCATACCTTGGGTTTCTGGTGCTTTCTCCTTTTATAGTTGTTTGTTGCATTAATGGGCAATGAATCCCTACATTTATGCTTAACGGCTAATATGTTACAGAATTCATGTTTAGTATGTATATCTCATTCGTTACCGTTGCTTTGTCCGTTACTCTTTATCCTTAAAGAGAGTAATAAATGCATAACATCTTCCTTGATCAATGACAGTTTTAATAGCATTGAATGCAGAGGCATTTATCATAATCAATGGTCTTTTGCCCGTTGGTCTTTTGGTTACGCTTTTGCCTGTCTGGTTTATTAAACCTCACGCTTGTCATTAATGGAGGATTCATTTAGTTCATGCGGTTTTCAGTCGTCTGAATGATGAAGTTGGCTTGAAGGACGATGCTGGCTTGATGGATGAGGCCAGCTTGATGGACGGGGCTAGCTTGATGGACGAAGCTAGCTTTTCTTTTTTAAGATGAGGGTAATTTTTCTCCTCATCAGTATCTTTTCAAGACACACAAAAAATCCTAAGGGAAGACCTAAGATTCACTAGAAATAGTGAATCAAAGAGGGAGTTTTTCACAAAACATCCTTAAGTCAATTTTATTTGATTGGGACCTTTTTTGGCCTTGATCCTTTGAGTTTAAGATTACTAATCACGTTTCTATTGATTTGTGAATAGATTGAATGAGGGGAACGGTAAAAAATAAGCTTGAAGAGCTTTTTGTTTAAGGTATCCCTTAAACCCTTTCTTTTTCTCATTTGCCTTTAATCTATTTCTTTGCTTAGTTTATATTTATATATGTTTGTTTAGGTTAGTTTTATGCTTTCTTTATATTTTTAAGCATGTTAGTCTGTTAGATTTAAGCTTTCAAGTCTTGCTCTATTTTTTTGTTTTCTGGGTTAGGGTTTAGGCATGTCTATGTACGCATACTTTTGTATGCGCATGCAGGCTTGAAGTATGCATATGCATACAATTGGCTTGTGTATGCAGGCCTATGTATGGGCACACATACTCGTGCCTAGAAGCCCTAGTTTTGATTTTCCTGTTTCTTTTGCTTTGTTTGTTTCACCTAATATGCCTTTTTTTAACATTCTTATATGCTTTTGAGTTTCTTTTTCTTTGTTCACATGTTTGTTTTTCATTGTATGCTAGATTAGGGTCTATCTTTTTGTTCCTTAGTTTTAATGCCATGCCATTCATTCACATGTCCATTCATTGATGCCATAGGCGCTGTGATGCAATGAGGTAAGTAAAGGTAAGTTATGCATTCAGATGTACATGCATATTTTTTGATAACATGGTTTGGTGATGAGCATGAATGTGCTTAGCCGACCAATGCGTTCTTAATGATCTTCATGTTCCCAATGTGATCCTTTGATGTTTACATGTTGCTGCCTTGGATGAGATATATGATGTGATGCTAGATGAATGTTAGGTAGATGATATGTATGATGATAACATGTTAGGGTTTACGATGTGATGATATGCATGATTAGAAGAATGTTAGTGTTTATGCTTCGATGTGAGATGCCATGATAGATGTATGCTACGTTGATGAGATGCCATGATAGATGTCTGCTAGGGTTTGTGATGAGATGATTGCTATGATAGATGTCTGTTAGGTTTGCTTGATGAGCCTGATTAGATGTATGGTTAGGGTTTGGGATGAATGATGCTATGTTGTATGCTTAGATGTATGCTAGTGTGTGTGTGAGTTAGAATACAAGTATTGAACATGCTTTTAATAAGGTTAAGATATAGGACACAATGATGGAAGGCCAACTTTAGGGTTGGGTGGTCTTGGGTGCCTAACACCTTCCCAAGAACGTACCTAAACTTTGAATCCATACTCTGGTAGTAAGATCAACGGTCCTTCCTTGAAAGGATGCTATATTTATGGTTCTTAGACCATATAACTAGGTGGTGACTTCGAAAAAGAGATATGAGTCTACCATAGCTAAATCCCTTTTAAGGGATTAAAACATTTCATGCTTCTTCAGGTTTTAAAGCATGGCTATATCCCGAGGCAGTAAGAGTGCTTGTTCCACGACATTGGCTATGTAGCGCAACCTCCCATTATCAAAATCTTGGATGGTTGAATCCGAGGGAAGAGGAGCTTCGTCCAAAACAAGGGGAGGATTCCAAGTTGGAACTTGAGACTGACATTTAGGAATGGTCTCGGTAATCTCCCCACCCTTCCTCTGCTGAGCTCGAGTAGCTTTAGGAGCCCTAGTTTGCTCTAGGGGAAGTTATTTCTTTGATTTCACCTTCCTCAGCAACTCCTTTTCCAGCTTTTTTGTCCCTCTTCCTCTTCTTATCAATGAGATCGGTTTGGAGAGGAGGAGGAGGAGCATCAGGGGTGGGAGGCCATGTTACCACTGGAACCTCTGGATTAGCATCGCCAGCATGGGATTCTAGCAAAGACAAAAGGTCAGGCACCGTCTTTTCGATCACCCTACCTTCAGGGACTTGGTTTACCTCTTGGTTGGTGCTAATTACAACAGCAGTTGTAGTAGAGGTTGTTTTCTCATCCTCGGTCACGTCAGGATAGTAGAAAACCTCAAAGACTTTTTCTTGTATAGTGCCTAGGAAGTCTTCTTCTTCTTCAGCTTCTTCAGATTGGTCCTTGGCCTTGTCATCAGATGGGATAGGCTCCTCACTCCCTACAATAAGCTGGGCCATTTGAGGTGCAGAGAGATCTGCATAGAGAGTTTTGGCAGGTAGGGGTTTACAAATGAATCCTACAATGGCAATGTCGATCCTTGCAAGACGAGCATCCTTGGCCTTGATTACGTGTTTTGAAATTTGAAAGTGGGTGAAATAGGCTCGAATCTGAGGATTAAATGTACAGCTCGGAGTTGGCCGTCACTATGGAGGAATATTTCGGATCTTAGGATTTTGTTGAGGTTTGTGAAGTTCATCAAGCTTCGTTTTTTAGCAGTGGCCTTCTTATCTACAAAGTATATATATAAAAATATAAGTGAAATAGGAGAGATCAACGGTAAAACAAAGTAATGAAAAAAAAAAAAATAAAAAAGAAGGGATTTTCTCTTAACGAATAAGGTTCAACTTTAAGGGTATTCCCAAGCCACCCCATCTAGTGTACCATCCTTGGTTGGATAGTGCAGTCCATCATGCCATTCTCCCTAAACGATGAGGAAGTCCTCATCCATGCCTTTATTGGTCTCAAGAAGGCAAGATGTAAGAAGTTTAGACCCCCTAAACCCAAACAGATTAACCTAGATAATTAGCCAAGTGATTAATTTAGGTAATTTAAACAATTCTAGGTTAACACAACAACAATCATATCATGCAAAAGTGTGGAAAATAAAGAACACACGATATGATAACCCAGGAAACCAAACCGGTAAAAACCTGGGGAGGATTTAACCTAGCTATCTTCAAGGTAAAACCGAATTCACTATGAAAGAATTGAAGTTTATACAATAGCGACTTAGACCACTAACATCCTATTCTACCTCGAGTAGAAAACTTACTACCTCGACCACGTGACAGCTCCGAGTCCACGGACTACTTCTTTCCTTGAATTCTCAGTAAAGTACAAGCACACCTGCTTGTATATCTTGAAGCTGTTGATTCTGCAACTGAACGATCACCAAGCTCTTGACATCAATCTTGAGTTTGGAAACCTTAAGTGTATGTGAAGATAAGGACCTCTAGATCTCACAAATAAGATTCACAAACACAATATTTAAAACACTAAAAACGTGGCTAGGGTTTTCTCTTTTATACTTAGGGCAAACATAAAACCCTACATGTCAAACGGGCTTGGGCTGAGTAGGAAATTCTGCAGAAAAAACAATCTGCACGACTTTCGATCGATCGAGTCTAATTCTCGATCGATAGAGCTAGACAGAATTGCACAGTAATATCTGCAGTTATTCGATTCCAACTTTACATAAAAACCTCATACTTTGAGCAAGTCTAAACAAGACTAAAACCGTTTTGATCATGGTTTGCTAACACTACAAAATGAAGTTCTAATACATTAGTTCTTAATTCCTTAGAACCTAACAAACTCCCCCTTTGGCAATCCGTGACAAAACACAAACTTAACAAAATGCTCAAAATTTATAAAATAAACAGCCCATTACACAACAATAGCCCAACTAAACAAATTTAACCTAACTACTATCTATCAGTTGCAAAAGTAGACAGCAGCACGATTGAATCAACCTGTATATTCCTGTAACACTTAACAAACACATAAACGCACGTGTGGAAAAGAAAAAACAGTAAAACACAAATATGCAAACTAACTCTTCCCCTAAGTTAGATACATAAAAAATAATTTTAACTCCCCCTAAACAGAACATTCTTGTATTTTCCACACATATTCCCAAATATCATCCAAAACTCCCCCTTTTTGTTACGTATTGACAAAGATAACTCAAACAAAGAGTAACAACTCAACAGAGAACAAGAGAAAATAGAGAATTAAGGGAATACAAAATAGTTCAATTCTATAAAAAATAGAGACAACTCCCCCTAAGAAGAGCAACAACTCCCCCAATGAACAACAAAGGTTAAAAAAAACTATTCTCCCCCTATAAAAATATAAAAAACAAAACAAGTTTTGGGAAAAATTTAGGAGGTGGGGATAAATAAAAATACACAAACCAAAAAAAAAAAAGAGTTGAGGATACACATGAAGAAAAATATTCTCTCTTTCAATAAATGCAAACTTGACACTAAGTGACCCATAAACAGTTGCATGAGTAGAGAAAATATTTGCACATTGATTATCCATCATATCTCTTAAGAAAAATATTTTCTGCAGTTCACGCATCAAGAAAAATGACATATACTAAAATGTACAAAGGACTCAAAAATTAATTAATCAATTTTTAAATCAAGTTGAGTACCCAATTTAGTAAAGTGTATGCATGTTATGTGTGAAAACAATGAGAGATATGACTGCAAAACTGCAAGATGAATACAGAAAACAATGCAATTCATGTGAATCCTAAATATAAATGGTGCATGAAAAAATTTGGTCAAAACTCTAAAAACTGAAAATTTTTCAGTTTCGATCGATCGAGCATCAATCGAATACCAATTGAGTCAGATAGATTCAAACCAAAATTTTTATCGCAATTTCGATTGGTCGAAAAATAGATTCGATCGATCGAAAATCTGAATAAATTAAATTTTTGAAAAATAGAGCAATTTTATGCAGAAACTTCTCAAAGCATAGTATTTCATGAATAAAATGCATGAGTATGAGACTAAAATTTTTTCAAAAACACATGAATACAACCCAGATCTCTCAAAAACAAGTTTTTCAACCAATTTGTCCTCAAAACTCAAACATTAAACACATTTTGTATCAAAATCAAGGAATTTTCAATCTTGGATGGCCAAAACAAAATCACACACAATAACATGTACAAAGTTTAGCAAAGAGTAACTTGTGTAGTGTGTGCAACTAGCAAAAGCTTGAGATATATGTGAGGTGATATGTGAATAGTAATCAATCGCAATTTCTACAAAATTCATGACATAAATTTAAAAGAGACTATCACCTAAAGAGTTACATCATATAACTCTCACATCTCCTAGAATAAAAGCTTTCAATGATGTAAGTTTCTTGTTTTGCCTCATAATGTACACACCAATTTTAATTGAATTGTAAAGTTATTATAGCCCAATAATGTACACACCAATTTTAGCATTTTAATCGAGGCTACACCTTATGATCTTTTTGTGCATGTGCTACACTTTCTCGAGCACAAAATCTTACGATATGCACTAAGGTGTTCATGATTGGCTAATAAACAGTAGTGAGTTGATTATTTATGCCTTTCTCATTAAGTTCAAGTCCAACAATAAAAGGCATGTGACTTCAAGATCAAAATCATGTGATCAAAAACTATAAACATCTTCCCACACAACATGCACTATAAAGCTTAAACTAGTAAAGTGCAATAAAGTAAGCTCATCCAAGCTAAACAAGGTACATAAAAATGTTATGTAAAGATAATATGACCAACCTTGATTATAAATCCAAGATATATAATACAAAACACATAAAAATCTTTTTGGTTTAAAAAAATTTTATGACTAAAACTAAAAGCACACATTATGCTAAATGATAAAAAATGCAAATGCAATGTATGACAGTGCTAAACTAAGCTATAGAGGGTACATAAACAAGAAATATCAATTTCTTAATTAACCATTGAGTACATGTACAAACTAGTACATACTCACACAAAATTGGAAAAAACTTAGCACTTATATAACATATGCTATTTAAGTTTCTTCACAATGTCAAGCATGTTCTAAATCAAGAGAGAGATATAATAATTCATGAAATCCTCAAGAAAAATAAAACAAGACACAAAATAACATATTTTTGTCTTTTTGAAATTTTTCAATGTTTTTGGATTTTTGTTAAAAAAAAAAAAACCAAAAAAACAAGACAACCAAAAACAAAAACAAAACATGTCCACAAACAATTGAAAGAATTAAATTAAGGACAAGTAAACAACACTCACATTAGAGAATCTTTTCTCACCCATATAGCACGAGTCTTCGGCTTTGTAGGTGAAAATCCATGTGAAGCAGAGTGTATTTGAGGGATTACACCAATCTTCTGAGAAAGACTGAAATCCTGCAAATTCCTTTCACAAGCCAACAAGCTTAAATTTTTCAAAAGAATATGAAACAATTTATATGGGCTTATGGCAGGAGAAATATTATCACATATCCTAGATTGAAATATAGAATACTTAAATTTCAATTTATGACAATTAGGACGAATGTGACCAGAAACACCATAAAAGTGACAAACAGGAATAAATTTAGGAACATCAGTATTCCTAACAGCAAATCTAGTCTCAGATTTTGGTTTTTGCCTCAACAAAGAACAATTTGGTCTAATATGACCAACAATACCACAAAGGTGACAAGTAGGCATAAAAACAGATTTCTTATGCTCTCCAACAGTAGGTTTAGACTTAGGTTTAGAAACTTCAGCGTCTACATCAGAACTTTTACCTTTGTTTAACCTAGCAAAATAAGCCTTTTCTTTATTATTCCTCTTGAAAGGAGGGATATAAACTTTTTCAGTTTTAGGCTTAAGAGAAACAGAAACACTTCTGTTATCAACAACAGGCTTGGTACTAGTCGAATTTTCAATTTTAGCTTTGGATTTAACTAACTCTTGTTCCAAGCTTTTCATCTTTTCATCTTGAGAGGAAATTTGATTTCTAAAAAATTCATTCTTTTTATTAGATTCATCTAACTTAACAACCAATTCCTCTTTTTCAAGATTAGCCAATTTTAACTCATCCTTGAATTTCTTAGCAATTCTCATAGTTTTCAATAATTCCTTATGAAGAGTTTCACAGGCATCAAAAAGATCAACAGAAACAACAGTGTCCTTCTTATTCAAATCATCACAATCAAATAAAGTAGGACACTTAAAATTATCCATGATAACAGGGATCAATGATCAACTCTTAGTTCAAAGGATCTACAACAGAAGAGCTACCCGCTTTGATACCACTTGTAAGAAGTTTAGACCCCTTAAACCCAAACAGATTAACCTAGATAATTAGCCAAGTGATTAATTTAGGTAATTTAAACAATTCTAGGTTAACACAACAACAATCATATCATGCAAAAGTGCGAAAAATAAAGAACACACGATATGATAACCCAGGAAACTAAACTGGTAAAAACCTGAAGAGGATTTAACCTAGCTATCCTCAAGGTAAAACCGAATTCACTATGAAAGAATTGAAGTTTACACAATAGCGGCTTAGACCACTAACATCCTATTGCTACCTTGAGTAGGAAACTTACTACCACGACCACGTGACAGCTCTGAGTCCACGGACTATTTCTTTTCTTGAATTCTTAGCAAAGCACAAGCACACCTGCTTGTATATCTTGAAGCTGTTGATTCTGCAGTTGAACGATCACCAAGCTCTTGACATCAATCTTGAGTTTGGAAACCCTAAGTGTATGTGAAGGTAAACACCTCTAGATCTCACAAATAAGATTCACAAACACAATATTCAGAACACTAAAAACGTGGCTAGGGTTTTCCCTTTTATACTTAGGGCAAAACATAAAACCCTACACTTCAAACGGGCTTGGGCTGAGTTGGAAATTCTGCAGAAAAAACAATCTGCACGACTTTTGATCGATCGAGTCTAATTCTCGATCGATCGAGCCAGGCAGAATTGCACAGTAATATCTGCAGTAACTCGATTCCAACTTTACATAAAAACCTCATACTTTGAGCAAGTCTAAATAAGACTAAAACCGTTTTGATCATGGTTTGCCAACATTACAAAATGAAGTTCTAATACATTAGTTCCTAATTCCTTAGAACTTAACACAAGAAATTAGTCTAACGAATGAAACCCTAGTTTTAAAATAGTATCCTGTCTCTTTACTATGTTGACAACTATAAACTCAATTGACGTCGTGGTCAGTTAGTTTTACGCCCATCTTTTCATTTAGTGCGTCCACACTACCTAATATCCTAAACATATTAGGAGTGCATTAAGTTGGACAGAGCCTATAAAGGGTTAAAAAATCTCTGGTTACTTTACCCATGGGAATCCTTATTCCTCCATTTATAAAAGCAATTAGAGGATTGCTACAGTCTCGAAGGGCCCCTTCTCATGCCATTCTCCTAATTTGCAGTGTTCTATAGTGACATCACTAGGAATGTTGTATTAACTCCTAATTTAAACTCCTCCCTATTTTCAGGGGTATCAACTAGGCTGTAAAACGTACCCATTCTAAAAGGTGAAAGAAAAAAGGAATGACCTGACCCTAGTAAAAAGAAGAATCTCAAGTCACTTACAAAGAAACAGAAGATAAAGGGACTCCTGAGGCGAATTACCTGAAGAAAGTTTGACGCTTGCTTAAGATAAAAGTGGAGAAAATCACTCTATCCCCCTCTTTATATAGAGGTAAAAAAGGGGTGGCAATTTTCCCGCTCCCTTAACTCAAAGAAATGGGACTGTTGGATCATGATCTCACCATAGAACATGGGAGATAAGGAGCTGTTCGCAGCATTTACTGCTGCATAGTGGATTCCGAAGTGTCAGGAGCGTGTTTCAGTTAGTTGAAAAGATGTCTCTTCGTGGGAACACGCCTGGAACGAGCCAAATAATTCCTCACGTCTACCAAAACCACCCTTCCCTAGTATGAATGGGAAGTGAGGTTTTAGAGGGATATTGTGGGAGGAGGAGAGACCGAGGATAGGAGTAGGCAAGAGGAGATCGACACCAGAGGAACACACCTTGGGAAGTTTTGACAAAGGATCCTCGGAGGAGTTAAGATAATGCATCCACAAAACCACGGAGATTAGGTTACTCGAGGATCCCAAGGATGCTGTAGTACCATTGGGAAGGCTGAAGTCAAATTCTGAAGACCACTAGGCACATACCGAGGAAAGGAAGGAAGGTTTGTCATTGAGTGATTGAAGGAAGAATGCAGATAAAGCATTCATCACCTCTGCATTCAATGCTTTACATCCACTTAGCTGGCTGCATTAATGGTGGAATTGTTGGGTAATCATCATGTTTGCATCGAATACAAAACATACGCAGCGGAAAATAAACGGATCTACTTCATTCGCAATTGATAACATGCACTATGTAGGTTTTAGAATATAAGAACAAGAGAGTGTACCTTGATGCGGTGAAATTCAAAACCGAATAAAGAAGTACTCGGGAAGACTTTCAATCTTCACTCCAATTTCACTTGATGCCCAAGATGTGTGGTCTCTCAATCAGTTCTATGTTTCTAGAGAGAATATCTCATATCACTTAATTAAACATACAAATCATTTTATTCTATATAAAATTCTTTATGTTTCTCTCCACATAACTGATTATCTAATTGGGCTAGCCTTTTGGGCCTTCCCAATTGGGCTTTAGTGTGTGGCTTGGAGTGGGACCAAAAGGGAACAAATAAGACACTAGCTCCAATGGGCCTTGGGCTTTTCTGTCAACTCTTGACAAGTCCAAAGTTACCATTAATTATATTTAATACCACTATATAAATATAATTGCACTCTAGGCCTCATTAATAAATTATATCCCAAGACTTTATTATACATGCAACCCCTTCATAAAATATTCGTAGTAATACAAAGTCATGAATATAGACTGCCACTTTGTAAATTACTACATCTTAATCCTTGAGTACCCGGTTTAATCCTTTTAAGTTATTCACCATATATTTATGAAATCCAATTTCATAAATATATACTTTAGTCTTACTAAAGTGGTTAGGCCTAACTCTCTGAATAACTGTACCCATTAAACTTATCTCAAGGGAATATTTTATATTTCCGTTAAGAGACTATGAATTCCATCTTGAGAATATATGTTCCATCAACACTATATGTGGCTGCCCAACATATTGAGGTTTTGACCGTTACTTTAGATCTCACTCCTGATATATCAAAGCAACCTACATTTCATGATCAGGTCCATTATTCTCTCAGGATTAAGAGTTCATGTGAATACAAGTCGTGAGATTTATTATTCAATTGACAGTCGTTAGGAGAATAATAAATCTCACAGCGGTCCAGTTCAATATGTCTTAACTCTTAAAACATATCAACATATTAACTAGAAGTTACCACTTCCATGATCAAGACAAATCATCGTAGTTAATATGTTATAGTCTTCGCAGATGAAATGCCCGATTTCATCACCGACTACGAACCACAATTCTGAGTTTACAAAGAACTTGTGATCTATATCTTCTGTGACTAAATCACATAAATCACATACTATGCATCTCATGGACTATTTGATAATGTCCGAATATTCATGTTACCATTATTTTAGATAAGAATAAAACAACTTTATTAAACACAATATTAAGTCATACATCATTTCTCACATAATGTCATACATAATATCATACATAGCATCATACAATAGGATTTAAGGGCACATATCCTAACAGGAATGACCCCTAAATAGTGCCATTATAGCTCATAATCTAGAAGAGAAACCTTCTAGTAAGACCTTGATGGGACAAGTATCAAAGCAGATCAACCTTAGCCCTCCAAGTGGAAGGCCAAGATGCAACTTGGGAGACTATAAAAAAGAAAGAGATCCCTAAGGGGGATGAAGATTAAGAGGTAGAAATAGAAAGAGAAAGAGGGAGAGAATTATTGTAACTGAACAATAAGTGTAATCCACCACCTCGGGTTGAGAACGAGGAACATTATTCAATCAAATCATAATCTTTGTTGCTCAACTGACTTAACTTACTTGCATATTCAACACATATCCCAATACTATTTGATTAACCAATTGTTAAAGGGTAATTAGTGTTAATTGGCATCCCATCTCTATAAGTAAATTGTGTGAGGTTGAAAAGTAGCATAGTCATTTTCTTCCCGCCACAAATGCAAATAATACAAAACCAATTATTTTGTATCTTTTATTGATTAGTCAAAGGATTTGATTAGAATGATGGCACAACTATTATATATTTCACTACATAAGCCTTACAAACAAATGTATCAATCTTTAAACCACAACAAAAAAGTAATTAAGAAATGGACAAAATTTAGATAAAAAATCAATAGGCTATAACTTTACTCAATAAAATAAACATGACTATATATTTTGAAAATTTAAATGTTGAATTGCAAGTTCTTTATGCTTTTAGTACACATGTCAAATTTTGTGTCAATTGGATGTCATTTATTATATGATCTATATGTTTATATTTTATGCATAATTTTAAACTACAAAAACTTGCAATTTAAATAATTTATTTATGAAATAGCTATTAGTCTTTAATTTTCTAGAAATTTTGCAAGCATAGAGAATATAAAAAGAAAATGTAATCCAATGGTGGATTTGTCAAAATTCACCTCCAATAAAAAGATATTGAGTAAGGTTGTAGTCTAAGACTGCAACAAATTTTGTAACTAAACTTTGTCCTTAAGATTGATATAGCACTAGTCACATTTTCTTTGCTACATAATTTTGTAAATATTTAGTAGTAAAATTGTTAGTAGTTTTGGTATTATTTATTTATTATACTATTGATGTGGCATTAATCACGTTTAGTTCATTGTCATATTAAATTGTAATTAAGCTTTTAATAAAATTAGTAGCAATTTTATTTTCCTAGATGATGATATTTTGTTAATATAATATAAATACTTGTTTAAATTAAAATAAAAAAAATTGTTTATAATTTGGTTTTCATAGGGTAAAATTTTAGCTCCTAATATGCACGGAGCCAAACTTTATTCACAAATAGACCCAAATATGCTTTAGGTCAAATCAGATTGTGTGTTATATAGTGGCCGAGAAACCGACCTCATATGTCCCTCTCCTTGCCAAACCTCAGCCTCTATGGTTACTTTTACCCTTCCGTCTTATAAAATCAACCTGTAGTGTGTCATAATCAGAGTCCAACTAAGAAACTGAAAGAAGTTACATTCTTTGGTCTTAGCCACCCACAAAAAGTGAAAGGTAATCTTGATGGAGATAAGATTAGAAACTCCCGAACTCAACAAGAAGTCTCCCTATTAAGATGGAGAAATATTGCTGATTAGTTCCAAATCTTTTTGAGTCCATTTCCATGGCGTACTAGTAAGACAACACATCAAAGAAGGCTAGCTTAAGAATTTTGCACCTATCACACAATTTTGATAGAAGTCAAGATGCCATGCAAGCCATAGGAGCTGATGATTATATAACTTTATTCGTGATTCCAACTTAAAGCCAAGCCTTTTGAAATCATTGCTATGTCTCTATTAGGTTGAGCGGACTACCATGCTTTCAAGTCCCTATTCACGCACTTGTAGTTAGCACATACTTTTGAAGTTTGAATTTGTATAAAGGTTGGGAGAGGGCAAGTCCAATTTGGTTGGTAAGTTCACTTGATATATAATTAAATGAAGAGTGAAGTCAAAAGGTAAGCGAATTTTGAGACTAGTTTAGGTGGTCCATCATGGAATCATGGACATTTTTGCTATATGATTAATCAAAATTTGGTTCAGGTCCATCAAAGAGAAGCATGCGGATATAGATGGTGGTAAACGACAGCAAAAGTCAAGAACATTTTGGTTTTTGAGACTATGGTCGGTAACTGTAAGATGCATGCTTTTCGTCTTAGCCCACAAAGATAAACGGCATTATCCCATGCCAATATATTGGACATTTAGGCGGACGACTAGATAGCACTTCCAACGACTAACATGGTTCTTTTCACTCACCACATTATCTTAGACAAGACAAAGTCTTTCCTTTTATTTTAATATTTAATTGTGTCTATGGTAGAAATGAAACCAAATCATCATTTCTATTAGGTCTCAAACGTGTTATCAAGCCTGTATCTCTGTAAGTCTGTATTTGCAGGACAAGGAGTAACCTAGTCCTCTTAGGATTATAAGATGCACTAAAATTGTTTGACAGAGTGTTGAGCACATATTTAAGCTGTGGACGTTGAGTTTGTCTCCAAGAAACCAAAAACAGTGAGAAACCAATGGTTTAGTGGCAACATGAGCACACACTAACTTATAGTCTATTTCAATGTTGTATTTGGTGTAACAGTTGAGAGTCTCCTTATTTTATTTTATTTTTGAGAAAGAGTCTATTCTTATTTAATTTAGGAAAAGTTGCATTTTATCACCCTAAACTATAGTCCTATTTACACTTATCACCTTAATACCACCCTAAACTATAACCCGTGTTTCATTTTAAGTTTTAACCAGACTGTTCATGTGAACGGAAAAACATGTCACATGTAACTCACGTGACCTTTGCATACGTGACACCATATGAAAAGACCAAATTTCCCATCTTCAATTCCTTAAAACAAAATCGTTTAACAAATTTAGCCCCTATGGTGCCGTGCGACCTTTGTTTCCTTGATTGAACCGATATGATTTCCGATATGTTATTGACCTCCTTTATTCAAACTTTAGATATTTTTGTTGAAAATACAAAAAAAATGCTATTTGATCTAAAAGTTATTGACTCTTTTGTTTTAATAATGTGAGGGATTGAATCCATGATCATGAACCAACAATGAAAATGCAACTTGCGGGATCACGACCCTTTGTCTCGGCCATTGTAGCACGTGTGTTGCCCAGGGCATGAGGGGCAAGATGACTTGACGTCATCCTTACCTTCCTTCGGCTTATCACCGGCAGTTTGCTCAGGGTTCCAAACTCAACGATGACAACTAAATGTGAGGGTTGCGCTCGTTGCGGGACTTAACCCAACGCCTTATGGTGCTAGCTGACAACAGCCATGCACCCGTAATTAAACTACTGTTCATATAATCTACAATATATATAATATAATAAAAGTTATGTGCTAGAAGTTGTGGTCACTCCAGGTGATTATTTTTTCTTTGTGGCAGTAGTTACATTCTCCTAACAACTATTCTCTATTACAGATTTGGGTGCATAATATTCGTATAGTTTGGGTTGGTTTCAAATTTAAGATTATATTTGAAATTTTTTTTCAAATCAAACCATAAAATTTAAAATCGTTTCAATTTCCTCAAAGAATTACAATTAATTAAAAGTAACATAAATTCAAATGAGTTGTGACTAGCTAAAATCTATATATAAAATTATCCTTCCATGAGTGGATATAAGACTAAATGAGAGTTGTGAAAATTTATGTTATAGTTTAGTTATTGTGACCAAAACATTGAAATGAAAGTGCATATATATATATATATATATATATAAATTTAATTTCCAAATCATGTCATATTATAGAATATATAATATAATAAAAGTTGTGTCATATATATGGTGATTGCACCAAATGGATTTAATTTTTATTTATCTTCCTATTTCCTGTGGCCCACTATAGGTACGTTGTACTAGTTAATATGATTGTTCTAATAAAACACTATTGCCAAAGTTTGAAATTTTTTAAAAAATACCACCTAGTTTAAATTCTACTACTAAGAGATTCAAGACATTTCAAAAAACTTATTATTATTATTATTATTATTATTATTATTATTATTATTATTATTATTTTTCACATGTTGTGCTTGTATTATGTAAATCAATGTAAGTAATACATGCTGTATGGGATAATTTCCCCATTTAATTTACTATAAATGCTTTACTTTAAATGAAAATTTTTTCACCAAATTTTTAGATAAATTAAATGCTACTCCAATTATTACTCAATTATCAAATGTTTCAGGAAAATTAAAATTATATTCTATATTTATTTTTAATTATTTTATAATTTATTGTTTTAATAAAAAAATGATATTACATTATGTGCCTATTGCCTTGCACCTTAAAAATTCTCATTATTTATTTTTATTATCTATATAATTATTCAACTTCAATTATATTATTAAAATTTTTCTTAGTTTACGAAAGATATTTTATTAGTATGTGCATTGTGCAGGTATATTGCTAATAAGATAAGGGGTGTCAATATTTCACTAAACCCGTGAACACGACACGGGTTATTGAGGGTTAGGGTTAGACTTTAGTAGGTTTGGGTCATATACGAGTCAACCTGAAAGCGACTCGATAAGAAATGTGTCATAAGTGAGTCAACCCGTGTGACTTGCAATAGACACGTTTGACATGCCAATTTATTTGTGTCAACTCAAAATGACCAATTTAACACAACTCATTTAACTCATATGACAAATAAATATTCATTTTATTTTAAATTTGTCAAATACCTTTTATATCCAACCTATATATTAAACATAAAAAGAAAAGTGAGTAATTACAAAAACTAACAAGTAATTAAACTGGAAATTGAAACTTTATAAACCCTAGTCATGATCAGTATATTGTGTGCACCGACTCTTTCAATATTGATACTTAGCATTTGGCAAGCTCTGTTTGTTGAACTATGTTATTTTGAATTTGTGTTGAAGTGTATGTACTTCTTTTGGAGTGTAAAGAACTTATTTCTAGATGAATGTTATATTTTTGTTGAACTATGTAATTTTGAATTTGGGTTAAAGATTTGAAGTATATGCATTACTTTCGGGGTGTAAATAATTTATTCTACTTGGATGTTATATTTAATAATAAGTAGGTTGAAATAGGTTGTATTACAATTGTGTCAACCCAACACGACCTATTTATTAAACGGGTCAAATGGGTCGAGTCGTGTCAACCTGCTTCATTAACAGGTTGGGTTAGAGTTGAAGAGTCATGACACGATTATGAAATGGGTTGGGTTTGAGTTGAGGCAGGGTTGGGTTTGAGTTGAGGCATTGAGTTGAATACCCTTACCTCGACATGACACGAACTCGACACAATAACCCGAATTGACACCGATGGTAAAGGAAAATCTTAGTAAGGAAGGCCATCGTATTCTATTTTTGTGCCAATTGTCAATTCTAATTTGATTTCACATAATTTAATTTTGTGTCAAGTGTCTCTCTAATTCAAAATTATTTTTTAGTCAATTTAAAACTACTTATGGCCCATTACACTATAAGTCCATTTTAAACTACTTTCAGCATAGTTTAAATTACTCCAAAGTTTCTTACCAAAACTTATTATTAATTCAAAGATTATTTCCCTCAAAAAATTCAAAGATTATAATAATATTTTTTTACAATATTCTAAAAAATTTAATTGTTCCTATCCAATTATAATATCTAAAATTTTCCTAAAAAAAATTTGGTGTTCCATTTCAATATATTATCATTATAACTCAATTGTATAAGTTATTTGAAAAATATAAACATTAAATAAAAATAAATGCATCACAATAAAATGTTATGTTAAGCAGTAAAAATTAAGTATATAATTAGATCAATAAACAATATTTCTTAATTAAAATGGAGCAATAAATCAAGATTCAAAATGAATCATTTGCCTATTACCAAACGTTATCCTTATAAGATAGTATTTTTCAAGAGTGTCAGTTCGTTTAGACCCCTTAAACCCAACAGATTAACCTAGAGAATTAGCCAAGTGATTAACTTAGGTAATTTAATTAAATCTAGGTTAACACAAATAATCAAAAACAGTAAAGCAGCGGAAATTAAAGAACACAAAGATCTGATGACCCAGGAAAACCAAACCGGTAAAAAACCTGGGGAGGATTTAACCTAGCTATCTTCAAGGTAAACTGAATCCACTATGAAAGAATTGAAGTTTACACAATAAGACTTAGACCACTAACATCCTATTGCTACCCAAGTGTAGGAAACTTACTACCACGACCACGTGACAGCTCCGAGATCCACGGACTCCTTCTTTCCTTGAATTCTTCAGCAATCCACAAGCGCACCTGCTTGTATTTCTCTTTAAGATCTTTGATTCTGCAACTGTATGATTTAACAAGCTCTAGACATAAGTCTTGAGTTTGTAAACCCTAAGTGTATGTGAAGGCAAACACCTCTAGATCTCACAATGAGATTCACAAACACAGCAAAACAGAACTCTAAGACACAGAACACTCAGGAACAGAACTCTAAAAACGTGGCTAGGGTTTTCCCTTATATACTTAAGGCAAAACATAAAACCCTATACATTAAATGGACTAGGGCTGAGTTGAAAAAATTTGCAGAAAAACAATTTGCACGATTTTCGATCGATTGAGTCTAATTTTCGATCGATCGAGTCAGGCAGAAAGTGCACAGTGAATTCTGCATAAAACTCGATTCCAACTTTACATGAAGAGCCATACTTTGAGCAAGTCTTACACAAGACTAAACATTGTTTTGATCATGGTTTGCCAACATTACAAATTGAAGTTCTAATACATTAGTTCCTAATTCCTAGAACCTAACAAA
Organism: Lithocarpus polystachyus; assembly: GCA_033629205.1. Classification (NCBI taxonomy): domain Eukaryota; kingdom Viridiplantae; phylum Streptophyta; class Magnoliopsida; order Fagales; family Fagaceae; genus Lithocarpus; species Lithocarpus polystachyus. Next base: position 18,434,697 of record CM066167.1, read on the forward strand.
CTCCCCCTTTGGCAATCCGTGACAAAACACAGACTTAACAAAAGCTCAAAGTTTACAAAATAAAACAGGCCATTACAAAATAAAAAGCCACTTAACCAATTCAACCTAACTACTATCTAACAGTTGCAAAGTAGACAGCAGCACGACTGAATCAACTTGTATATTCCTGTAACACTTAACAAACACATAAACGCATGTGTGGAAAAAAACAGGAAATATATAAAAATATCTTCTTGATTTCACATGACACAAAATAAAGATATATATCATGAATAACATCATAAATATAAATCAATAAGCAGAGTAGCATAGTGAAACAAGAAACATATACATCAAAATGTATCTCAAAAATATCTCCTAAACAAGAGCTAAAAATGAAATACACAGTGAAGCGCCTAGATACAATCTAATAACTCCACAAGCTCCGCAGTATCACTACTAAGTACAAAACTCCCCCTAAAATGAAAATCTCCACAAAAATCTCCTAGATACAAAAGAACTACACAATATAATGCACTCCCCCTTTTTGTGACGAATTGCCAAAGGGCACTCACTCATCATCAAAAGGAGGTGGAGGAGATCGACGAGAACTCGCCAAATCCGCTCGCAATGCACGTAGCTCATCAAGGATGTCCACCAAAAGTTGACCATGAGCCGCCTGAACGGTCACGACAGTATCAAGAGTCCGACGAAGGTCAGAAACCTCATCAAACGGTGGAGGAACATCAGCAGCAGCAGCAACAGCAGGATCAGAAGACGTCCCAGCTGCAGGAGTATCTGTAGAAGACGAAAGGGGTGGAGTGACACCGGAAGGTTCTACCCTAGGACGCTTAGAGCTAGCCCGAAGTTGAGCAGCCCTTTGCCTCAAAAAGGTAGCACCAATAGGAGCAATAACATGAACAGGCTCAGACGCAGGAAAATCACCTAAACCAAGAAAAAGGAGAATCCTATGAATAAAAACGGGAAAGAATAACGCATGAGCCGTAGAGCTAGACTGATGAACCTCGTTCAAAGAACGAAGGAACAAATGAGGAAAACTGATAGGAGCATCAGTAACAAGCGCGTACAAAAACACACATCGCTCAAGAGGGATGGTGTGGACATGAGAAATAGGCCACAAAGAATGACACGCTATCCTAAAGAAAAGATAGTGAAGCTCGGAAAGCTCAGCAGAAGTGATCTGAGGATCAGAACCCCACTGGATAGAAGACCCAGTGATGTAAGAAAGCACATCATCAAGAGGTGGAGACTCCTCATAAGGAAAAATGGGATGGTCAACAATAGGCACCCCAAGAGTATCAGACACCACCGTAGGGGTAATGCGATACTCTACACCTTGTAACCAAACCTTAACCAAGGTGTTGGTATCATAGATGTGGATAGAGAGGTTCGAATAGAACTCTCTAATCAGGGTGGCAGGAGGAGGAGAATGCTCATACTCGAGCAAAGATAACCAACCCCGACGCTCAAAGTTACGTCTCACCTCAGGATCTACCTCATCTAGTACGACCCTACGCTCAGCCCAGATATGACGCCTAAGGTTTAGGATCTCATAGGTCTCTTGGTTTTTCTCACTCGGGAACCGCTCAGTATCAAAAGAAGGTGAAGGGTCAGAAGTCTTATGGGCTCTAGTTTTCCTAGGCATAGTGCTAAGGAATAAAGAGAGACACAGAAAGAGAGGAGCAAAAACAAACACCAAGGGCAGACTGCAAGTTAGCACAACACAAAATATAGAAATAACAATTCTATATGATGCATGAACAAATTATGCAAATGATGCATGAACTAATGCAGTGACAAGTTCAAATATAATCCAAATTAACAAAATTGGCTTGAGCATAGAATTTTATATCAAAAATACCCAATTTGAAAAACCTAAGTTTTCAAAACACAACAAATTGATAAATTGATCAACACAATAGTTAATTGACACAATATAATGATCAAATTAATCAATCTAACAAGCCAATTTTATCAATTTACATTAAATTGAACAAAAACCCCAAAATCCCCAATTTCAAGCCCTAGAAATTTAAAAATTTCACAAAGCACCAAATTAATCAAATTAAACCACATATAGTGCTTAGATAAGGTGTCCCCATAAAAACCCATGATTCTTTTGAAAAAGAAAGAGCCAAAAATCACTCCAAAAATACCAAAAACTAAAATGGCGAAAATACCCCAAAAATGCATGAATTAATGCATGAAACATGAAAATAAAAGCAAAAGAAAGGGCATAAAGGACATACCAGTCTTGGGAGAGAGAGATTGTGCAAAAAGATTGGAGGAAAACGCCAAAAATAGCAAAAATCTCTTTGACCAGTTGGTGAGGAGACAAAAAGTTTTTGAAAAAGTTTTGAAAAGTAAAGAATCCACGTGAGAAAAGTCCTTTTAAAATTCATTCAGCCCGATTTTCGATCGATCGAAAAACAGATTCGATCGGTCGAAAATCCTTCGATTGATCCGGTATCAATCGAGAACCGATCGAAACACACAGAGACTTTAGAGGGATTTTAAAAACATTTTCGATCGATCGAAAAACAAACTCGATCGATCGAAAATCTGGAAAAATCGAATTTTTGAAAATTGAATCAAATTAGCTCAAAAACTCCTCAAAGCATTAACTTTTTTGAAAAAGATGCATGAGTATGAGATGAAATGTTTTTCCAAAAATCCATGTTTTCAACCCAGATCTCTCAGATTAAACTTTTCTCATAATCTTCCTCAACCAAGCAAGCAAACATGTTTTGCAACAATTTCCAGAAAATTTCAAACTTGGTTGGTCAGGCCAAAAACACACACAATATCATGTACACAGTTTAGCAAAGACTAACTTGTGTAGTGTGTTCAACTAGCATAAGCAAGAGAAACATGTGAGGTGATATGCACATATTGATCAATCACAAATTCTACAAAATCCATCACATGAATTTGAAAGAGACTATTACTTAAAGAGTTACATCATATAACTCTCACATCTCCTAGAATAAAAGCTTGCAACCATGTAAGTTTCTTGATTTGCCTCATTATTCAATTTAATTGATTAGAAACTTAATAAAAGCCGGGATAATGTACACACCAATTTTATGAATTTTGAAATTATTATAGCCCAATAATGTACACACCAATTTCAATAGAGGCTACACCTTATGTTCTTTTTGTGCATGTGCTACACTTTCTCGAGCACAAAATCTTATGATATGCACTAAGGTGTTCATGATTGGCTAATAAACAGTGGTGAGATGGTTATTTATGCCTTTCTCAATAAGACCAAGTCCGACAATCAAAGACATAAGACTTCAAGATCAAGATCATGTGATCAACAAATATAGCATCTTCCCACACAACATGCACAACAAAACTTTAGCTAGTAAAGTGCAATAGAAATAAGTGCATCAAAGCTAAACAAGGTACATTCACATGATATGCAAAATTTGATTGACCAACCTTGTCTTCAGATTCAAAAAAAATTGCAAAACCACAATTTGCAAATTTTTTTTTTTTTTTTTTTTTTTATATATATCAAAGAAACAAACATCCTAGAATGAAATGCATGAATGTAATGCAAAGAAAATCCTAGAAACAGAGGTCACCAAAGATAGAGCAATGAAGCACAAGGACCATGTCAAACAGACTCAATTAGGTTGAGCCTTTTGCATCCAAAAATTTTTAGATGCAACTCTTGCATTGGAGTTATGATTCACCTTAGAATTTTAACCAACTCCAGGATTGGAATAAAGGTTTAACACCTTTACCAATTCACCAATAAGTATCATAGAATCATGTGCTTGAGGCACATGTACTTTAGTTTTATTTGCTCGCTTCGCAGCTTGCAACTTAAAACAATTTGGACGAATGTGTCCAGGCTTTCCACAAAAATGACAAACCCATGCAGGCTTATCATGCAACTTGCCCTTAGTAGAAGTAGAAGCTCTAGAATGAGAAGCTTGAAGATCAACCCTAATCTTCCTAGGTGGAGAAACATCTACAGATTTGACAGGTTCATTCACCAAGGGTTTGACAATCTCACTCTTAGGAGGTTCAGAAGACGGGACAAATTTAGTGGAAGAAGGTTCAGGCACAGAGATGCTATCCACAAAACCTAAACCAGTTTTATCAGAAGGAGACTTTTGAACACTCAGCATGTGATCAAGTTTGGAGCTTGCAGACCTATTAGTTTGTTCTCTAGCAACAGATAAATCAAGTTCCAAACATTTAACTTTATCAAGTAAGAGCATGTTCTCAGTTTTCACATTATTCAAAAGCTCATTTGCATCAAACAATTTCACAAGTAAATTTTTCTTTTCAAGTTCCAAAGATGCAATTTTCTTCAAGCCTAACTCAACATTCATGGCATCCTTTGCAGCAACTTTGCAAAGTTTATTGTAGGCTTCCTGTAAATCTGCATCCTCAGAGAGTTCCCCATTAGAAGGGTTCTCTTCAATAGACATGCTTTTATTAACTACAGTAGTAGCAGTGAAAGTAATGAAGTTTCCATCCTCATCACTAGCGGATTCATTGTCAGAAACTTCATCATCACTAAGGGTTACAGCCATAGCTTTACCCTTAGACCTCAAGTATGTAGGACATTCAGATTTTAAATGACCATACCCTTGACAACCATAACATTGTTGTCCCAAAGAATTATTAGAAGGCTGACCTACTTTCTCTTTAGGTTTTTCAGTGTTATTTACCTTAGTGGGATCATTCCTCCTAAATTTCTAGGTTCAACAGTGTTCTTGCCTCTTGCCCTTCTGTTATTGTTCCTAAGAAAGTTTCTAAAGTTCTTGGCAAGATAGGCAATCTCTGTAGCAGAGAGTTCATCATCAAATCCACCATCCTCAACAGACTTAAGAGCCATTGATTTGGATTTGTTAGTCTTAGGGAGGTCTAACTCATAGGACTGAAGAGATCTTACAAGTTCATCAACAGGAATGGAGTCCACATCCTTGCTCTCAGTGATGGCAGTCACTTTGGGTCTAAAATCCTCAGTCAAAGATCTAAGAATCTTCCTAACAATTTTAGGTTGATCATAGATTTCACCCAAATTATAAGCAGAATTAACAATATCATTCAATTTAGCATAGAATTCATCAAAAGATTCATCATCATTCATTCTAATGCTTTCAAATCTAGAGGTTAATTGCTGCAACTTATTAATCTTAACTGCCTTCGTGCCTTCATGCACAGTTTGGAGGATTTTCCAAGCAGTGTGAGCAACCTCAACATTAGAGATTCTCTTAAATTCCTCCATGGAAACAACATTAAAAATAGCATTCATAGCTTTGCTATTGAAAGCGGCTGCCTCCTTTTGAGAAGTTTGCCACTCACTCACAGGACTAGTGAGCTTCTCCCATCCGTACTCAACGGAATTCCAAACTCTCTCATCAATGGATTTCAGGAATGCTTTCATCCTTACTTTCCAATAAGCATAGTTGTTTCCATCAAAGTGAGGTGGAACAACAAGAGAGTGTCCGTGTTCCATGACAACAGGGGTCAAGGATCATCAAAAGATCTAAAGATCAAATACAAGAGCTACCCGCTCTGATACCACTTGTCAGTTCGTTTAGACCCCTTAAACCCAACAGATTAACCTAGAGAATTAGCCAAGTGATTAACTTAGGTAATTTAATTAAATCTAGGTTAACACAAATAATCAAAAACAGTAAAGCAGCGGAAATTAAAGAACACAAAGACCTGATGACCCAAGAAAACCAAACCGGTAAAAAACCTGGGGAGGATTTAACCTAGCTATCCTCAAGGTAAACTGAATCCACTATGAAAGAATTGAAGTTTACACAATAAGACTTAGACCACTAACATCCTATTGCTACCCAAGTGTAGGAAACTTACTACCACGACCACGTGACAGCTCTGAGATCCACGGACTCCTTCTTTCCTTGAATTCTTCAGCAATCCACAAGCGCACCTGCTTGTATTTCTCTTTAAGATCTTTGATTCTGCAACTGTATGATTTAACAAGCTCTAGACATAAGTCTTGAGTTTGTAAACCCTAAGTGTATGTGAAGGCAAACGCCTCTAGATCTCAAAATGAGATTCACAAACACAGCAAAACAGAACTCTGAGAAACAGAACACTCAAGAACAGAACTCTAAAAACGTGGCTAGAGTTTTCCCTTATATACTTAGGGCAAAACATAAAACCCTATACATTAAATGGACTAGGGCTGAGTTGGAAAAATCTGCAGAAAAACAATCTGCACGATTTTCAATCGATCGAGTCTAATTTTTGATCGATCGAGTCAGGCAGAAAGTGCACAGTGAATTCTGCATAAAACTCGATTCCAACTTTACATGAAGAGCCATACTTTGAGCAAGTCTTACACAAGACTAAACGTTGTTTTGATCATGGTTTGCCAACATTACAAATTGAAGTTCTAATACATTAGTTCCTAATTCCTAGAACCTAACAAAGAGTTAACAAAAAGTTAAAAACGTATATTGGTACCATTAAACATAAACATAAGCTTTATTTAGTATATAATTATATTTAATTTTAAGGGTATCTTTTGATAATTTGATAGTTACAATAAATGAGGGAGGATTTGAATTTTAAATGCATCAATTTGAAATATCAAGAGGTGACAATTGAGTTACAATAATCTTGACATTTTTAAAAGTGTTTATGCTTATGAAAAAAGTTACAAGCCAATATACTATTATTATATCAAATGTTTGATGTTATTAATAGTATTTATGGTATAATTTACAATATATTTGGTTTCAAAAAACTAATTTACAATATATTTATCTCTATATATTATGGGGATGCAGAAAGTTAATTATTGTCTTTTTTACTTCCTAAAATACCCCTAATTTAATTAAGTTATTCTTATTCCTAAAAAATAAAAATTGGGTTAAAATTGTGAATTGACAAAAATTAAAAACAAAAAACTTACCAATGTCTATAAAACTAAACCATATTCTATAAAACTTCTCACTACCCCATTTACACAACCAAAACTACCCCATGTTCCTATATAAAAAACTAGGCCAAGTTCTTATTATATATATATATATATATATATATATATAAAATCTAAAAAAAAGCCTCATTACACGCATACAGTGCGTGTGATGAGGATAGTATATATAAAATATATGGGATCACTCCTTATGTTGGCCATATATGGTACTCACTCTATATTGTATAATTACACCTATCACATTAGTCAATAAATGTATAATCATACACACAATTGAATAATCCACTATTTTCTCAACCAAAAAAAAAAAAAAAAAAAAATCCACTGTCAATTAGGGTTGTAAACGAGCTAAGCTTTGTTGAGTAGTGCATGTTCAAGCTTAGCTCGTCAAGAAAAATCAAAAGCTCGAGCTTGATATTAAAGTGCGTGTGATGAGGATAGTATATATAAAATATATAGGATCACTCCTTATGTTGGCCATATATGGTACTCACTCTATATTGTATAATTACACCTATCACATTAGTCAATAAATGTATAATCATACACACAATTGAATAATCCACTATTTTCTCAACCAAAAAAAAAAAAAAAAAAGCCCACTGTCAATTTGGGCTGTAAACGAGCTGAGCTTTGTTGAGTAGTGCATGTTCAAGCTTGGCTCGTCAAGAAAAATCAAAAGCTCGAGCTTGATATAAAAGTGCGTGTGATGAGGATAGTATATATAAAATATATAGGATCACTCCTTATGTTGGCCATATACGGTACTCACTCTATATTGTATAATTACACCTATCACATTAGTCAATAAATGTATAATCATACACACAATTGAATAATCCACTATTTCCTCAACCAAAAAAAAAAAAAAAAAAAAAATCCACTGTCAATTAGGGTTTTAAACGAGCTGAGCTTTGTTGAGTAGTGCATGTTCAAGCTTGGCTCGTCAAGAAAAATCAAAAGCTCGAGCTTGATATTAAAGTGTGTGTGATGAGGATAGTATATATAAAATATATAGGATCACTCCTTATGTTGGCCATATATGGTACTCACTCTATATTGTATAATTACACCTATCACATTAGTCAATAAATGTATAATCATACACACAATTGAATAATCCACTATTTTCTCAACCAAAAAAAAAAAAAAAAATCCACTGTCAATTAGGGCTGTAAATGAGCTGAGCTTTGTTAAGTAGTGCATGTTCAAGCTTGGCTCGTCAAGAAAAATCAAAAGCTTGAGCTTGATATTAAAGTGCGTGTGATGAGGATAGTATATATAAAATATATAGGATCACTCCTTATGTTGGCCATATACGGTACTCACTCTATATTGTATAATTACATCTATCACATTAGTCAATAAATGTATAATCATACACACAATTGAATAATCCACTATTTTCTCAACCAAAAAAAAAAAAAAAAAAATCCACTATCAATTAGGGCTGTAAACTAGCTGAGCTTTGTTGAGTAGTGCATGTTCAAGCTTGGCTCGTTAGGAAAAATCAAAAGCTCGAGCTTGATATTAAAGTGCGTGTGAAGAGGATAGTATGTATAAAATATATGGGATCACTCCTTATGTTGGCCATATATGGTACTTACTCTATATTGTATAATTACACCTATCACATTAGTCAATAAATGTATAATCATACACACAATTGAATAATCCACTATTTTCTCAACCCAAAAAAAAAAAAAAAAATCCACTGTCAATTAAGGCTGTAAACGAGCTGAGCTTTGTTGAGTAGTGTATGTTCAAGCTTGGCTCGTCAGGAAAAATCAAAAACTCGAGCTTAGCTTGAGCTTGTGACAAGCCTAAAAATAGTGTTTGAGCTTGAGCTCATGGAAAAGCCAAAAAGTTTGAGTTTGCCTTGGCTTGGCTTGATTAATTAGTCAAGCCAAACTTAAACTTAATATCAAGCTTAAACTCGAGCTCAAGTCAAGTGTTTGAGCTTGAGATCTAAAAAAATTACATTATTAAATGCTTAAATCTCTAAAATTAAGAAAAAAGAAAAAGAAAATAGTATACTCATTTTATCATTCATCTAGTGTTACTTATGATTAGCTATTATTCAAATTAATAATTTAAATAATTAAATTCATTCATTCATCATTCCTTATTTACAGCTTCAGCAATTGTTCAAAATACAATTTTTACATTCATGTTAGATGGTGAAGGATAAGAAAAATACCTGTTTGTAACTATTATGAATGAGAAAATACTAATATGTTTTATAACTTTACTTTAGATGATTGATAGAGAAGGATCATATGTGGCTTACTTAATTAATTATTTATTTTTAAATGTAACTATAGTCTAAAGTGGTTCTTTATCAGTTTAAAGGGAAGGAAATTTTTTTTTTGATACAAGATAGAATTTCTACTCTAGTTTAATCTAAGTGTATATGTGTGTGAAGCTCCCTCCTGGAGACTTGAACCCCGGCCCTTGCCCCCAACACCCTACAAGCATTTATACTTGTAGAGTGACCACTGCACCAAGGGTGCGCGGTGGTGGGAAGGAAAAAATTAAGGTAATATAGGTAGTGGCTCATGTTGGTTATGTCATTATTAAGATATGTGTAATGAGTATATTTAGCTAACGCTTATAAACTTATAAATGAGTCTATACTTGAATTGTTGTGTATCAAGCCTAATAACTCACGAGCTTGTTTGTGAACAAATTTTTTTGCTTGGACTTGGCTTGTTTATTAAATGAGCCTAAAACTAAGGCTCAAGCTTGACTTATTTATAAACAAATAAACATGAATAAGCTTTTTATCGAACCGCACCCAAGTTATTCATGATCAGCTTGGTTCATTTATTGCCCTACGTGTCAATCACACTTTAATTGGTGGCAGTTTATTGACAAGTCTATTTTCTATTCAATCAGTAGTTTGAATAATAATAATAATAATAATAATAATAATAATAATAATAATAATAATAATAATAATAATAATAATAATAATAATAATAATAAGGACACGATTTTGGTGCAATAGCCCAAAAGTGGATGGACCAGCCCAAAAGGCCCAACAACAATAAATTTGTAGAGAGTAGGTAACGAAAGCTAGGCTAGCTTAGATCAAACAAACAATAAGGTGGGTTTGGATCGCCATGAGAATGAAAAAGAAGAGTTTAACTTTAAGAAATGGTCCTCGGCATATGTCCGAGGAGGTTAGTTTGATATATATTTGTCCTAAATTTGGATACAAGATTAGCTCTTTTCATCTATAGTGTTTCTTTCTCTACCCCGCCCCCTTTCTTTGTTAGATATGTCTTCCTTTTATACTCCTTTTTCTCCTTCTCTTAGCCCTCCACGTGCACATTGGATGACTCTTGTTGATACTTGTCCCATCCCAACTTTTCCAGATTTCCTTCAGTAATAGCTGGAAGGCTGGAAATCACTGTTCAGAGGTCTTCTCCACATAAATGCGGCCAGAGGATTAGTTGCAGAGCATTCAATGCGGGGGTGGCAGCCTTCTTCCTTGATATTTTTGGGATCTCTTCTTGGCACATTCTTCTGCAATACTCACCCAGTCCGACAGAACCTTCTGGGGTGTTTTCCTGAACGGCAAACTCCAAGACTCACCCTGGCTTCAATAATCCGAGGTGACATTTATCCTCGGCACAACTTCCAGGGCGGTTAGGTTCCCACTTAACCCCTTCACCTTCAATGCATATTTTTTAGGCTAAGTTGAACCATCCTCGGATTAGCCTTAGTCCTCAGCTTGGGCTTTGGGTACAATGTGTACAAGGTAAAGAATTCTCGGCCCAATGGACTTGGACGGCCCAACATACACAGGGATCAAGAATTTCTGGCCCATTGACCCTACAATAATAATAATAATAATAATAATAATAATAATAATAATAATAATAATAATAATAATAATAATAATAATAATAATAATAGCGGAAATGTTTGACTTTTTGTTAATTACTCCTCATTGCGCCACGTGGCTATATAAATTAATGCCACATGTACATTTAAAAACACGAACAGCTGCAACTTTTCATTTTTCAATAAGTACATTTTCGGTTAATAGACACATTTTTATCCAATAGGCACATTTTTTGCCAATAGGCACATTTTTGGTCAATAGATGCATTTTTTGACTTTTTGTTAACCGCTCCTTATTAAACCACATGGCTATATAAATTAATATATATCTATATCCATATATATGATATAAAAGTAAAACTTTTGACTTTTTGTTTTTTGTTTTGTTTTTTTGTTTTTTTTTTTTACAAGATGGAATTCTACTCTAGCCTAATCTAAGTGTATATGTGTGTGAAGCTCCCTCCTGGAGACTTGAACCCCAGCTCTTGCCCCCCACACTCCACAAGCATTTATATTTGTGGAGTGACCATCGCACCAAGGGTGTGCGGTGGTAACGTTTGACTTTTTGTTAACCATTCTTTATTGTGCCATGTGGTTACATAAATTTATGCCGAATATACATTTAAAAACACCAAATAATTGTGCTTTTTCATTTTTTCCCATTAAGTTTCAATATTTATTCATTGTTTCACATAAGAGTATATATTAAAAGAAAATCTGTCATTGAGAAACAAAAATTGCTAAATGTGGAGTTTCACTTTCTATGAGAAGGTTTCTAAAGATTTCCGCCAGCAGTGAGAACAAAGGAGGTTGATGTGTAAACATATGTAGAGGTTGGTCGGTGATGTCATGGCAATGAGTACAGAGAAGAAGACAGTCAAGTTTTGTAAATTATGGGTTTTTTAGCAATGTAGATGTAAAAAATCGGTGGCCATTTGCAGAGGTACGATTTGCTTTCAAATTGAACTACGGCAACACATTACAACAAAATGTATTTTCAGTGACGAATTTTAGTGAGGAAAATTTTTTCGTCACAAAAAAGTACCATTTAGTGACAAAATTTATATTTCGTCACTATTTATAAAAAAATTAGTAACATTTAGTGACGAAATTTAGATTTCGTCACTATATGTTGGGTTGAACCAAAAGCGCCAAACAAAAAAGTAGGCGCCAAAATAAATTCATCTACAGTTACGAATTTTTTCGTCATTAAAAGTTTAAGTTTTTTGTGATGAAAAATTTCGTCACCGAAGGTGCTATTAAGAACACTGTTAGTAACGAAACCCATTTCGTCACTGAAAGTGACAAATAGTGACTAAAATAAGTCGTCACTAAAAAAAAAAAATCATAAAAATGGGCATCATTATTAGTGACGAAGTTAAATTTCGTCTCTAAAAGTAGTCAATAGTGACGAAATATAAGTCGTCACAATAAGTTATACAAAAAAAATTAGATCAGCCCTTTTGTTCTTTTTTTGTTTCACTTCTCATTTCCCTCACTCTTTCCACCCGATTCTCTCTATTTCCCTCACTCTCTCCACAAAACCCAGCAAAAAAGAAGAATCAGTCAACCGGATACATAGTCGCCGTTTCGTGTAACCGTCGCCGATCTCATGTAACCATCGCCATCGCCGTTTCCTGAGATCGCCGATCTTGTGTCGCCGTCGCCTCCCAAAAGCCAAACCAATCCTCAGAACCCATTCGTGACGCCGATTCGCGACTCCATTCAACCCAGAACCCATTTGCGACGCCGATTTGTGCATCCGGCGACGCCATTCGCGACGCCGATTTGTGCATCTGGCAATGCCGATTTGGACCATTCGCGACGATCCTGAAGTCGTCACCGATTCGCCTCCTTCGCCGTCGCTTCCCTTTGCCGTTGTCGTCGATTTGGACTATTCATGACGATCCCGAAGTCGTCACCAATTCGCCTCTTTCGCAGTCGCTTCCCTTTGCTGTGGCCTTAATTCAGAATCGGTAAGGTTTTTTTTTTTTTTTTTTTTTTTTTTTTTTTTAGTTTTCCCTTTTCACCTTCCCTTTCCTTTTCACTTTTATGTTTATTTGTTTAGGATCAAGGACTGGTGCGAAGACAAGGATTGGAATCAACATTATGTGTTCCTATGAGTACTATTGTTGTGTTCTCTTTTGGTTTGCAGGTTGATAACGTATGTTAAAGCATATTTAAAACTATTTTTGTTTGTTTTTTTGTTTGTAGGTGTAGGGTTATGCTTTAATTAAATGAATATTTTCTTCCCCAATTGTTAGACTCTCTATGGACACATATAATTGTGGCCTAAGTTTGTATGAGAAAATTTTTTGTGTTCTGGATTGTAAGGTAGAAATCAGTTTTCTGTTGAGCGGCCGTTTGTGAGACCATAAGGCTTTTCTTCCCCAATTGTTAGACTCTCTATGGATACATATAATTGTGGCCTAAGTTTGTATGAGAAGAGAGAAACGGACATGGTCTGATTGACTTTGGTTTATAATTTCTGTAAATGCCGTAAGGTTTGAAAAAATAAAACAAGGTGATTGGTGGTGTGTTGCCCAAATCATATTGAAAAAAAAGTAGAGGAAACTTAGGGTTTACTATGCGCAAATTCAAAAGTTCAAATTTTTATGCCTAGATCTGACTAGGTTGTGTAGAAAACATAATATGACCTAGATATGAATGTTTTGGTTTAAGGATTGGTTGTGTTTTTATTTTTTCATAATCAAGTCAATTTTGATAATTTGTATATGCGTTCCATATTTTATGTCAATAATGTTCTCATAATGTGTTAGTATATTATATTAATTATGAGAAATAAGAAAATAATTGGAACACAATAGATAAAGTATGGGCATGTTTTTGCTTCCCGGTTGGGAATTTTTTGGACTAAGATGGTTGATACCACCAAAGTGGGTCATTCATTGAAGTTTATAGAGTTACCCATGAAAGGTTTCGGGATGTTTCTTGGCTGCTCCAAATTACAACATAGGATTACCTACCCAAAGGGGGTTATTAAGTGTTTTAATTTTGGAGGCAGTTAGTAAGAGTATGATAGTCTAGAAGAATTTTCCATCCGTAGGGGATAAATTATTCGAAAATTATTATTCTCTTTGATGCACCTTGGACTCTCCTATACAAATCGTATATAATGAAATTGTTACCTGCATTGTAAAATTAAAATTAATGTGCTATCATTGCCCTTAAAGCCTTTTCTGTGTTCTCATGTGTATATATATTATCACTGAGATTTTAATTGAAAACAATTACAAAAGATGGAATTGAGATCCAGAGATGTCCCCTAAAATATGTGATAAATGCTATTAATAAATGCTTATGGAGAAATTATTTTCATATAAAGTTAGAAAATTTGTTCTATGTTATTATAAAATGTAATAACTTGAAATGACATAGAACTTGTGATAAATTGTATGAGTACTAAAGAAGGCAAGTACATCGAAAAATGTTTGTATCATTCTAAGAGAGGAGAAAGAGTGCTAGTGTTTTGCAGCAAATTATATGGTTATTGACATAAAAGGGAGTTTATCAATTTGGTATGACCACTTATTCACATGAGTTTTAGTGACGAACTTTTTCTGATTGGTGTAAGCACTACCTGTATTACATGTGTAAGCTATGAGTTTGTGTAGGAATTTATGAGAGGATCGTTTTCAAGACTGAAATACTTATAAATTTAATTTTTCTTTTGCAGGCTAAATACACATCGTTTGCAATAACTTTGGATTTTTTTTTCTGAAAGTTGTAAGCTTAGCTTGAGCAAAGTAAGTAAATTTTAGTTGAAAACCTTATAAAACTCTATACTTGTGATGTTGGATTTGTGGCGGGTTGTTGTGTTGGAGCAAACGGGTGGCTTGCATGGTATTATAAGGTGATTTAATTACATATTTGGAGTGTTTTTCACTTCTTACAAATGTGAATAAGTATTGTTGATTAGATGTGATGAATAGTATTTTATTTGATTTCAATACTTGTAAGCATTATAGTCGTAATGTTTGTGATTGGTTTTGTGGTGGGTTGTTGTGTTGGAGCAAGCAGGTGGCTTGCATGGTGTTATAAGGTGGTTTAAACTAATATTGGGAGTGTTTTTCATTTCTTGCAAATGTGAATGAATATTATTGATTAGATGTGATGAATTATGAAAGGTCTTTTGTTTATTAGGGTTGTGCATAAAAGTTTGAGATTATTGTGTTGTTTCTTCTTTTAAGTTCATGATTGTATAGTAAAGGGGTTGGTTTGTTTAATTGCCTAATTTGAGTTACAAATGCTTGTTTATTATATGTTGTGTCTTGTATGTTATGAGAATCTGAGTGAGAAAGAAATGTTGGGTGTGACTTCTTTTTGAGTATGGCTTGGTCCAAATCAAGGTAGTTTAATGCTTATTGATTAGATGTGATGAATAGTACTTAATTGATTTCAATACTTGTAAATACTCTATACTTGTGATGTTTGTGATTGTTTTGTGGTGGGTTGTTGTGTTGGAGCAAGCGGTTGGCTTGCATGATGTTATAAGGTGGTTTAAATTCATATTGAGAGTGTATATTTATGTGCAATGTATATTTGTTTAAGTATTAAAATAGACTTGTGCATTCATGAATGAGATAGAACTTTATCTAAGTAGTTTATAGACTTAGATGTTAGAATACATTATGCATGAGTTGTCCTTATTTTACTAAAGTAGCATTCATCTTGTAATTGTAGTCAAACATGGATAAAAGTTGGATGACAATGGGTAAGACACCCGATGGTAGATTAAGCCATCCATATATTGAAGGGGTCAATGCATTTATTAATTTTGCAAGAGCGGTTGTGGACTTGAGTGGTAATATTCCATGTCCGTGTAATCATTATGTGAATTGCTATCGACAATCTCCTCATATTGTGCGTATCCATTTGCTTCATCGTGGGATTATGCAATCTTACATTAATTGGTATAATCATGGAGAACCTCATGTATTGAACGAGAACATTCATGATAATGAAATGTCGGATGGTGATCATATGGATGGTATCGATGCAACCGAAGATGAGGAGGTGCGTCATTTTGACAAACTTGAGGAAGATGCAAAGCGTGAGTTGTATTCGGGTTGCACTGATTATAGTATCTTGAAGTTTGTTATTGAGATGTTGAATGTAAAGGTAATGACCAACTTGAGTAATAAGGGACTTGATATGATGCTAGAATTGCTAACAAAGGTTTTACCGAAAGGTAACTTGGTTCCAAGGTCAACTTATGAAGCAAAAAAGATATTATGAAACTTGGGCATGTCATAGAGCATATAGATGCATGCAAAAATGATTGTGCATTATTTTGGAAGGAAAATGAAAACCTTGATAAATGTCCTGTGTGTGAGGTGCCTAGGTACAAGGATACACGTGCCCAAGGTAAAAAGATTCCTCATAAGGTATTGCATTACTTCCCGTTGACACCGAGACTGAGGAGATTGTACATGTCAGGCCAAAGAGCTAAGGACATGAGATGGTATATAAACAAACGTGTGGACGATGGGATAATGAGACATCCGACTGATAGTGAGGAGTGGAAGGAGTTTGATTTGCAACATCCTAATTTTGCCCTCGAACCTAACAATGTAAGGCTGGGGTTGGCTACAGATGGATTTAACTCTTTTGGAAATATGAACAACAACTATAGTATGTGGCCTGTCATACTTATCCCCTATAACCTACCGCCTTGGTTGATTATGAAGGAGCCATATTTTATGTTGTCCTTGCTTATTCCTGGTCCCTATCAACTAGGAAATGAGATTGATATTTACTTGAAACCATTGGTTGATGAGTTGAAGGAGTTGTGGGAAGAAGGTGTAGAAACTTATGATGCTTATAGTAAAGAGCATTTTCAGATGCGTGCAACTTTGTTATGGACAATACATGACTATCCTGGATTTGGTAACGTGTCTGGGTGGAGGACAAAGGGTTATCATTCTTGTTACATTTTCAACGATGAACCATATTCAGAAGTTTTGGAAAGTAAAATTGGATTCATTAACCATCGAGCTTATTTGCCTATGGAACATCGTTGGAGACATAGTCGGTTGCATAATAGTTTATTAGAAAAACAGAAGAGATCTTTAGAGTTACAAGTGAGAAAGATACAAGAGCAGCTAGATAGAATGCCAAACATAATTTTAGGAAAACATCAAAGTAACAAGAAGAAACAACTCATTGGGGAGCCAAATTGGTCAAAGGTAAGTATTTTGTACAAGCTTCCATACTGGAAGAATAAGAAGCTTAAGCACAACATTGATGTCATACATGTGGAGAAGAACATTAGTGAGAGTACTTACGGTACTTTGTTGGGTATTGAGGGGAAAAACAAGGATATTGACAAGGCACGAATAGACTTGCAAAATATGAACATTAGACATACGTTGCATTTAAAACAATGTCCTGATGGATCATATAACAAGCCTCGGGCTTTCTTTTCATTAAGCTCAAATGAAAGGGATGGTTTCTACGACTTTTTGAAATTAGTCAAGTATCCGGATGGCTATGTAGCCAACATCTCAAGGTCAGTGAATGCAAAAAATGGTAGATTATTAGGTTTGAAAAGTCACGACTGTCATGTGCTACTACAACGAATTCTTCCATTGGGTTGCGAGGGTTTGCACATAAAGACATTAGCATTGTATTGTTTGAGTTAGGCAACTTCTTCCAAGACTTGTGCTCAAGGACCTTAAAGCGGAGTGAATTAGAGAAACTAGAAGAACGTATAGTTCTTATACTATGCAAGCTTGAGAGGTTCTTTCCTCCAGCATTCTTTAATGTTGTGATCCACCTTGCTGTTCACTTGCCTCGAGAAGCAATTCTAGGAGGCCCGGTACAATATCGATGGATGTATTCAATTGAAAGGTAATTAGATCTTTTGATGCATCCATCAATTGCATCTTTCCCATGTGGTATAAAATCGCATAATGTGCGTATTTTTTCCTCGTAGGTACCTTGGAAAATTGAAAAGATATGTTTCTAACCGAGCTCAACTAGAAGGTTCGATTGCAGAGGCTTACATTCTCAAAGAATGTATTAACAACTAGTCTTTGTATATTGATGGGATTGAAACTGTGCATAATCTAAGAGAAAGAAATGAAGATTTTGGTGAGTCTAGGAAAGGATTGATAGTTTTTTCACAGACTGCAGGCCTACAGGTGGTAGGCAGAATGATGGCAACTTGTCTCGTGCATTACTTGATACTGCTCATTGGTACTTGTTGTACAATAGTCCTGAGTTAGAGCCTTATTTGAAGTATGTGATTTCATATGCATGTATTGTTTGATCAAGTTTTGAATATTATCTGCAATGCTTAGCTAAAAATAAATCACTTTATTTTTAACAGTGAACACAAAAGCACATCGTATAATCCTACTGGAGAAGCCATAACTCAAATCCAACGACAAGAGTTTCCCAAGTGGTTTAAAGAACGTGTAAGACATTTGAAATTTAATCATACACTAATAAAAATTAAACATTTAAATAGTTTCATCATTACTTATTACTAATTAATATCACTTGTTGTATGTCATTATAGATGAATAGATTGAAAGTTAACGACTCACCAGAAGCTACTAAACAGTTATGGTCATTAGCAAATGGTCCTAAGCCACATGTGAAGGAGTACACAGTTTGTATGGTCAATGGTGTAAAGTTTCATACAAGGGACCTAGACAATCGTCGTGTAACCCAAAACAGTGGCGTATGTACCGAAGGGGATCATGAGGGAGAAATGCACAACTTCTATGGTCATGTGTGCAAAATTTGGGAATTGGAGTATGTGTTTCACCATAAAGTTGTTTTGTTCCAGTGTGAATGGTACAATATTGGTACCAATGGTCAAAAGAGAACGATAAGAACCGATGCACACTACACAAGCATAGATGTTACAAGTCGATGGTATGAAAATGATCATTTTATACTTCCTAGTCAAGTGAGACAAGTTTTTTACCTTCAAGATACCAAATTGGGTGAACCTTGGAAAATTTTGCAATCCATCCAGCATAGGGGAGTGTTTGATGTCCCAGAAGTCGGGGGTGGAGAATCCAATGATAATACAGAAGATAGTGACGCATTCCAACAAGAAGCGATTGTTGATGTTGTCTCTATCAATGTTGAAGAAGATATTATTAACTACTGTATGGGTGATGTTGAAACTAAGGTTGTTCTTGAAGGTGGAACTTCAAGAGATGCTAATTGTGATGAAGAGCATGACATACCTGATGTTGATGTTGATATGAATTATGATATGTAAAGTTAGTAGTAATTGTCTTAAATGTTGTGTGCTTGTCATAAAGTTTTAAATGTTGTGTGCTTGTTTTGTACTTATCTTGAACTTGATATGGATATTGATGTGGTCATTTATTGTGTTGAGTTAGTCGTAATTGTGTTCAAATTTAACACTTGCGAATTGCTTGATATGGATAATGGTGTAGACTATGATATGTAAAGTTAGTAGTAATTGTTATTGAGATGTTTTGTACTTATTTTGAACTTGATATGGATATTGATGTGGTCATTTGTTGTGTTGAGTTAGTAGCAATTGTGTTCAAATTTTGCACTTGTGAATTTTGCTTGATATGGATAATGGTGTGGACTTTGATGTTAAGGTAGTAGCAATTGTACTTATCTTTCATGTCAATACATAGTTTCAAAAATGCCCAAAAAGGCCAAATACACTCATAACATACCGAAGTATGAGATAGCAAGATTGGATAAAATGAGGCAAAACCAAGAGAGAATTGATGCTTTGGGATTGAGGCACATCTCAACTTCTCTAAAGGATACTGCTCAATCCAATTGTGCAAAAGGCAAAAGAAGTAGAGCTAGTGTTGTGGTAGATGATGATTATGTACCACCTATTGGTGACGATGACAATGATGATGAGTCATCTAATTCTGTAATCCATAAGGTACAATAGATGTTCCAAAGGGTACAATAGATGATAATAACTTTATTGTTCCATCACTTGTAATGACTTTGTTGTTCTATTATATGTATGTTTGTTAGTTACAGATGGCACCAGGACGACTTACACGTTCGCGAGGTGAGGCATCTATCCTGGTGGTCCAATTTACGGTCCAATCTACAGAAACACCTCCTGAAGCAAATCCTCTTGTCCAAAGTTCTTCTAGTGCGGAGGCACAAACTACCGGCGCATTAACTAGCACGACTGGTAATTACATAGAACATACTTAATTACAACTGCACCTTGTTTTTACTATTGAGATTATACTTCACTTAATTTAGCTATAATGTACATGTAATGTATAATTTTTTAACATTATTAATGTTTAAATAGGTGCTAGCAGAAATACCCGTGGAACAACACGTGGTGTAGTAGTACGGGCACTTGTTGAAAAAAGTGGTAAGCTGCCGATATGTATAGCTCCAGAGTATGATGCTCCTGTTGGGGAGAATGCGTGCAAGCTTGTCAATCAAATTGGTGTACAAGTGCGAAGTACTTTGTCTAGTTACAACGTGAAAAATTGGAAAAATGTTGATGCTACTACTAGAGATGTGGTGCTTCAAAATATTGCGGTAAATTTACATTGATAGCGTCTAACTTGTCTTTGTTGTCACTAAGTGTATTAAATTCATATAATAATATTTTTATAATAAATATACACTTTATTTTACAGGATCAGTTTGAGCTACAAGAAGATTCCAACTTGGTAACGAAAACATTAAATACAAAATGTGGAAGATTATTGAGTTCCAACTCCCACAAGTTGCATCAGGTTTATATAAAGCTCGTACAATCTCATGGTGTTGACTATGCTAGAAGCCACCCGCCAAAGAATGTCAAACTTGAGATGTGGACTGAACTCATTGATGGGAGATGGACCAATGAGGATTGGCTGGTAAATTATTTATTAGTATATTATTATTATCCAATGTTTACTATATTATGTTGTAAACTGATTAGATTAATACTTAGATGAAGTAAATGTATACTGTTTTATTCATGATCTAATAAATATCTTGAATGTTATTTATTAGAAAAAATCAAGAAAGAACTCTGTAAATAGGAATAAAATTTCAGGCAAACATAAATGCGGGACAAAGGCACTTGCTGTTAGGGTTGATGAGGAGGTGCGTGTTTTTTCATTTCTTAAACCTTAATATATTACATGTTATGATTAATTAAGTATATTTAACACTTGAATGTTAATTAATCAGACAAATAATAATAACGGTCAAGTTCCTGAATTGGCAAAAATCTACAAAGATGTTCATTTCAATTCATATACAAATATGTGGATACACCATGAGGATGAAGCGACATATGTATGTATATCATTCTATCCCTATTACGTTTATAAAGCTATAACATATGTATTAATGTTGTGATTATTTGTTTCTTTCTCTCTTTCAAATGATAGGAAAATATTCTCAAAGTGTAAGAGGATCATTGTCAAGATCCTAATGCAATTCCCCTTACACAAGAGGAGATCTCAAACTTGGTTGTTAAGAAGAAGTCCGGTATTGTAAAAGGACTTGGCATGAGACCTTCCTCTTCTCTAGTAACCACCGCTTCATCTAATTCCTCGGTGGAGTATATCCAACGGCTAGAAAATGAGATAATTGAGCTCAAAGAGGCAAGAGCTAGGGACTAAGAGGAGCGAGTTAGGGACCAAGAGGAGCTAGCTAAGCAAGAAGAGATCCAAAAGAATATTCTAAACTTTTTGAGGAGCAAGGGTTATGATGATGCTCTTACCGATGGTGGTGGTTCAACTTCAAGTTAAAACACTTTTTGGTTAGTACTTAATTTTATAATATAGTTAAAACACTTTTTGGTTAGTACTTTATAGCATGAATATGCTCTTACTCTTAATGTATTGTTAGAAATATTTCTTATAACATAGTTAATGTTTTTACTTTATGATTTTAATGTAGTGTTGTTTTCATATTTGTGCAGATTTCTTATTGATGGCTTTTAGGGGATTTACTTTTGGTATTACTTGAAGACATATGAAGAAATCTTCCATTAGTTCTAATTATATTATGCTACACTTTTTGTATTGTTATAAAACATCTTGATTTATTGTATGTGTTGCAAACAATTATTGCATGGAAGGAGTTTGAATTGGATACTTGTTTTATATTTTATTTGTGAAATGTATGGATTTTTTTTATAAATGTATTGTTGAAATAAATGTATTATTGAAATGTGAGGTTTTAATAATGTAATAACAGGTTACAGGTTAATATTAAAGCTACGAAAAAAATAAAAACAGAAAATAAGTTTTAGGGGCGAATTTTTTCGTCACAAATATAGCAACAAAAAATTGTTTTAGTGACGAAATATTTTCGTCGCTAAATGTAGCAAAATTTTGTAAAAAAATGGTTTTAATGACGAAAATTTTCGTCACTATATGTGTTTGGATTTTCTTAAAAATAGTTTTAGTGACGAACTTTTTCGTCACTATATGTACCCGAACATAGTTTTAGTGACGAAATTATTCGTCACTAAATATGATTTAATAAATTAATGTGTTTTTAGTGACGAAATATTTCATCACTGAATAGTATTTTTAGTGAGGAAAACATTTAGTGACGAAACGTTTTCGTCACTAAAAGTTTTTTTTTTTTAAACAAATTGGACTTTTAGTGACGAAATTTTTCGTCACCAGGACTTTTAGTGACGGGGTTTCAGTGCCAAAATGAGTTTCGTCACTAAATGTCCAATTTTGTCACAAAAAGTTCTTAGTGACGAAAAACTAAACTTTTAGTGACGAATTTTTTCATCACTAAAAATACATTTTGTTGTAGTGACACCAAATGCTAAGATTCATCCTACATTGCTATATCCCTTTGATTCCCTGAAGATTTAGTAAGCAAGTTAATGTTGATCTCCACAGTAATAGAAGAACAATAATGGACAATTCATTTATAAAATATTATGATGAGAATCTTTGAAAAATTATAAGGACTCAATGTTTTAAATTTGGATATTTATCAAATATTAGTTATTAGATCTCTGAAAGAAATAACAATTTTTCATTGCTTGATCCGACCCCTTGCCTGGCCTTTTTTTTTTTTTTTTTTTTTTTTTTTTTTAATTTGCAAATCTAGGCTTTCAATCAAAAAATCCACGATTAGATCAAGAATTAGGTACAAAAAAAATTCAAATATCCTCTGATGTTGAGGGAATTCCATGCATAACTTTAAATCTGGGTTTTCTAAGTTTTAAAAAAACTATAATGAATTAATAAAATCTTACGTGTCAATGACACCATTATTTTAATAATTTCGTTAGTGGAATAATAATATGACATAATTTGAACCATCTATTACAAAATAAAAGACCAAGATTTTAAAAACTCTATGTGGTAAAGTACCCTCTGAACTCTATAAGATCTTAATCCAAATTTTTTGTGTTTCTAAACAAGATGAAAGAGAAGAAATTACTAAATGAATATGAACCACTATTTATACCCAAACGATTATGACCTTTAAATAAAAATCTTTTCATTCAATAGACATATTTTTGGTTAATAGGCACCTTTTTAATTCAATAGACACATTTTTCAGTTAGACACATTTTCATTCAATAGGTACCTTTTCGGTCGATAGACACCTTTTCGTTAAATATACATATTTTCAGTCAATAGACACATTTTCATTCAATAAGCACATTTTCGGTCAATAGACACATTTTCGTTAAATAGACACATTTTCGGTCAATAAACACATTTTCAGTCAATAGACAACTTTTCGTTCAATAGGCACATTTCAATCAATAGGTATCTTTAATATATATCCAATATGAAGGGTTATGACCTTTCAATAGACACCTTTTAGTATATCCAATTTGAATGGTGAGAACCTTTCAATAGACACCTTTTGGTATATATTTTAAAACCTATCTTGTATATATACAACATTTTTTTTTAACTCATACAATAGCTATTCCCGTGCATTGCACGGGTTAGTGACTAGTCTATATATATAATAATAGGTGAAGCAGAGAGAAACTCAAATAAAATTCCAAATTAGAGTTTCAATTTTGTGCCATGTGTTTAGACTTAGATTCTCAATTTTGCGCCACTTGTCCTAACCAAAACTAAAAAAAAAAATTTAATTAGATTATAAATTGGATTCCAATTTTGTGTTATGTATCTTATCTAAATTTTCTAATTTTTTGGGCCTAAATAAATGATGCATTAACATTTAACACGGAAGCCAAGAAAATCACAATGAATCTAATTAGATTATAAATTGGACTCCAATTTGTGTCATGTATCTTATCTGAATTTTTTAATTTTTTGTGCCCAAATAAATGATGCATTAACATTTAACACGGAAGCTAAGAAAACCACAATGATAATGTTCATTGGCTTAAGCAAGAACATCTCACCTGCACACTTTTATGGGTAAACTCAATAAAGTTTGGAGCTCTTCTAATCCCTCTAACAGAACCAAAGAGTCCAACGAGAAAGACTATAAAAGTAAAATATCTTCTCCTCTTAATACCATATTGTCATCCCATGTCTCCTCCTTCTCTCTCAACCTCTACCAACTAGATCCACACACTACTCCCTCCTCCTCCTTTTAGATTTCTAAAAGTAAGGCCGGGTTCAAACACAATGTTCAATCCCACTTTTCCTTACTTCACACTCTCATACACTACCGCTTCATTGGCGACTCCAAGAAGATTCCAAGCTCAATGATCAGTTCTTGTCGTTAATTTTGTGTTATGTGTCCAATTTCTAATTGTAGTTTAATTTTGTGCTGTGTCCAATTTGATTTTTAAATATTGGTATTAAGTTACCTCCATTCATAATGCTCAATGTGGAAACTGAATCTACTAAGATGAACATCTTATCATCACAATTGTTAATATTTTCGTGCGTAAGCACGGACTACATACTCGTATATATTAATAGCTAAAACTTAGAAAAAATTCAATTAGATTTTAATTGGATTCTCATATTTGTGCCATGTGTCCCATTAAAATTTTAATCGTGCAAAGTGAATTATTGAGTGTAAAAATCGAAGAGCCCAAATTAATTAGATTCAAAATTGGATTTTAATTGAAGTCCAATTTTGTGTTATGTGTCATCTAAATTATATATATATATATATATATATATATTAAGAGAAACCATTACATATTTTAGAAAATGCATGGTTTAAAAAAAGTGTAAGTTAATATCATGTATAATTTGAACATCTTTTAAAAAAATGGTATAATTTTAATCATATAATTGTAATTATTTTTAATTGTACTCGTGCTTATGCACGGAGTTACACATTAGTAATATATTATGAGTAATACAACAACCACAAATTATTTTACAATAATTTTACAAATTGTTAATGTAGCCAACTTCTTATTAGTTTTTATTTAGACACATTATTATTAACATTATTTTTTCATTTACCAATAATCACTTACCACATCAGCAACTTGTAAATTTTTTTGTAAAAAAATTTGAATCTCTAGGATCACTCATATAGTATATATCAGAAAAATGAGAATGAAATTTTGGTTTTAGTAGCCATTAATGGAGCAATGGCATCAATCAAAGTCAATAATTTGTATATCTTTAAAATATTTTTTTTTTCAAGAGTTGACAAAAAATTTATAACGAATATTGGCAGTAATTCTTCGGTTGTGAATTTTGTGTATTTGATCTAGTAACAAGCATCACCACGAGCAACAAGCATGTGGGTCATGACGGCATTGATTTTAACGCGGAAAAGTCTCATATAAGACCCTTGATAGGTAAGTACTCGTTTTTTTTCATTTGAAAATATAAAATTAAATAAAATCATTGCATCATAATAAAAAATTATGTTAAGAGGTAAATATTAAGTTTATAATTAGATCAATAAACTATATTTTCTTAACTAGAATGGAGATATTGATCAAGGAATAATTAGCAAATTTAGCAAACGTTATCCTTATAAGATATTTTTAAAGAGTTAACAAAAAGTTGAAAACGAATATTGACAATCCTTCTTCCTATCCACTATCAAACATGCCTTTTTGGGTTCTCTCTAACAAGGTTCTTAGGTCTTGGATTTTGTGTGCCTTGCTCGAGTAACAAGCATCACCATGAGCAAAAAGTATGTGGTTCATGACTGGATGGCTTACAACTTGGAAAAGTTAGATATAATATATTAGAGGTAAGTACTTGTTTTCTTTCATTTGAAAAATATAAACATTAAGTAAATTCATTGCATCAAAAAAAAAAAAAAAACTATGTTAAGAGGTAATAATTCAGTATTTTTATAGATCAATGAAACTATATTTTCTTTTTTAAAATGGAGCAATTAGTCAAGAATTAAAATGAATATTTAAATGTTATACTTATTTGTCAAGAGTTGACAAAAAAAAAAAAAAATATTAAAAACGAATATTAGCAGCAATTATTCCTTTCCCCTATCAGATATGCCGTTTTGGATTCTTTCTAGGAAAGTTCTTCTAATCTGTGGATTATTTGTCTGGCTCTAGTAGTAAGCATTACCATGAGCGAGTTGTGCTAGGACCACCAAAACTGGCACAACTTTGTGTCACAACTCGCCATGGCGAGTTGTGATTGGTGAAGGAGTGTCTGTGGGCTATGTGGGGACACACCTTCACTATTACAACTCGCCAAATAGCGAGTTGTGGCACAAGATTGTGCCATTTTCAGTGATCTCAGCATTCACCTTCACCAAGTACGTGGATCATGACTGCACGGATTGCAACATGGAAAAGTCGTATATAAGATCCTAGAGGTAAATACTCATATTTTTTTCCATTTAAAAGTGTAAACATTAAATAAAATCATTACATCATAATAAAAATTTATCTTAAGAGGTAAAAGTTAAGTATATAAATAAATCAACAAACCATATATTTTTTTAATTAAATGAAGGGATCAATCGATATTTAAAATGAAAAATTTACATATTTACCAAACATTATTATTATAAGATATTTTTCCAAGAGTTGACAAAAACTAATATTGGAAGCAATTCTTCCCCTTTGCTATCATACATGTCCATTTGAGTTTTCACCAACAAGGATCTTCCGGCCTGGCTCAACAATTTTGGGGGTCTTAGGCGAAAATTTTAAGTAGGTCCTTTTTTAAACTTTAAAATCTAAACTTGCACAAATAAAAATTAATTTATTACATGTTTCAATAAATTAGTATAACTATAATACAAATGAGTTGATATAATATACATTAAATTATTAATTAGTGTCATAATTTATAATAATTGATAAAGTAAGAGTTTGCATTAAAAAGAAAAATTTGATAACTTATTAACTAGTGTGTGGCCATGTGGGGTGTGGGGCCAGTTGTGAAGTCAGAGAACTATGGGCTTGGCCTTGTGATGTGCCGTTGCGTGTAGATAAGACTGTGCAATGCTGTGTGTACTGTGTAGTCTGTCCTGTCAATTTGTATGGACTGTTACTGTGCAGTATTCTGTATTTTAGGATATAATCTGGCATTTTTAATGCATTTTATAGACCAATAAAAGTACTTGAATTATTTTTTTTTGTAATTAAAATATATAGATAAATATTATATATATATATATATTTTTTTTTTTTTTATAAGTGGGGCCTTCTTTTATTTGGGGGGCCGTAAGCGATTGCATCAATTGCATCTATAGTTCAGCCGGCCTTGATGATCTTATAAGGTCGTGAATTTTGTGTACCTTGCCCTAGTAGCAAATTAAGAGGTAAAAATTAAATATATAATTAGATCAACAAACAATATTATTGTAATATAAATGGAGCAATTAATCAATATTCAAGATGAATAATTCATATATTTACCAAATATTATCATTATAAGATATTTTTTCAAGAGTTGACAAAAAATTAAAAACGAATATTGTTGGTTATAAGGATATTTTTCGACATAAAATTATCTAACTCTTCAACTCGTCGGGATGGAAATACCTAGCCTGATGACTCGTTGGTGGATGCCTCACTCCACCTCCACAAAGACCTGACAGTACAATTTTCTCCAACAATTGTTTGCTTCATAAAAGACCCGTCAGGCACCATACGATTGGTCCCGACGGTTGGCGCGCACATAAAGACCAGCAAATAGCTTGGAATTGTAGCACGTCATAGGGGTTGTGGATGCCCGACGAATGGTTATGCGTATTGACAGATGACTAGTGTAAACCAGATGGACGGTTATGCATACCGAAGGTTGAACACATTGGGTCCCATAAAACTCTTATGTGTTCTCCACTCATGAACCCCTACATGGAAATAACTTGCACACCATGCCCAAAGACCCTACTACATGTTTATATCTTCCCCAAGAAGGAAAGCCCAAGTATCTCGGAGCCCTAACTCCGCAATCTTCTTTACGAGGAAAACCCCTATATTCAAAGGAAAACCACTATATAAACACTGAGCCCTCAATTCCTTGAGGTACGTGAAATTTCCTAGCTCTTGCACTCTTGAGTTATTGGAGATCCTTCTGTTATTGACTTAACCTTCAGAGGGTCTTTGGCCAACACCCCACTGGTACTTTTTGTAGGTTCTTCGTTCTTTTTTGTTCTTCAGGTACCCTAATTGGCGCGTATGTGGATGATCAACTCACTAAAGATTTTGTGCATCATCAGTTAGCACTATCTGTGGGAAACGAGTGATTAGCCATATCACCGCTTTTAAGACAAAGAGTTGTATGGTCTAGACGCAATCAATGGCTACCATCAACCAGGAGACCAGGAATCCTTCCAAAACACTGGAAGGACAAGTACAAACCCTTGCTGTGGCGGTCGAGCGACTTACATAATGCAACTAGGAGTTGGAGCAACAACTAAACGAGAGGAATGAGTGATGCCCCAATGACCAACGTGATGAGAGGGACGATAGCGAGCGTAACGACAGCCACCCTCCGACGGAAGGATGGCAAGAGAGGGAAGATCAGGAAGAAAGCAACACCACAAGTAGACGGGATCGATAGGACACTGATTGTCTGTTCGAGATAGACAGCGGTGCGATCTGTCTAGTGCAAGACATGCAGATGATGAAGGAGAAGATGGACATGATGATGAATGCCATGAGGGGATGAGTATCCACCGACCTAGACAAGCTAGTCCATCTGGCTGACTCACCTTTCACAGCGCAGGCCACCTCTTTTCCCCTTCTAGCCAAGTTTCGGATGCCACAAGTAGAGGCGTATGACGAATCGAAGGACCCATTCCATCATCTGGAATTATTCAAGACCTTCATGCATCTACAACAGCTTCTAGATGAAGTCATGTGTAGGGCCTTACTCACCACACTCAAGGGATTGGCTAGGGTGTGGTTCAGTAAGATGAACAACAACACTGTTTCAACTTTTAAGGAGTTGGGTAGACATTTTGTCTAACAATTCATTGGGGGGCAGAGGTACAATAAGTCATCCTCGAGCTTATTGAACATCAAGCAATGGGAGGATGAGAGCATAAGGTCTTATGTAACTCGGTTCAACAAAGAAGCCCTTTTGATCGACAAAGTCGACGACAAGGTCTTTGCCACAACTTTCACCAACGGACTCCAGTTCAGAGATTTTGTCCTTTCTGTTTACAAGAAGGATCCGAAAACCATGGAAGACATGTTGTATAGAGTTACAAAATACATGAATGCTGAAGATGCCATGATAGTTTGAGGGGGAAGACTGAAGAAGAGAGAAAGGCAAGATGACCCCCATTAAGATAGAGGAAGAAAGATTGCCCGAACAAACGAACGAAGGGACGATTGAAGGTTGAAATCTCCATCTAGTAGGATGACTAATTTCACCCCGCTAAACACTCCACTCGATCAATTTCTCTTGCAAATAAGGGATGGCACAATACTAACGTGGCCAGACAAGCTGAAGGGTAACCCCAACAAAAGACTGAGGAACAAGTATTGTCGCTTTCATCAGGACCACAGGCACAACACTTTCGAATGTTATGACTTAAAACAGCAGATAGAAGCACTCATTAAGTAAGGGAAACTACAGTGGTTCATCGAGCGAGAAAGAGTTGGAGAGACACCGCTAAGGGATCTAGAGCCCAACCGACAGACCAAGGAATGACCAAGAGCTCCACTTGGAGAAATAAGGGTGATTATAGGGGGAAGCATGATGGTTGGTTCCTCTAAAAAGGCAAGGAAGACCTACTTACGGATGGTGCAAAGTGTCCAAATCACCAGTCGTCTGCCCAAGCTGACAAGGGTCGATGACCGACGACTAAAAGAGGATGGCCGACGACTCCACCACCCCCATGATGATGCTCTAGTCATCAATATATCGATAGCTGACTTCAATACCCGACGGGTTGACATCCTCTACTATCCTGCCTTCTAGCAGATGAGGATCAACATGAAGTGACTTTTATCGTCAGACACTTCACTCGTAGGATTTGGCAGTGCCAAATTCTTGTCGAATCCATTACCTTGCTAGTGACCATTGGCACCTATCTTTAGCAACTTACCAAGGAGATCACCTTTTTAGCTGTCGATTGCTCTTCTGCCTATGACCCTATCATTGGGTGTCCTACACTCAACGCGTAGAGAGTAGCAACCTCTACTTACCACTTACTAGTAAAATTTCCAATGGAGTACGGAGTAGGGGATGCACGCGGAGATTAGATGGTTGCTCGTGAGTGCTACATAGCCATGCTAGAAATGGATGATCATCTATAAGCTTTGAACATGGATGAGCGATGGGTGACGGTGGAACCAACGAAAGCCTTGGAGGACGTTTCTCTTGATGATGGGCGTCTGGACTGGACCACCAATATCGGCACATAGTCCAGCCTTTTGGTCTGCAAGGAACTCACCCTCTTCCTGAGGAACAATCTAGACGTTTTCACTTGGAGCCATGAGGACATACCGGGGATTGATTCCAGTACTATAGTTCATCTACTCAACGTCTCTCCATCCTTCCCTCCCGTCCAGAAAAGAAGAGGGTCTTCGACCAAGAAAGGGACAAAGTCATAGCTGAAGAGGTTAGCAAGCTACTGGAAGTAGGCTTCATTAGAAAGGTATTCTATCTCGAGTGGTTGGCCAATGTGGCAATGGTCAAAAAAGAAAATGGCAAAGGGAGAATGTGTGTGGACTTCACTGACCTAAACAAAGCCTGCCTGAATGACAGTTACCCACTCCCACGGATTGACTTCCTCGTAGACTCAAAAGCTGGACACCAGCTATTGAGCTTCATGGACACTTTCTTTGTCTACAATCAGATCAGGTCAGATGATCAGATCAAGAAAAGACCTCGTTTGCTACAAGGTCATGCCATTTGGGTTGAAGAACATAGGAGTGATGTATCAAAGGCTTGTGAACAAAATGTTCGTCGACCAGAATGGGTGAAATGTTGAAGTGTACGTAGATGACATGTTGGTAAATAGTAAGAGGGAAGATCACCACCTTGACGACCTTCGGTAGACATTCGAGACCCTCTGTCTCTATGACATGAAATTGAACCACAATAAGTGTGTGTTTGGGGTGTTATTAGGAAAGTTTGTGGGTTTCATGGTGTC
Organism: Lithocarpus polystachyus; assembly: GCA_033629205.1. Lineage (NCBI taxonomy): Eukaryota > Viridiplantae > Streptophyta > Magnoliopsida > Fagales > Fagaceae > Lithocarpus > Lithocarpus polystachyus. Next base: position 18,465,982 of record CM066167.1, read on the forward strand.
CTAGCAAGGTGTCGAGGCCAACCCTGACAAAATTAAGGCTGTTCTGGAAATAGAGCCCTTAAGGAAGTGCAAAGTTTGGACGGAAGGATTGCAAACCTCAACAGCTCTGTCTCTTGAGTGATTGACAAATGCCTGCCATTCTTTAAGACACTTAAGAAGGCCTTAGAATGGATGGATGAATGCCAAAGAGCTTCCGAGGAACTAAAGGTGTACCTTACATCCCTACCTTTGCTTAGTCCATCTAAACCCAATGAAGAGCTCTCCCTCTACTTAGTCGCATCTCCCACAGCCATCAACTCAATGCTCATTTAGGAAGGGGACCACGTACAATTACCCATATACTACATCAGCCGAGCACTTAAGGGACCAAAAGGGAGGTATCCCCTTATGGAGAAGTTGGCTTTCAATCCAATTACATACGCTTACAAGCTTAGGCTATTTTTCCAGGCACACACCATAGTGATCTAGACAGACAAACCGCTGCACAAAGCAATGAACAATCTTGAGGCAGCCAGATGATTGGTCCTATGGACAAAAGAGCTAAGTGAGTTCAACATACAGTACCAACCAAGGACTACAATTAAAGCCCAAGCCCTGGCTGGCTTTGTTGTCGAATTCATAACAAAGGAGGATGAAGGATGGAGGGTACCCTCATTGTTGGTTAGGACGGATGGATCATCTAATAGACATGCCGGAGGGATTGGAGTTGTCCTATAATCCCCTAAAGGGGACATGATAGAATGCGAGGTCCACCTCCAATTCCTAACAACTAATAAAGCGGTCCTGATGGGCCTCGACTTGGCCTAGGTAGTAGCGGCCTTATCAGTAGTCATACACAGTGACTCTTAAATCGTCGTCGGGCATGTCAACGGAGACTATGGGCCCAAAGAGGAACAGATGAAGAAATACTTGCTTCTGGTTAAGAAACAGATGAATCAAAATTTCGTGGTGAAATTTGTACAAGTCCCAAGGGAAGAGAATGAGCATGCTGATCTTTTAGCCAAAGCGGCATCTCAGAACATATGACCATCAGCAGTCAGGTACTATCCTTCATTCAATATTCGCCTACCATTAATGAAATAGACATACAGGTAATCCCAACAGGAGTTGACTGGATGACTCCAATCGTCTCTTACCTCAAAAGCGGGACACATCTGGAAGATCGCAGTGCTTTTCGAAGGCTGAAGGTGCAGGTGTCTCGCTTTGTATTGATAAGAGACGTTCTTTATGAAAGGGGTTTTTCGTGACTGTACCTAAGGTTCCTAGTGTGAGTGCAACGACTTTTCCTTCTTGAAAGGAAAGGAAATGGGAGTATGCCTCGGCCGAGTGGACTGGGGTGGAGAAAATATTTGGAGTCGCCACCTAGTTTTATGGCCTAGGAACCATGTATATAGTGCCCTTACTTGTAAGGATTGATCTTCCTACCAGAGTATGGGTTCTGAGTTTAGGTATGGTTTTGGGAAGGTGTTAGGCATCCAAAACCGCCCAACCCGTGGGTCGGCTACCAGTCATTGTGTCTAATGTCTTAATCCCATTAAAGACATATTCAATATTGTCATACTAAACTCACACACACACTAACATGCATCTAAGCATATAACATGGCATTAATCATCCCAAAACCCTAACATACATCTATCATGGAAATCATATCAAACCTAACATACATCTACCACATTTATCATCATATTACATCCAGGCAGGAACATGTATATATCAAATCAAAGTAGAAACAAGGGTAGCAAACAAATATTATCATTCAAAGCATAGCATATAGACTTACATATACATGTTCATCAAAGGAAGATAAAACTCTTATAAAAAATAAATGCATGTTCATGTGAATGCATGACTTACCTCACTTACCTTATTACATCTCAACACCTATGCATTAATGGATGGACATGTGAATGCATGTTCATGACATTAAAACAAGAAAATGGAAAATAAACCCTAATCTAGCACGTGGAAAACAAACAAACAAATCAAACAGTGAAACAAGGACACAAATACATGAAAAGAATCAAAATAGAGGCATACTATGTGAAAGAAACAAAGAAAAGAAAGCAGAAAACTCGAACTGCGGTTTCTGGGCAGGAGTATGTGTGGGCATGCATAAGCTTGCGTGTGCAGGCTTATGCATGAACATGCAAAATTCAACCTGCGTGTGTATGCAAGAAGTATGCGTACGCAAGTTTGCTCAAAAACCCTAGCCCAGAAACACAAAAACAGAGCAAAAAAAAAAAAAAAAAAAACTTAAAGAAATCTAACATGCTTTAAAACGTAAAGACTAATTAAAACCAAGCTAAACAAACATATATAAACATAACAAAACAAAGAAACAAGATTGAAAACAGAATTAAACTTAAGAAATAATAAGAAAAGCTTAGAAATTAATACCTCAAAACAAAAGTTCTTTAGCCTGATTTTGACTGTTCCCTTTAGTCAAATCTATTCACAACCAAAAAAAATTGATTAATAAACTTCAAACTTGAAGATCAAGACCAGAAAAGTTCCCAATCAAAAGAAAATTGACTTAAGGATGTTTTGTGAAAAACTTCCTATTTGATTCACTATTTCTGGCAAATCTTTGTGTTTTCCTTTATGATTTCTGTGTGTTTTGAAAAGATACCATGTATGGCTTTTTATATTGAGAAAATGGGGGTTTGGAATGGCTCCCAAAAGATGTGGGATTTGTTCCAAACCTTAGCTTTAATGCATAAAAACTTGCTTTTCATAGTTTCCAGAACCCTACATGCGTGCTCAGGTACGTGCTTGCGTGCGCAGGCCTAGGGTTTTTGTGGCTTTTTATTTTTCAAAAATAGATTTAATTTCTCATAAAAGTTATATTTTTCATTTTAACATTTTTCAAGTCAATTTAGAATCTAATTGGGCCCTAAACCAACCTTGGGCCTTAAAATTTCAGTATCATTGGGGAACGGGGGTTCGAGTCGTAAGAGATACAAAATGTGGTGTCTACACCTAATTCCCGATGAAACAGATTACGTCATGAGAGAAGTCCACGAGGGGGTATGTGGAAACCACTCGAGAGTACGATCATTGGTACATAAGCTCACATGTGCAGGGTACTATCTTGGCCCACCATGCAGAAGGACACATAGTTCTATGTAAAATTATGTGACAAGTGCCAACGTTTCAGCATCATAAGGCAACCATCAAAATAGCTCACTTCGATGAATAAGCCATGACCCTTCTCCCAGTGGGGACTCGACATTATGGGACCCTTCCCTATGGTGATATGTCAGCTCAAGTTCCTTGTCGTACGAATCTATTACTTCATGAAATGGGTCGAAGCAGAACCCTTGGGCACAATCACTGAGAAGAACTCTTGAAACTTCGTCTAGAAGAGCATCATTTGTTGCTACAGAATAGCTAGAGTCTGTCTCTAACAATGGAAAGTAATTCGACAACAATGCATTCAGAGACTTCTACCAGCAATTGGGAATCAAAAACCACAACTCTTCACTTGCCCACAAACAAGCAGATGGACAAGTTGAGGTTGTTGGGAAATTTAGACCTCGGTTGATAGAATTAATTAGTTTTAAATCCAAGTTGTTAATTAGATTTATTATGAATAAAACTTGTTAAAATAAATAAACATCAATATCATGTCAAAAATAAATGCAGCGGAAAAATAAATAAGACAAGATATGATGACCTAGGAAAACCAATGAAACAAACTAGTTTCACAGTAAAAAACCTGGGGAGAAACCTTCCCAAAAAGTAATCCATTATAGTAAAGAGAAGTTTCAGATCTAGTACTAAACCTTTGTCCCTAGACTCTACAATCCTCGTAGATGAACTTACAGCGAAAACCTTCTACCGCTTCAGAACCTCTGAACTCTTTAATATATTAACGCCACCCTTTTGATGCAATGCACGGATCCCAGTACGTGACTAACCAATTGCGCGGATCCCAGTATGCGACTTAATCACCAACTTGAAGAAGATTGTTGCCTGCAAAGTTTTTCACTTCATCAACAATGAAGATCAAGAAGCACTTGGTTACAAAACCCTAAGGCGCAAAAGACGCAGTACCTTCTTTTTGAGAGAATAAGGCTTCGGTCACCTTTTGCATGTGTTCTCCTTATATTCTTTTATGTGACGGCCTCTAAAATAAGCCTTATATATGTCTAGGGTTGGGAGAAAAGAAACCCTACACAAATACATAAGCTTGGGCCGAAAATTAGATCTAGAAATCTAAATTCCCGTAACCTCAATAGATACCTCGATCGATCGAGAATCTGTCGAGCTTTATTCATTAAATCTCGATAGATAGCTATCTGTCCGCAGGTATCGAGCTATCTGTCTGCAGGTGTCGAGCTATTTGTCCAGCTTTAATGAATAACCCTTCTTCACTTGTTTCTTGGTCCAATCTTCATGGCTTTAATACTAGACTTGAACAATATGTTTCTTGAAGTGTTAAACACATCCTAGATCTACCCAATTACAAGTAAAGTGCGTTTTGTCAAAGGATTAGCCAACTACATAAATATTGACATATGTTCCTAACATGAAACACATATGTCCTAACAGAGGTTATAAACTGATCCTTGCTCAAGAAAATCAATAAGAGGGATTGTTCTTGAAGAATTATTTGTCTACAACAAGGAAAAGCAACCCACCAAGTGGACAAATAAACTAGGCAATCCTACCTACGGGGTGGACCGATGACTAAGGTCATCGATGGGTGCCTGGTCACCTATATATTATAAGGCCTATCTATTAGTTGGACTGGCGGCTATGAACACCAAAGGGTGCCTAATAGTTTGGCCAATGACTATGGACACTGACGGGTGCGTAGTCACTTATAAAAACTCTAAGTCCCACCATGGTGAGGAACAACGACAAAGGACATCGACGGATGCCTGGTTGCTAGTATCCTAAGTCCTACCTAGGGGATGGATTGACGGTTGAAGACACTGATGGGTGTCTGGTCTGTAAATTTCTAAAATTCGTCCTGTAGGTCTAAGTCGACGGGTATAATATATGTTCAAAAGTTGCTTGAGACCGATGGATGCAACATGTAATTGATTCATCACGCATTCATGATACATTCATACATAAACAATACGTGTAAAAAACATAGATATATAAATATGACCTCGTCAAACCCAACGAAGGCATTAATTGTCACTTGTGCCAAAATAGGGCACCCAAATTGTTTTCAAAATTATTTGAAACAAACCATAAAAAAAAGAAAAAAAGAAAAAAGAGAGGAAAATAAAAAGGGACTTATAACAATAAAGCTAGAGGAGCGTCAGGCATGGTTGGGCCTTCAACGATAGTCTGCTCGTCGGTCTCCCTTCTAGCTGGACTAGCTTTCTCCCCCTCCATTTATTTGTCGTCTCCCCCATCATAAATCTCTACGTTCACATCACCTTCTCTAGGAGTCATTGGGACCGTAGTGTCAATTTGAACTTGAGAAAATTCCAAACCGAGGAAAAGGAGGACGTCTTGCTTGCGAAAATCCTCGAAGCCTTCACCATACTGGCCCTTAACTTGTCAAAGTAAGGTTGGAAATATTTGAACTCCTTCATGGTGTTGGCTTTGGCCTTGTCTACTTGTTCACAGAGAGCGACCAATTCAGTCCTCAGGTTGTTATTGGTCTTGTTCAGCTCCTTCACCCAACGAGCATCCCCCTCTAATTGGGTCACCTTGGCTTTCTGGTCGTTGACCTAGCCATTAAGGAGACAAATGGCCTCCTTATATTCCTTCATCGTTTCGTTGTTGGCAGCCAGACGGGTCCTCATGTGCCTAACCATCGCCTTCTAAGTAGCACACCTAATTTGCAGAGCCTGCATCCTCACTAGAGCATGTGGAAAAGGGGGACGGTTAATCACACTTGGTATAGGCAAGAGAAAGAAGTTAATGTATGAGATAAAGAGCTTACCCTTATCAGGTCAAAAGGACCAGCATCCCCCAAGGGCTCTGTTTCATGCTTAGAGCATTCGTTGAGATCCACATCCCTGACAAGAGATTGGACTGTCGTGACAGTATATTGCCTATTCTACATAAGTAGAGGGACAAGCGTAGGGGTAGCAAGCTCGGAGTTAATGGTTGGAGGAGCGATGGGGCCCTGAGAAGTCATTAGGCCTTTACCCACGCCATGGCGAGAGGGGTCAGGAGTCTTCTGTGAGGGACCTACGCTAGCACCCACTGGAGGATCCGTTGTCCTCTTTAGAGGGCGCTCTTTATCACCCAAGTTCCTCCTCTTCTGCATTACCTTGGTTGAGGGGGTAGACGGACCGCTAGACTTAGTCTGAAGGGTCGCTGCCCTTTTTACCTCCAAAGCCCTCTTCTTCTCTAGATCCATCTTTGAAATGACAAAACCAATCAACAGGTCAAAACGGTATTGACACACCAAACTGGTTGGGACAAACTAATATAAATAATGGACGAGTGAAAGTAAGCTTACGCAAATGGGCTTGGGTGTCCAAACTTCTTGCTTCATTCATCGGGATTGGTTCGCCACAAAATGCGTGCAAGGTATTAAGCATGACCAATTTCTTGCAACTCCTCTCCTCGAGAGGGATAACGAGGATGCATTGCAAGAAGTCTTCCTCCTCTTCGCTAATCGTCGGGCGTACTTGGGATGAAATAGAAAGCACATAGGATTAATATAAAGAAGTGGGCAACGACGGGTCAAACTACGATAAACGACTCACTAGACTCATTCAAAAATACCCCACGTGTAATCATATTCCTCCCTTATGCTGTCCCATTTGTCGAGCCTACACACCTAGTTCGAGCCCCAAACAAAGAAGTACCTACTCTTCCAATCACGATTGGAATCAGGCATGTTTAATACTAATTTTAATGACAACTTGCGAACAACAAAATTATTAAAACTTTTCGAGACTGCAATCTGTTGAGGTTTATAACGGTAGAAAAATTCGTCAAGGGTAAGGCGACGACAACCTCTACTCATTTTCCCTGACAACACCTCGGCCCCCCGGAAGATGCTTTATGCATTAGGGTAAATTTGGTTAACGGACACACCTAATTGGTCTGCCAACCATCGATGTAGCTCGGTGAGAGGTAACCTCAACCTTGCAATTAAGACGGCCTTATAAAAGCTGACGTCTGCAGTTTGTCTTGAATAAACACTTTTCCCTTTTTCCTACCATCCTTAGAGGTATATCATCAGGAATTTGGAAATAGGGATGTAGCTTGCCAAATACTTCGTTGGACATTTTAGAGAGAAAGTCGTTCACCAACCAAATCTTAGGAAGGATAAATGGCCTATAGTCATCATCCGACGAACTAGGTGCCTCAACCTCCTTTCCCCCTCCTTCCTCTTCACCTTCTCCCTCTTCCTCCTCCTCTAAGAAATGGGTCAATAGCTGTCTCTATCTCTTGGGAGCCAGTAAGGTATTCTGACATAATGTCATAACTTGACGGACGAAGCTTGCGTCCAGATGGACTAATGAACAATCACTCACCGCTTCCCTATCACCTTACATACTCTCATTTACAAGCGACGAATGAAAACTAAGCATTCACTCATACGGAGACTATGTACTAGACTGACGACCAAATGAGTTGTAGAAAAAGAAAAAAATGGAGAAAAAGGAAGTATACTGATTTGAAGGGAACTTACTTCGAAGCCGACAAAGCACTAGGAAAATTGACGAATGGCATTGCTGGGTGATGAATAGCTCCTAGTGATGGACAGTTGAAAGAAGCTTTGGTGAATACGGAGTAAAATGATTAAACCAAAAAGGTTAGGAAGGGCATCGAGCTATTTATAGAGCAAAAGGGCATGGGAAACGAAGCGACGCGACGTTTCTTGTCAACCAATTAGAAGCCTCGATGTGTCATCAGCGTTGTTCAAAGACATTCATACCCCTATTTAATGAAATGAACCCCAAGATGAGATTATTAATGACCATGAATACTCGTTATACTTCGAGGTCCATGTAAACACCGCATTTTGTACCCCTTACGACTCGAGCCCCCGTTCCCCAATGATGCTCAGACTCTAAGGCCCATGGCCAGTTTAGAGCCCAATGCTAATTTAGAGCCCAATCAGATATTAAATTGACTTGAGAAGTGATAAAATGGAAAATATAACCTTTTAAATGAGAAAAAATCATTTTTTGGAAATTAAATGACCAAAGTGGCCCTCGGCCTGCGTACATGAGTCATGGCCTACGCATGTGAGCCAATGCATGCTTATGCAGGCACCTTCTTGTGTACGCAACTAGGGTTTCAGAAGTATAAGAAATGCAAGTTTTCTAAAATAATAGTTGAGGTTTGAAACGAATCCCACATTGTTTGGGAGCAGTTACAAACCTCATTTTTTCAACTATAAAAAGCCTTACATGGTACATTTTCAAAACACACAGAAATCCCACGGTGGAAAGACTTAAGATTCACTAGAAAATAGTGAATCAAAGGGGAGTTTTTCACAAAAACACCCTCAAGTCAATTTTATTTGATTGAGACCTTTTCTGGCCCCAATCCTTTTAGTTCAATGTTGCTAATCACTTTCTTATTGATTTGTGAATAGATTTGACTGAGGGGAATGGTCAAAATCAAGCCTGGAAAGCTTTTTATTTTTATTATTTTTAAGGTATTGAGTCTAACCCTTCTTTTATTTCTCTTTCCTTTTTCTGCTTTTCTTTTGCATTTTAATCTTGTTTCTTTTGCTTAGTTTATGTTCTTACATATTTGCTTTGATTAGCCTTTTAGTTCTTTTCATATTTCGAGTACGTTAGGTTGTTAGATTGTTGTTGTTGTTGGTTTTTTTTTTTTTTTTTTTTTTGAAGTTTTGCCTTGTTTCTGTGTTTTTAGGTTTTCCAGGTAAGGATCTATGTACGTATGATCAAGCGTGTGCACACATGCTTGATTTTGCATACATAGACTTGTTCTAGCATGCGTGATGATGTTGCCCAGAAACCCTAAATTTTTGTTTGTTTTGTTTTTGCATTCACATGTTTTTTCTGTGTAGCCTCTTTTTCGTATGTTTTAAGGCCTCAAAGGTTCTTGTTCACCTTTTAACATGCTTGTTTGATTATTACATGCTTAGATTTGGTTTTGTCTAAGGGTTTCTTAGTTTTAATGCCATTCATTCACATGCTCATGCATTGATGCCATAGGTGTTGTGCTGCTGAGAGGTAAGTAAAGGTAAGTCATGCATTGGCAATGTCCATGCATTTGTGCTTTGGTCTTAGGATATGATGAAACATGCTTAGATCTATGATTAGGGTTTCAAGTTCGTTAATGCTTGGTTTATGATATGCATGAAATGTTTTAAATGTATGATAGGTTTCCACATGAGAGATGAATGCTAGGGTTTCTTTGATAGGTTTGGTTCTCTTTTGTTTGGGTAGATGGATAAGTATATTTTGTTTGGGATGAAAGTTGCCATGTTTTATGCTTAGATGTATGCTAGTGTGTGTGTGTGAGTATAGATGCAAGTGTTAAACATGCTTTTAATAAGGTTAAGACGTAAGACACAAAGATGGGGAGGCCTGCCTTAAGGTTGGGCGATCTTGGGTGTCTAACATCTTCCCAAGAACGTACCTAAACTCTGAACTCATACTCTGGTAGTAAGATCAATGGTCCTTCCTTAAAAGGATGCCATATTTATGGTTCCTAGACCATATAACTAGGTGGCGACTCCGACACATTTTCCTTTGCGCCCATAGTCCATTGACACCCTTGGCGAACAACAGAGTAAGGGGTAGCTGATATGGATATTTGTTGACATAAAATTATCTACCTCTTCAACTCGTTAGGATGGAAACACCTCGTCTGATGACTCGTCTGTGGATACCTCACTCCGCGTCCATAAAGACCCATCGGTACAATCTTCTCCAACAACCATCCACTTCATAAAAGACCCGTTGGGCACCACAAGATTGGTCTTGACGGTTGGCACACACGTGAAGACCAGGGGATAGCTTGGAAGTTTAGCATAGCATAGGGGTTGAGGATGCCCAACGAACGGTTATACGTATTGATGGATGAATGGCATAAACCAGATGGACGGTTATGCATACTGACGGTTAAACACGTTGGGTCCCATAAAACTCTTACGTGTTCTCCACTTGTGGACCCCTATATAGAAATAACTTGCACACCATGCCCAAAGACCCTACTAGACGTTCATATCTTCCTAGTATAGGAAGGAAAGCCCTAGGATCTTGAAGCCTTAACTCTGCAATCTTCTTTACAAGGGAAAAACCCTATATTCAAGGGATCTCAATTAGCTTTACACTACTATATACTCTCTGTAGGTTCTTTGTTCTTTTTTGTTCTTTAGGTACCCAAATTGGCGTGCGTGTAGATGATCAACTCCCTGACGATTTTGTCTATCATTAGTTGGTAATTGTTCCTTTCCACTATTAGATGTGCCCTTTTGGGTTTTATCTAACAAGGTTCTTAGTTCATGGATTTTGTGTGCCTTGATTTTGTAACAAGCATCACCATGAGTAACAGGTATATGGGTCATGCCAACATGGATTATATAGAAAATTAATAGATAAGATCCTACCAGTAAGTGCTCGCTTTCTTTCATTTGTAAAATTGTAAACATTAAGGGTGTGTTTGGATACAGTGAAAACTGAAAACATTGTAGCAAAATAATTTTTAAATGTGTGAATAGTGCCGTGGGACCCATTTTTAATGAAAGTTTTGCTGAAAAAAGAGGTTTGTGGGTCCCATGAACAGTGCACGGGACCCACTGGAAAAGCATAAATTTTGTTGAAATGCGTTTCTCAAAAAAGAAAAAAAAAAAAGAAAAAAAGAAAATGCAGGCGCAGACGCAGACGCAGTGCTTTTCAGCACTATCCAAATGGGTACTAAATAGAATCATTCCATCATAATAAATAATTATGTTAGGAGGTAGAAATTAGGTACATGATTTGATTAATTTTTTTTTTTTGAATTAAAATGGAGCAATTAATCAAGATTCAAAATAAATAATTTCCATATTTACCAAATGTTATCCCTATAAGATATTTTTTAAGAGTTAAAAAAAGAGTTTTAAGATTAGAATTGGTAGTAATTCTTCCTCTCCATTATCAAACATGCACTTTTGGGGTTATGTTAATCATGGTTTTAAAAACCAGATCGGTTCAACTGGGAATTGGTCACTAATCTAGTTCGTCTATGACTAAAAACCTGAAAATAGCAAAAAATCGGGATTGATCGGGAATTGGCTGGTCTAACCGTGAAAACCAAAAATTGGTATGGTTGAACCAGTTAGTGGCCGGTTATGCTCAAGGGATAAAAAAAAAAAAAAGGAAGAAAAGAAACCAAAAACCAGTCATTGCTGTCCCACCACTCACCACAACGTTGCCGGTCGATTCTGAACAATACCATGTCGTGGAGCAACTTTTCCCCAACTGCCACTGCTTCTTCTTCTTCTTTATCTTCTTCTTCTTTTTTATGTTTCCTTGTTTTGTTTGCTATACTGAATGGTGAATACTGGTGTGAATAAATGAAAATGAAAACTCAAAAGGTTTGGATATTTTTCAAACTTATCTTTAGTATCAGTTCATTTCCACCAACCGGGTGGCCTAATGCTCTTAACTTTTTGTTTGCCCTGTACTTTCCTTTTCTTTCATTTCCTAAGTACCAGGCGCATGTACTGAAGAATATATAAATATATATATATATATATACATTATTATAATTATTTTCTTGATTGATATTTTATTTAATCTAATATATTGGTTGATAATATGAACTTATTTATTTGGTAATCTGTTTGAAACTTATATGCTATTTGGATGTAATGAACTTATTTATCTAGTTTTGTTGAAAGTTTATTATGTTAAGGATGATTATTTTGTAATGTTATTATGTTAAATTCTTTAAAAAGATGTTATATACTTATATGTTTTTTAAGTAAAAATATTTGTTACTATTAGTTTATTAGTTTTAGTATATTAAAAAATTATTATTTATTTATATAATTAAAAAAATTATTAATTAAATTATTTATAATGTTACCGATTTGGCCACTGATCAGACCTCGGTCTGACTAGAAAATCGGTAACTAGTCCATTTTTTGGTTTTTCACCATATTGGTTTTTAAAACCATGATGTTATCGGTTTGGCTGTGGATTTTGTATGTTTTGCTCTAATAACAAACATTACCGTGGATTTTGTATGTTTTGATCTAATAAAAAACATTACCATGACTAACATAAATAAAATTGTGGGCGGACAAAAAATGAAATAGAGGATTTATGATTGTATTCGTGATCCAGTTACTATTCGCTCACACAATGAATTTATAGAGATGGGATGCAAGGTCAACCTTTAAGTACTCATTATAAGACAAAAGATGAAAGTCGGATCAAAATATGTGTGTAGTGATTAATATTCTATTGAAATAGCTTAGAAATGGCTAAATGTTCGTCCTCGGGTTTAGTCCGAGGATGGTATTACAATTGAATGATTTCTCTCTCCCTTTTTCTCTCTCAAAACTAGACCTCCCCTTGATCTAGGTGCTTCTTAGCTTTATATAACTTAGCGAAGATGCATCTGGATCTTACGTTTGGAGGGTCATGATCAGACTTTCTTAATATTTGTCCCATCTAGACCTTATTAGAAGGTTTTTACACTAGAATATTAGCTGTGGGAACACTGTTCATGGTCATTTTCCCATTAATGTGGCCAGCTAAGTGGTTGCAATGCATTTAATGAGGAGGGGATGGCTGCCTTGTCCTTCTTTTTTCTTCTCTTCCTTCTTCAATACCTAGTTACCTTTGTCCCCCCCAGGATTGCACCATGCTCCATTCGTTCCTGATTCTTGGCCTTTTGAGGTGAAGTAGGAGCCCTTGGCGCCCTTATCAACTGTAGCATTCCAAACTCCATATTAATTAAATAAGTTCTTTCTAAGGATACTTCACGAAGTTCCCCTCCTCGGAAACGCCCTTGCCTATTTTATTGACAGCTTTGGATCCTTGTCCCCCCACAAAAATCATTGCATCATAATAAAAAAAAACGTTAAGAGTTAAAATTAAGTATATAATTAGATCAACAAACCATAATTTCTTACTGTTCAATTTGCATCATGTTAAGAGTTAACATGACTATGGTTATTAAACCCAGCCTGGACACTGGCCCAATTTATGAGACGGGTTACTTGGTCACCGGTTCAACTAGTGGGTTTTTGGTCGAATTGCAGTGTTAAATAAATTTTTAAAATAAATAAATATATATGAAAATAAGTTTGAGATATCGTAACATAAATATATAAATTAAAAAAATGGACATATACCAAAATTAAACTTGCAATTATAATTCAAAATCAAGGTTTCATAATAACAAAGTAGTCTTTTGATAGGATGAGAGTCTTGGATCTAGGTAGACAAATAGAGAGGTACAATTTTTTTGTTTATTTAATTCTGTAGGTTTTCTCCTCTTTAAATTATCATACTATAACACCTTAAATAGTACAAAAAGTCAATAAATTGGACCTATAAATGTAATTTTACAAATTTCACAAACCCAATTGGGTTATATAAACCCATTCGAGTTACCCGGCCGGTCGCCACACACCTGCCAAGTTTGAATGGGTTTGACAGGGTCATATGCAAAAAAGATCCATTTAAATACCTGGGCCGGTCTAGGTGCCGGGTCACCAGATTTTTGGTTCAACTGGCTGGATCGGTTCGGATTTAATAACCTTGAACATGACATCTTGTTAGGTTCTAAGAATTAGGAACTAATGTATTAGAACTTCAATTTGTATGTTGGCAAACCATGATCAAAACAATATTTAGTCTTGTGTTAGACTTTGCTCAAAGTATGGGATTTTATGTAAAGTTGGAATCGAGTTTACTGCAGAAGTAACTGTTAACTTTCTGCCTGACTCGATCGATCGAAAATTAGGCTCGATCGATCGAAAATCGGGCAGATCGTTTTTCTGCAGAAAATTCCAACTCAGCCCAAGCCCATTTAATGTATAGGGTTTTATGTTTTGCCCTAAGTATAAAAGGGGAAACCCTAGCCACGTTTTTAGAGTTCTGTTTCTGAGTATTCTGTTTCTCAGAGTTCTGAATGCTGTATTTGTGAATCTCATTGTGAGATCTAGAGGTGTTTACCTTCACATACACTTAAGGTTTACAAACTTGAGATTCATGTCAAGAGTTGTGTAAATCAATACAGTTGCAGAATCAAAAGAGCATAAAGATATACAAGCAGGTGCGCTTGTGATTTGCTGAAAAATTCAAGGAAAGAAGGAGTCCGTGGATCTCGGAGCTATCATGGGGTCGTGGTAGTAAGTTTCCTACACTTGGGTAGCAATAGGATGTTAGTGGTCTAAGTTTTATTGTGTAAACTTCGATTCTTTCATAGTGGATTTAGTTTACCTTGAGGATAGCTAGGTTAAATCCTCCCCAGGTTTTTTACCGGTTTGGTTTTTCTGGGTCATCAGATCTTTGTGTTCTTTAATTTCCGCTGCTTTACGGTTTTTTGCTTATTTGTGTTAACCTAGATTTAATTAAATTACCTAAGTTAATTACTTGGCTAATTCTCTAGGTTAATCTGTTGGGTATAAAGGGTCTAAACGAACTTACATATCTCCTTTTCTTTTATTAGGATACTGCCACATCACCCACTATTTTAGCCTATAATTGAGATTAAAAAACAATGCTACATTAGTTTTCTTATTGAGAGAAACTAACCAAGCTCCTGTTAGGATATGTGCCCTTAAATCCTATTGTATGATGCTATGTATGATATTATGTATAACATTATGTGAGAAATGATGTATGACTTAATATTGTGTTTAATAAAGTTACTTTATTCTTATCTAAAATAATGGTAATATGAATATTCGGACATTATCAAATAGTCCATGAGATGCATAGTATGTAAACTCAGAATTTTGGTTCGTAGTCGATGATGAAATTGGGCATTTCATCTACGAAGACTATAACATATTAACTACGATGATTTGTCTTGATCATGGAAGTGGTGACTTCTAGTTAATATGTTGATATGTTTTAAGAGTTAAGACATATTGAACTGGACCGCTGTGAGATTTATTATTCTCCTAACGACTGTCAACTGAATAATAAATCTCACGACTTGTATTCACATGAACTCTTAATCCTGAGAGAATAATGGACCTGATCATGAAATGTAGGTTGCTTTGATATATCAGGAGTGAGATCTAAAGTAACGGTCAAAACCTCAGTATGTTGGGCAGCCACATTTAGTGTTGATGGAACATATATTCTCAAGATGGAATTCATAGTCTCTTAACGGAGATATAAAATATTCTCTTGAGATAAGTTTAATGGGTACAGTTATTCAGAGAGTTAGGCCTAACCACTTTAGTAAGACTAAAGTATATATTTATGAAATTGGATTTTATAAATATATGGTGAATAACTCAAAAGGATTAAACCGGGTACTCAAGGATTAAGATGTAGTAATTTACAAAGTGACAGTTTATATATTCATGACTTTGTATTACTACGAATATTTTATGAAGGGGTTGCATGTATAATAAAGTTTTGGGATATAATTTATTAATGAGGCCTAGAGTGCAATTATATTTATATAGTGGTATTAAATATAATTAATGGTAACTTTGGACTTGTCAAGAATTGACAGAAAAGCCCAAGGCCCATTGGAGCTAGTGTCTTATTTGTTCCCTTTTGGTCCCACTCCAAGTCACACACTAAAGCCCAATTGGGAAGGCCCAAAAGGCTGGCCCAAAAGGCTAGCCCAATTAGATAATCAGTTATGTGGAGAGAAACATACAGAATTTTATATAGAATAAAATGGTTTGTATGTTTAAGATAATAAGATAATATAAGGAGGAGAGACACTCTTTCATATTCTCTCTAGAAAACATAGAACTGATTGAGAGACCACACATCTTGGGCATCAAGTGGAATTGGAGTGAAGATTGAAAGTCTTCCCGAGTACTTCTTCATTCAGTTTTGAATTTCACCGCATCAAGGTACACTCTCTTGTTCTAATATTCTGAAACCTACATAGTGCATGTTATCAATTGCGAATGAAGTAGATCCGTTTATTTTCCGCTGCGTATGTTTTGTATGCGATGCAAACATGTATATTACCTAACAGCTCCTGAAACCTTTAACAATGGTAGTCTCTTATTTGAAATTCTTTGATAAATTTTCTCATTTGCCTGACAGCCCTTCCATTTAAAAAAAAAAAAACTGCCCATAAAAAAGCAGACTACCTAATTACAAACAAGGTAGTCTTCATACAAAATCACAAAATTGAAATAAAATTATTCCATGTTTTGGTTCTCAATATTGTAAATATAAAGAAAAATCATGAATAGGACTACGAGAACTAAAAATTATATTTGAAACATAGTTGATCCAAAAATTAGTTTTAAAAGAGTTATTGTCATTGAAAAAAGCACATCACTTTTTATTTTTTCTATCATTTCTTGCTCTTTCTAAATTCTCGCTTCTGCTTTTTAACGAACAAATTGCTCATTGTTGTTTTCACAGCTTCAGCAGCTGCCAGGAAAACTCTTGCCTCAACTGATACATTTGTTTGTAACCTTTTTCTCAAACTGGTGCTAACTGTGACAGATTGGGGAAGTAAATAAATTTTTGACGAAAAGAAATCTTAGGCAATGTGCAATTTCCTTCGCCTCTCTGTTGCGAAGACATATTTATTTATTTTTATTTTATAAACATTACGATGACAAAATTCTAGTAGTATGCTACTTGAACTAACAATGTTAAGAGCAATGTTCTAAATATCGTTTCAGTTTGGGTATTGGAATAAAACATTTTGGTACCAGTCTTTTTCAACGTATCGTTTTAGAGTTATTGCTAAGTCTGCATCATATATACATATATATATATATATATATATATATATATACACACCCACAAACACACTTAAATTTGCATCACACAATATTATACCACATCAAATTATTAATTCAAAATTTTATAATGTACATACTTATATCATCATTACATAATATATGTATATGACATGTCATATATGAGTATATTAATGACGAAAAAAACCCATATCATATGTGAGTAAAGTAAATAAGAAAAACACATTGTTAAAGGAAAATAATAATAAAATGCCATATGTAAGTGCAGTAATAAAAATTTCTAAAAAAAGGGGGTGATTCACTGTTAACTAATTGGATTAGAAGATTCAGGCCATTCCGAGCTGAAAATAATGAAATTCATAACTACGGCTGAGAGCAATTGATCGAAGCTCTGTTAGTTTTTCTTCAAAAGAAAAATGAGTCGGCATTGTTTTTTTATCTCAGCAGGAGGCTAAAATAGTGAGTGATGTGGCAACATTCTATTAAAAGAAAAGGATGTATGTCTTGTTAACTCTTAACAAGATGTATGTCTCGGAACCGTTCTCTTAATTAAAATGGAGCAATCAGACAATATCCAAAATGAATAATTTACATATTTATCAAACGTTATCTTTATAAGATATTTTTTCAAAAGTTGATGACCAAAAATTAAAAATAAATATTGACGAGGATAAAGTTTGACTATAAACTTAGTTATAGCCAATGGCTACAACTCCCGTTAAAGCAATTGACATGATTACATATTTTAAAAATTTGACCGTTAGAATGTATTTTCTTTATGTTCTTAGATGATGTAGGACAGAATCTACAATTTAATTTTTGGAATTATTTAATTTTGATATTTTTATGTAAAAAAAACTTATTTTAGTTTTAGGGCATTTATTTCATTGTTTTAGGTGCTTTTAATACTTTTTAGGTCAAATTTGGTTCTTGTTATAGTTAGGTATCATATTATGAGTACTTTTAGAATATATTTTCTTGTTTATCAAGTTTTATGGAATTCTTAAATAGGCCCCTAAGTCTATAAACGTTTTTTTTTTTTAATAATTATTCAATCAATAAAATTCAGACTTTTTGTCTCTCTATTTTTTGGTGAATTCCAGACCATTTTTCCTTGTGAATTCAAGGAACCCTCGCAGATTCGAGATTATTTTTAGAAGCAAACTTGTTTTGTTTCTTACTTTTTAGAAGTAGACTTGTTCTGCTTCTTAACACTTCTGCATCTCGCATCAATTGGTATTAGAGCCTTGACATATCCCAGTCTGGTGGTTAATGTATGAGACGATAGCAATTTCGGTGATAGAAAATTAGAAATTATTACATGACGTACAACTTGCACTCACAAATATCTTTGCTAGGATGCCGTAGTTGGAGCATGAAGACAATAGGGATAATTGTCGTGAAGATATAACTCACGGGCGACCTATTGGTAAGCAAATTTCATATAGGCCTTATAGAATAATTGCAAGTTTTAATGGTTATTTTTTATTAAGTATATTTTCTTGATTGGTTACTTGATCTAGAGGATTTATTTGACTATGAAAATATTTGTGAAGAGGAAAAATTTAAACTTGATTTGTATAAACTTAGTGAGTATGCCTTCTGTTGGTGGGAATTAATACAAACTAATAGAATTTGACAAGGTAAAAAAAAAAAAAAATTCGTTCATGACCAAGGATGAAAAAGATGCTTGCTATCAAATATTATCATTTGGATTGTGATGAACTTTTGTCATATACAAAACAAGATTATTATTGGCCAAGAAGTTCACACTTGAATTATTTTGAAGAACCATATATTCCACCATCGAGAGAAGAATTGTATGTTGAACATCTTTTCTTGAAGAAAATATAGAGATTTCTAAGGAAATTAATGAAGACATTGTTATAGAAGAAGAATTTGAAATTAAGATTGTGGAGGAAATTAATAAAGATCTTATTATAGAGAAAGATCTTGAATTTGAGATGGCAAAGACAATTGAAGAAGAAATTAAAGATGAAAGTTTCAAGGATCTCAATGAACTCAAATCATATGATTGTCATTCTCAAGATCATTTTATTTTGATGGTAAGCGATACACTGAAACTTATTAATTTTATTTGGGTTGATATATTTGATGCAATTGTTAGTTATTATTTGGTAAATCTCTACAATCACATCAAGACTAAGGAAATAGAAATTCAAGTTGATTTGTTTATTCTATTGATGAGTTGCAAGTATGGAAAGAAGATCACAGGGCTCAAGCATTCGATGTATTTGTTTATTTGGAGCATAAGATTTTAGATTTCAAAGATGAACTTAAGGACGAGTTTGCTTCAAGTGGAGGGGTTTGATGTAGGATAGAATCTATAATTTAATTTTTGTAATTATTTAATTTTGGTATTTTTATGTAAAAAAAAATGTTATGTTAGGTTTAGGGCATTTATTTCCTTGTTTTTAGGTGCTTTTAATACTTTTTAGGTCAAATTTGGTTCTTGTTATGGTTAAGTTTTAATTAGAAGTTATTTTAAAATATATTTTCTTGTCTGTTAAGTTTTATGGAGCTTTTAAATAGGCCCCTAACTCTATAAATTTTTTTTTTTAACAATTATTCAATCAATAAAATTCAGACTTTTTGTCTCTCTATTTTTTGATGGATTCCATACCCTTTTTCCTTGTGGATTCAAGGACCCTTGTGGATTTAAGGTTATTTTTAGAAGCAAATGTGTTTTGTTTCTTGTTTTCTAGAAGTAGACGTATTCTGCTTTTTGACGCTTCTGCATCTCGCATCATTAGCACATATATAAAATTTCGTACTAATTGGATGTTATTTATTATTTGATTCATAAACTTATTTTTTATACATAATTTTAGACTACAAAAACTTGAAATTTAAACAATTGATGATAACATGGCTGTTGATCTTTGATCTTTTGAAAGTTTTGCATGCATGAAAGATTTAAGAAGAAAATGTAATTCAATAATGGATTTGTCAAAATTTACATCCAATAAAAATATATTGAGTGAAGTTGTATCCATAAGTTGCAACCAATTTTGAACCCAAACTTTGTCCTACTGGCAATAATTCTTCCTCTCCAAAATCAGACATGCTCTTTTGGGTTTTTTCTAACAAGATTCTTAGGTCGTTGATTTTGTGTGCCTAGTTCCATTACGTAGCAAACTAAGAGGTAAAAATTAAGTAAATAATTAGATCACCAAACTATATTTTCTTAATTAAAATGGAGGAACTAATAAGACTCAAAATGAATAATTTACATATTTACCTAATGTTATTGTTGTAAGATACTTTTTTGAGAGTTGACAAAAAATTAAGAACAAATATTAGTAGCAACTCTTCCCTTCAACTATCAGACGTGCCTTTTTGGGTTTTCTTTAACAAGGTCCTTATGTTGTGGATTTTGTGCGCCTTACATCAGTAGCAAACTAGCTTGTAACTCCATGTATATGCCTGAATACACTTAAAGATGTACAATAAGATGCATAATATAATTTATATATATAATTTAAATATTATTGAGAATCATTTTTATATTTTGTTAACTCTTTAAAAAATTTTGTAAGGATATTATTAGGTATAAAATGTAAATTTTTCATTTAAAAAAAAATTTTTACAATCCATTTATTATTATACTCTTTGGTTTTTGTATTTAATAACTCACTTGGATAAATGTTTATGATGTGGTCTCATGTTTTATTCTAAAACTAGCATTTAACTAGCGCAACGCGCGGGATCTTTTTACATTGTATAAGACAATCAACTTAAAAGTTACTTACAAAAACACCACACAAATAATCCTATTGTGTGTATATATATATATATATATATATATATATATAGAGTCCCAAAAAACACAATTGAATGATGATTCTTTCTTGGACCAATCCAATTATGATTCAGAAATCATAAAATAATTGAGTACTAACTAAATATATATAGCAATACTATTACATGCTTTTTTGTAGGGATATTCAGATGACAATAATTTAAGAAACAAGGTAGTATACACATAATGCCTTGGACAATGTTTCCTAATAATTACTATCAATAGATATCAAATGAAACTGGTGCAATCAATCATAGAAAATATAACTTGTATCAATCTTCTCCACAATAAGCTAGGAATGCAACTATATCTATACATCGAATATATTTGTTTCTCTCTTCAATTTCAAAACTGTTAAAAACTACATATTAAAATCTTTCAAATATTTTATTATTTGCTTAATGACTTCATGCTTCATTTCTAAATCTTGTAGGCCCAAAGTTGTCAACAGCCATGCCTTTGAACATTGCGTTTACTCTCTTAATTTCTTCATCGGCTAAACATATCAAAAATATCATCAGCCAATATCAAAAATATTCCTAAACCTAGAAAAGCTTACATAATGCAAGTTGAATCTTGACCAAGGAAAAACCAATAAATAAGAAAAACAAATTAAAAGTGAACATGATATGATAAAAATTCTAAGATAGCTTTGTTTTATTTATACACATAAAAGTAAATGTAATATTTTAGCTTGGTTATATTTATAAATATAAATCATAAAGGGAAAAAAAATAAAAATAATTAATTTAAAATACATTTTCTTTTATGCATTTGCTTGCCCCATGTAATTGTTGAAACAATCAGCCACCATAAACTTGTCTCTCATCTTCACGTTTGCTTAAACCTTTTCTATCATCCATATTTAACTAAAGAGAAAAATCCCATTAAATGTCAATTCATAAAATTTTAAAATACATATAATGAGGAGGACAAAGTTTAACTACAATCTCGCTTGTAGCCAATGTCAAATTTCTTACTAATTAGATGTTCTTTACTATTCAATATGAAATGAGATTTTTTGCAAGAAAATCTGTAAAATAAGAAAAAATTACCCTTAAACAGCTAAATCAAGTGGTTGCATAATACTAAAATTTTACAAAGTACTATGAAATCATAGGTCAGTACTTTGGTGACACTTAGTGTGAAATTATTCAAGTTTTCGAAGTGCTACATAAAATCACAATGTCGGTCAAAATTATTCAATACCTTTAGAGAGAATTTAGTACCAATTCAGACTTGATAATTTAGCATTTATAAATTAGAAAGCAAAGATAATGAATATTAAATTTGGAGTATTTCACGAAAAAACTATTCATATCCTAACACTAATTAATCAAAAGAATATCTATATTAGAATTAATTTCATTGAAATAAAACAGACATGCCTTTTCACAATTACTTGGAGCCAAACAAATTAACCTTTAATGCAATATAATCGCAATCATGTTGAAATAGTCTTTGAAGGCAAGAGTTATGAAATAAAACCTAAACATAATTAAATCAATGAGTTTAAAAAACAATATATCTCTTACCCTTTTCTCTCTAACAGTTGCATTACACATTTTCTTTCTATTTCTTTGCTTCAAATTCAGGTCCCCAAAAAGAAAGTTATCGGAACCCAATCCACCGCTCTTATTGATTTGCATAACAAAAAAAGTAAATCGCAAGCACCTTATGTTGTTAGTGCTTCCTAAGTCCAACATCTTTTTTATTCTTTTGTCTTTTTTTCCCTTTCAAATAGGTAGAGATGACAGCAAATCATGTGTTTTCCAAAACTACAACTTCACATTTCGAGATACACTTTCAAAACTACATTAGAGAGTCCTGGTTGACTGGAAACTATCTACATCAATAGTTTTTTTTTCTTTTTTGCTAAGATAGTTCAATAGAATTAGAATTTACCATTAAATTGAAATTTATTCTAGATTTTCCACCTAATCAATTTCATGTCTTACTTTATTTTAACTCAATAAGAAACTTTGGAAGTGTACTATCTTACATATATTGTAATTATGGTAGTGAGTACTTTATAAGAGCACAATGTTTATCAAATTTGTTTTTTTAACATGTAAATGAATGTTTCATAATGTATATGCTTCTTCTTCAATGAATAATTCCTTTTATTCCTTTTATTCTCATACAATCATTTGAAACAAAGCTCACATGTTAAAAACATATCATGACTATGCCAATGCAATTGAGGGACTTTAGTAGTAAGATTTTTAGAAAAATGCAGTAAAATAAAAAAGTTTCTAAATATCAGGGCAGAAGCAAGGTTTCTGCAAGTGACAGAAACTGATCCAACATACTTAATAGATATAATTCTGAACTTCATCATAGCTGGAAAAGGAAACAACAATTTCTGAAAGTTAAAATGACTAAAATGATCATTAGGGGATGCAAATGTAGATAAAATCATTGTTTGCTTAAGCTTTGAGACCAACTTAAGTAGATAGCCATTTGTCTAAACCTTCATTAGAATGTTAACAATTCAATAGCCAAAATAACAAAAGGCTTAGAAAGAGTACTTCACTATTGAGGATCACACCAAACCGACTTTAAATCTCTGAAAAAGCATTGGTTTGATAAGTAATCTAGCTTCTTTTAATTAAAGACATGCCTCCCACATAATGCAAAGACCAACTCCAAAACTCAACCATAAAACAGGTTCCAAAAAAATAACAAATTGCTATATAACTTCATAGATACAGTTGATCTACTTACAGAAGAGGATTCTTTCTCACACAGAAATAGTCATTGATTAAAATGCATTAGGGAAATGAACACACAAAATCTGAAATTACTTAAGGATCAAACCTCATCCAATCAACCAAAACTAAATCAAGAACAAAAAAAAGAGTCAAGTAGGTATCTAACTGGAAAATAGTAATGATGAAAAATATTGATTTTACACTAGAAAAAAAATTGTATTCTTTGTAATAGGTGCAGATTTTTAAACCTGTCAAAAAATGATCTTACACAAAATATTAATAGGTTGTAGATTTTTACATGTTTTCTCAAGGTTGTTCAGCACCCTTTTGTCTTGTCATCTCACTCCAGTATGCTCCTGAGTCAGATTGAATACTTCCTTAACTTTTCCAGTTGTCATAACTATAAAACCATTCATTTTCATGTTTGAAAGCCTAATAGAGAGAACCCTCAAAGATCACAATATAGCAGTAGTCTTCCTCTGCACTTTCCAACTCTAACAACCCCTGAAAATATTGCAATCTCTTTGATTCCTACATTGAAATAATACACCAATCCAATTGCCTTTCTTAGACTTTGAAGCTTCAATTAAGACCAAGATTTACCAAAAAAAAGAAAAAAGAATCCCTCCATGTCAATGCTGCTATTGTCCCTGTTTCCCAGTAACTCTCCTTCCAAATGGACTACATCAAGAATTCCAAATGCACTAAATCAAACTACATAAATATAGCATTCTCATAGACACCACCTCAAGGACAATAGGACAGCATAAAAAGTTTCATTCTCAAAGACAATATGGTTAGTAATAAAAGTTTCATTCTCCTTCCATAGGCATCTAATGATCCTCTATTTCTAATTTATAACCCAACTTGCATCAAAATAACTCTGCCTCCTCCACAATAAGTCAATAACACACCAAGGGAAAGGTACACTCCAATAAGAAATTGAACTATTAATTAAATTTCATACTTGGTTACTGTGCTTGGTTGTGCCCCTTTTTAGTGCTTTATTGTTAAATCTCTTATGATGGAATAAGAAGAAAAAGAAGTAATTGAACTATTAGGCATATTGAACTACAATGAAAAATGCAATATTTTTCATATTAATGTACAACAGTGTTAAATAATTGGTATGACAATAAACTAATTATTGAGTATAGTTAGTCAACCAATAACTTAAATTTAAAAACAATTTACAGAAAAGCAAAAGTAAAAAGACAGTATTGAGAAAGCTAATGTTTGATCTATGATAAAAATAAGTGGCAAAGTGCAGATAAAAGAGCAAAACACTGCAATATGCAGCGTGCATGTAACAAAAAGTTGCGGTAGTCACGTCAAACCAAAATATTTAATCAAAAGTTTAAGAGAATGGCAAAGAGATGGTGGTTTTCAAAGATTATATTATATACCCATCTGATAAAAAGAGGAAAATAAAATAAATCAGGAGGAAATACCTTGAGCATAGCCAGGAAGGATGAATGGTACGATCTAATTTTGGATCCAAAACACAAAGATATAATGCTTGAAGCCGATTGGCATCAGTGGAGGAAGAAAGGCATTTCAATGTTCAATACCTTCTTATTCTATGTATTCTAGGGTTTTATTTTTTCCAAATCAAAGCAATTGCAAACAAAAACTTTAAATATATACTGCAAAAACCATGACAACAATGGTTGAAAAGAAACATGGGAAGCGAAAATATAAAGAGGGGAAAAATATTTCAACAAAAAATTAATAAAAGCATAAATGAAATGACAAAGCATTATGTTTTTGCAACACATAAATCTATGTTCTTCAGCATTAAATTGATTCATGAAGATCCCTAGAGATTTCTATTTAGAGCGAAAACATATACTCAAAACGAATTTATCCTATATATCCAAAAGAAAAACCAAATCCAACGCAAATAACCGATATTAAAAACCATTCTAACCTAAATTCCTTACTCAAAACTGAATCTAAACCAAAACTTAAATGCAATCCAATCCAAATACCCAGGCCTAAATCATATATTTAAACCCAAATTTAAAGAACCAAAAAACAGAGACTAATCGGTGGAGGATACGGGATCTGATGGTGGCAGAGGCTAACTGTCTTCTTAGATTTTCTCTTTCCACTCTCTATGCCGGCCGTACGAATCTCCACTGTGTCGCAGTATTGCTTGGTTTTTTTTTTCTCCTTCCCTTTCTCTGTATCGCAGTAACGCCTCTTTCTCTATTTCTCTCCGTGTTCCAGGCTTCTTTATATTTAACCGGTTATTTTACTTTTATATTGAGAGGCTGTCAAATGGTGTGTTAAGACTGTGAAACAATTTAATTTATCCTTTTAAACGGTGTTGTTGTGTCATCAAACAATGTAATTTATCGCTTTTTAATTATATACGTGTCAATTTTTTAAGGGGCATTTTTCCTAACATGACAGCACCTCTTTAAAGGCTTCTGTTTTTATATATAGTATTAGATTAAGAAATAAAACTCTTTAAGAATAAATAATTTAGGACACTTGACGCAAAATTGGATAAATGTTTAGAGTTCCTCTCAGCTTTACCTATTATTATATACTAGTATTTAACCTGCGCAATGCGCAGAAATATTTTACATATTTAAAATACCATCAACTTAACATAACAATACAATAAAATACTCATTCAGGTAATGTAGTAAATCCATTCTATTTTATAGAACAACTAAAATTTTGTATCTCAATTATAGTTACACTATCTAAAGAACATTAATTCTTAAAACATATATTTATTTATTTACAATATAACCAAGGATAGTATAACGGAAAAAACTAAGTTATTTTACATATTTAAAATACCGTCAACTTGACATAACAATACAATAAAATACTCATTCAGGTAATGTAGTAAATCCATTCTATTTTATAGAACAACTAAAATTTTGTATCTCAATTATAGTTAAACTATCTAAAGAATATTAATTCTTAAAACATATATTTATTTATTTACAATATAACCAAGGATAGTATAATGGAAAAAACTAAGTTTAAAAGTAAATAAATTTTAAATTTTAAAATTAAAAAGAATCTTCTAAAACAAAATAAACAATGTTCAGACTTGTGGAAAAAGAGTATTTAATCCAAACCTAATCCACAGTGTATATTGTTTGTTCTTAGATAGGCAATATTGGCATGCAAATCTACAAAATCACCTCCACAAAAACAGAAAATTAGAGTATTTAAAATGAATGATTATGTAGTAATCATAATTATTTAGTTTAGATGGAGAAGAATTTTAAATGCAGTTAACCTCCTACTTTAAGTCTATAAAAATTACAAAATCATAAGACTCACCAAGAAGTCGAGAATAATGGTAAACCCATTGGAAACCACTACGATAATTACCATATACTATAATAACATCAGAATTTCCTTTTTCTCAAATTTTAAAGGGCTTGCTTGGGAAGATTCTAGGAACAACCACTCGGGTAGCACCGTAACTAATGACCCTATGGAACAATAATAGAGAATTAGGAATCAATAATCATAGAAAATCATTTTGCAAGAAAAAAAAAATATTTTGCTTACTAAAAAAAAAAAAAAACTTACTGTAACAACATCCTTTATTGCTTGGACAATTTCTAGAACCATGCGTCCAACCTTCTCAATTATTTTGCCTTGAAACAATGCATAGTTATAATCATTCCCTCCAATTTCTCCAACCATTAGCATGGTTGTTTTAAGCTTTTCAGCACAATTTATCAAACATTAAAAGAAACCCCCCCCCCCCCCCCCCAAAAAAACATAGATAATAAATTAAACTTTGTATTATATGCTTAATTCAAATGACCCACCCTTGCAAAATTCTTCCGAAGTCCACCAAAAACCAATGCGGCTTGATCCAAGTAGGGGGAGAAAAGGAACTCTTATGTTAGAGTTGTGAAATTATTGAACATAACAAAAAACTTTCATTATAATATTACTTTGTCAATAATATTGGCTAATAAGGTGGGTCTGAGGATTTATAACACATGAAATCAACAAAGGATAAGGATTTTTCTAGACTCAAACATGCATGTGGTATAAACTTATAATAAGCAATTAGCAAAGAAGCAGCAGCACAATTTAACCCCCCACCCCACTCATATTTTATATGATAATGACATAAATCATATAATAGGTACATTCAAAATAGGATTGGAAGGATAAAAATTCATCAGTTATAGATGTCTCATTCAAACATGGTTTCTTCATGTGGGTTTGGCAGCAACAAGAGAAGGAAACCATTTAGGCAATAAACATAAAGTTAAAAGAAGTAAAAAAAAAAAAAAAAGTAGGAAAACTATGAACACTAATCTCATGAGCTATTCCTTTCTGTAGATACCAAGGTACTATAACCTAATATACAGTATACAAATCACATGCATGAACTAATTAAAATATTGCTTGTCAGTCTCTAGCAAAGATAGGAAAAACCATGGGACTGCAGTATCATTCTTAATGAACAAAACATGCAACCCACATGATTTTTTTAAAACTGTGATGATAATTTGTAAAGAATAAAACATGTTAGCCAGGCGAGTTCTTCAACACCACATTATCTTAAAAGTGAAGTTTAAATCTGAGTCAATTGATGTTTTATAAAAACAAATACCCTAAACAAAATTAAATATAACACAAATACCCAAAATAAAATAAATCTCTTAAAGCAACTATTTGATTCTAACCAAAAGACTTTAGTTCAAATGGATTCCAACCCAAATTCTAGAATTTAAAGCCGAATTTGTTATTTTTATTTAAAAGCCTTACCTGCCGATGGGTGGGAATACTCTGTCTCCTCTTTCTCGCTGTCCATCTCTTCATTTTTGTGCGTGACTTACAGTTACCAGCTTTCTCTTAATGTTGATTCTAAATGTTTCTGTTTCTTTATATGTAAACAGCAAAAGGTTGTCAATCATAAGGTTTAAGCAAAAACATTCAAACCAAATTAATCAAAATACCTTAATCTCAGCCAAATACGTATAGCAAAAACAATCTCAAGCCTAGATAATTTTTAACGCCAATTTCTTTCTCAAAAGGTAAAAAATGTTTTACAAAATCGAAACTTACTGATAGCAAGTCAACGAGAGATCGGATGATTGCAGAAGGCCAGAATAGTGGTAATGACAGTCCTCAAATGTTTCTCTCTCTGCCTTATGATCTCTATCAGTTGCTGTTTTTGGAATCTAAATATCTACCGAAACATTCAAAAACCTAAAATCAAAATTAAAAGTAGGATTGGAAAAATTAAGAACCAATTGGAATCAAAATATCTACCAAAACATTCAAAAACCTAAAATCAAAATTCAAAGTAGGATTGGAAAAATTAAGAACCAAAATAATAATAAACAATCAAAACAGAATTGAACTCCAAATGTTGAACCAAATTTGGTTTACCACAGAGAAAATCAATCACCCCACTAAACATGTGGCATAGTATTCTTAAATTTCACTTCTAATTTGCAAGTTGTAAAATCTACACTACTAATTAATGAAATTAAATAAATAAAGAATCAAACCCAAAAGAAAAAGAGGAATGAATTCGCCTTTGTCTCAACTGTTTAAATTTTTATATTCCATGGCCATTGGGTTTGGAACTCTGCATTGGCTTTGGAACTCTGCATTGGCTATCAGTCTGTCTGATATATATATATATATATATATATACCATAACAGAATATAATAATGAAAGATATTAGTGAGATATACTCTCTAAAAATGTGGAGGGTTTGATGTGGAGATTGGGAAATGTACAAATAATCTATTTATGCATCAGAAGTCAGAACAGTGACTAACTTGAAGGAAGAGAGAGATTACATGTTACCATAAACTATCACTTCCAAAGCATCTTTAATCAAAGATTAAAATGAAACTACAATTCAAAATAATTCCAACAATTACCCGTGTCCCAAATTCTAAGTTTTAATCTTTTTCCACCAATTGTGAGCAGCTTAATCTTAAAATTTCATCTCACCGAAATTAAAAAAAAAAAAGGGAAAAAGGAAAAGGGAAAATGAGACTCTATTTTATGTGACAAATATGTACTTATGAATTTCAAAATAATGTGTAATTATTATGTGATATAGAAGGAAACAGGCATGCAAATAGCCCAATTACATTTTCCACCCCAAAAATAAAATAAAAGGAAAAATTAAAATCAAATTCAGCTATCCCCAAAAAATAAAAATCCAAAATCAAAACAAACACTTTAAACTCCATGCAACCATATCAATTCCTGAGGAAAAAGAAAAAGGAAAATTACTTGAGTCTTACATTTGAGCACTAACAACCATGGTAACCCTGTCCTTAGAAAAAGCATGCAACCTAAGTAAATATGAACATTACAATTGGCAAACAATTTTAACAACCATTAACAGCTGGACCCATATTAATTAGTCATTGATGATCATAAAGAGGATCTAAAAGGCAACATCAGACTCATAACATCAAGATTACATGAGAAAACACAATTTTCATGCAGTCGCAGATATCTCAATAACATGGCACTACACAGTACTAAACATTACCTCATATTTGTTCAGTCATAATGGCCTAATGCTTGTCGTGCTGCTTTATCTCTTAAGCTTTATCTTACGTTTGGCTTCCCAGACAACTTCTACATCTGCTTGCCTTCATGCTTCCACTCACCTTAAACTAAAATCAGAATTAAGAAACAATTGACCAAAAATTCAGGTCAAGCCTTTCTTCGAATAGTTTGATGGGAATTGAGCAACCAAGGAAAAAATTGATTTGAAAAAAAAAAAAAATAGATAATGGAAAATCCTTAAGAGAGAGAGGTTGAAGGTACCAATGAAAGTGGAGATCATTGGAAGCATAGTCAATATGTGTTTTCCATGCCCAACAATGATAGAGACAGATTACATGTCACTACTTTCATTTTTGCAATAAATATAATGAAACACACATGAACAATTTTTATTTGTTCTGAAAACCCATTTATCAATGAGGTTTACCAACAAAATAATTGGGATTATTCAACTGACATGATTATCATTTTTCTTGCTAACCCTTCTTAGGCAACATTCATGTTCTTTTACTTATTTAATCAAAAGTTTCAAATGCATGTACTTTTATACACCACTGAACTTTAAGTAACTGACAATAAGTCTAGTAGTATGGATCTGAATCTGGCAAAATATTGTTTCAAAGCTAACAAAAAATAGAGAAATCCACAAATACCGAAAACTGGAATGAGAGACAACACAAACCAAAATTTTAAAAACAGGTACAGGAAAACACACAATCAGTAAAAGTAGAAATGCTATAAACCACAAACCAATTTTTTGAATCTGGTTTGAACTTCAAATGAGTAATTACAAAAGCATCGGAATGTAACATTTCGATTTTCCTTTTTTTCTATGTCTTTAGTACCAACTTTCATGACTCTTCTAAATTTTTTTGGATTGTGATATTCAATTTCTCTTGCTTTTAAAAACACAACTGTTGGGTCTTAACAACATACCAATGGACCACAAATATTCACTCAGGAATTTGAAAGTAACTCAAAAACATCAAACAGACATATTAAATAAAGAAAAATAGTAACAATGAATGCAAATATTAATTACGTTACAATTCAAAATTTATTTATTCTTATTTAAACATGAGAAGTCACAATCCAAATTGAGTCATGTGAGTTTAAATGTATAGAGAACACTTCAATCTTTGCATTCATTAAGGATCTTAATTCTAGCAAGAACCAAAGAAATTAAAATCTAATTGTACCTTTTAATTATTTTATTGCAGAAGTCCCAATGTCTTTATCTGGCACAGGCAAACGGTATTCTGCAATTGGAGGGAGAAACAGAAGAAAAAGGAAAAAAAAACAATTCAGAAATTAATTTCAGTGGCAAATGAAGAAAAACAAAAACTGCCAAACACGAACAAAATTCTAACCAAAAAAACAATAATCGACAAAACAAAACCCAAGAAATTGAAAAAATAAATGGGAACGGAGAACTCTCTCCTTCTCTCTTATTTCTCTGTTTTTGCCCTCTCCAAACCTAAATTATATATAACCCTAATTTTCAAAAAATCAAATCAAAACCTAATGTTACCCAAATACCTAAATAAAAATCAATCCAACCAAATTTCTTAAAACTAATTCATATTTCATACTCATACCCAAATCTAAGAAAGAATGAAAAAAAAGAAAAACTTACCGGTGTAGTTCTCTCAATGTCTGTCTCCTTCTCATCTTTGTATTGCAAGGTTTATTTTTTCTCCTTCTCTATCTCTGGATCGCAAGCATCGGTGTTAAGAAAATTGAAAAGGAAGCGAAAAGAAAGGAGTCGGAAGCAATCTGGTGATGACAGAAGATCTGGCGGCGCGCTCCTCTCTATCTCTGCCTCTCTATTTCGTCGTTGTTGTTGCTGTGATTGGATTTGGCCCGGGAGATGCGCCATGTGGTGGACTTCCAAATAAGGCGGCGGCGGTGAGGGTTTCGTCGTCAAGTGGTCCGACACAGTGAGGGTGTCATAGCCTCTCTCTCTCTCTCTCGATTTCATCGCCTCTCTATCTCAGCCTTTCTATTTCTCTGTCTCTCTTTTCTCTCGACCTCTCTCTCCTTTCTCAATAGCAATTTTTTTTTTTAGCGGTTAGTTTCCTTTTATACTAAGGGCTTCCAAACAGTGTTTTAGTGTAGTCAAACATTATAATTTATCGCTTTTAAATGATGTTGTAGCGTTACTAAACAATGTAATGTATCACTTTTTAACTTATATACATGTCTAGATTTTAGATGAGCAGTTATCCTATTTGTCAACACCTCCTCAATCGTAGGAGCCAACTTTCTCTCAGCTTCTGCTTTTATATATAGTATATGATATATAGATAAATAGATTAATTGGTAAAAATTAAGTATATAATTAGTTCAAAAATTATTTTTTCTTAATTAAAATGGATCAATTAATCAAGATTCAAAATGCTTATTTATGTATTTACCAAATGTTAACCTTATAAGATGTTTTTTCAAGAGTTGACAAAATTTAAAAAAGAATGTTGGCAGCAATTCTTCCTCTTCACTATCAGACATGCTTATATGGGGTTTCTCTAACAAGGTTCATAGGCAGTAGATTTTGTGTGCCTTTTTTTCAGTTGCAAGTATCACCATGAGTAATAAGAATATGAGTTATGACGGTATGGATTACAATGTGGAAAAGTCACAAATGACATCCTATAAGTATCACTACAAAAAACTTGAATTTTAGCGGTGGTTGTAACCACTACTAAAACTATAAAAAAACTGTTGCTAAAAGTCATATTGGTCTATACCAGCGGTTTTCTAAAACGCAGTTAAAACCGCAGCCACAACTTGAATAACCGTTGTTAAGTTCTCGTCACTATAGGTCACTATAGGATATAGCACCGGTTTTAGGAATCACTAGTATAGAAAACATTTATAGCAGCAGGTCATATACAAGAGAATTAAAAACCACTAGTACACACAGCCATACCTTTTGTAATTAATTACATAAGACATACTACCAAAACTGATCAACTAAAGTAAATAGTTGCAGTACATAAGACATACAAAACCCTCCAAGTCTAGTAGTATCTGTTAGGACATATGTGGGAATTGTTAGAAACATATGTGATGTAGATTGGCTAATCTTTTGACAAAATACACTTTACTTGTAATTGGGTAGATTTAGGATGTATTTAGTACTTCAAGAAATAAGTGTTCAAGTTTAGTATTGAAGCCATGCAATTCTGACCAAGAAACAAGTGAAGAAGGGCTGTTCATTAAAGCTCGACAGAATCATTTCTATCGAGGATTAATGTTGAAGCTCGACAGAAACTCAACAGAAGCTGAATCTGTCGAGAATTACGAAATTAGAATTTCCAGATCTAATTTCACACAAATTCATGAGTATTTGTGTAGGGTTTCTTTTCTCACAACCCTAGACATATATAAGGATTATTTTAAGGGTTGTCACTAGTGATATAAAGTGCCAGATCTGATTTCACACAAATTCATGAGTATTTGTGTAGGGTTTCTTTTCTTACAACCCTAGACATATATAAGGATTATTTTAAGGGCCGTCACTAGTGATATAAAGTGATGCAAAGGTTGTTGCAATTGTTGTTACATGCATATTGTGACTAGAGACAGAAATTTCCCTAATTCATCATATTCTCTGTAGAAGCTACTGAGTCTTTGCTCCATGGGTTTTGTAACTAAGGAGCTTCCTAATCTTCATTGTTAGATGAACTGAAGAACTTTGCAGCCAACATCTTCCTCAAGTTAGTGTGTTAGTCACGTACTGGGATCCGTGTATCATTGGTTGGTCAAGTACTAGGAGCCGTACATTGAAAGGAGAGATTGCCGCTACAATACAAGTCCAATTGGATATTGGGATAAGGGTTCAACTGTAGGTTGATATTAGGTAGTGAGATTCCTTTTACTTGTAACCGCTTGTTTTGATAGTAGTGGATTCTCGGGAGTGGTGACCTTAAATTCACTCGGTGGGGTTTTGCCTCGGTGGTTTTTCCCATTCGTAAACATGTCAAATTTATTTTCCAATGCATATTACTTAGTTGCTAATTTTTTTGTGCTACCATGCTTATTGCATCTTAATTTGACTTAATTAATTAACTTGGATTCTTAATTAATTAATTTGCTAAAAGGGGTCAATACATTTTTGGCCTATCAAGTGGTATCAAAGTGGGCACATTCTGATTAGGTTTAATCTTTGCTGTGTGATCCATTGACCTCTGCTTGTCATGGATAGAGGAAAATTTCTTATTATACCTCATTTATTTGATGGCATTAATTATGCATATTAGAAAGTACGCATGAAAGCTTTCTTGCAGTCTTTAGATGAGAATGTGTGGCTAGCTGTGGAAACTGGCTGGACTAAGCCAAAGGAAGTGCCAATTGATTGGGATGATGCAAATATCAAAGAGGCAAACGTCAACAGCAGAGCATTGAATGCCATTTTTAGTGCGGTCACAAATGAGGAGTTCATAAAAATATCCTCGACTGAAACTGCAAAGGAAGCATGAACCATTCTACAGACAACTTTTGAAGGGATTGAGGCTGTCAAGGATTCAAAGCTCCAAAGGCTCACTACTAGCTTTGAGGATATAAAGATGGAGGAGGATGAGTCTTTTGATGAGTTCTATGCCAAGCTGAAGGACATAATCAACTCAGCCTTCAATCTTGGGGAAATTATTGCAGAACCCAAGGTTGTAAGAAAGGTGCTAAGATCTCTGCCTGAGAGATTTCATGCCAAGATCACTGCCATTGAAGAATCAAAGGATATTGACTATATTCCTTTGATAGAGCTGGTTGGAAATTTGCAAACCTATGAATTGGGTTTGACTAGAATCGGAAAAGGAAGCAAAAGTAAGAACATGGCCTTGAAGGCCAAAAATAATGAGACTCATGAGTGCACTGAAGGCCAAAAGTAATGAGACTCATGAGTTTTCAGATGATGAAGATTCCAAGATGAAGTCCTACATCACTAGGTAGTTCAAGAAGTTCATGAAGAATGCCAATGCGAAAGGATTTGATAAAGACCGTAAGCAATCTAGTTTTTCTCAGTTCAAAAGCTAAGACAGAGGAAAGAAGGATGCTAAGGATGGCGGTCAGTACACTATTCCTTCCAGACCAAAGTGCTTTGGATTTCTAGGTTTTAGACACATGAAACAAGAATTTCCAACATATCTCAAGACAATTGGGAAAAGCAAGGCTCTTGCTGCTACCTTGAGTGACATCGAGCCTGAGATTGAGTTAAATGACAGTGATGACAAGGGAATCTTAAGTGCTTTCACTACTACAGTTGATCCTGCTGAAGGGGTTACAAAAACAGAAGATGATGAAGAGGACTTGGTGGTATCTAAGTTTGAGAAAATGGATAAACAAGATGACATCCATACAACCTATGCAAAATTGTACAAGGTTTCCGAGAAGCATGAGAAATTGTATCGGTTAGCCACCAAGAAGCTGAGTGATGTGGAGCTAGATTGAGAGGAACTCTCTACAAAGGTTGATGAAGTGAATCAAACCATTGGAGCTTTGCGATTCAAGAACAACTTCCTTGCTGAAAGGATAAAGAAGCTTGGAGTAGAATTGTCCCAGGTTAGAGCTCAATTGGAGAGGACTTCCAGTGCAAAACTTGATGAAATGCTAAGCTTGTAGAAAGCTGCTTTTGATAAAACTGGGTTGGGGTATGATTTCTCTTCTACTAATATTGCCTCCTCTAGTACAACTGTGTTTGTCTCATCTGCTGATAATGTTATTTCTGAGAACAATGAATTTAAAACTGAAATAGCTAGTGAGAACTTAAATAAAGGCAAATATATTTTAGGAGCGCTCCCTAAGGTTGAAAAGAAAGAGACTAGAAACCCTAGGACTAAGAAAGTTAACAACAAAAAGTCTCAGCCGAAGAAGTCGCATTTCTGTCATCACTATGGAGCTTCAGGGCATACACGTCCAAATTGCTACAAGTGGTTAACCATTCGACAAAGCAATAGCATGCTCTTGTTTAGAAACCAAAATTAGTTTCCATCTTCTCTCGCCCTTCTTGGTGATCTTCTCAAAGCCCCCATGTTCCTTTTGAACTTGAATGGTTTCAATTCTTCCCCCTCACCACCGGTTCAAAGGTTCGCTCAAAGGAAAGGTTCGTCTAAGGTGTGGAAGGAAAAATGCTCAAAGTGATCTAGTCACTTTTTCTCTCTCCCCTTATGGTTATGCATTTCATGTTTGTTTTGCTTTCTTGTTTTTGAGTCAGTCTAGTTTTATGCTTTATTTTGTTTAACATGTTTTTGTTTGTCTATTTTCAATTTTGCTTTTATTTTGTTTTTTATAGAAAAAATTGAAAAATTAGAAAAATACAAAAACAGTGTGTGTTTGTGTATATTGGTACTTATGTACCTTGGATGGCCATTGAAACAAAGTCTTTTAAACTTTTTATCTTTTGTAGCTTAGATGGCATATCAATGCACAACTAAGCAAGTGAGCTTTGTAGCTCGTGCTTGTGATGAGTACAATTAAGTAATCTCTTATACTAAACACTCATATCACTCTTTTTGACGAAAGGACTAAAAAAATCCTAAGAGAATGGCATAAATAACCATCTCACCACTAAAGCCCGCCAATCATGTATAACATCTGCGTGCTTTGGCATAGCAAAATTGTGATGTTTTTGGCTTAACATAATTGGGTATTTCTTCTCTTTCTTATATACCCATGCATAATATGTTCAAAAAGAAAAGTATGCAAAGAAAATTAAAAGCAAAAAGAATCAAAATGCTTTTAAATATGGTTGTAAGCGTGTTTTTAGGAGATGTGGGAGTTATAGGATGTGCCTCGAAGGTGATAGTCCCTATCAAGCAGTTATGATTGTCTGTGAGTGTATTTGATTTTCTCATATCTCAAATTGTCATAATATGAGACATTTATGCACTCTTGCTATGTTTTTCACACACAACACGCAAATTCTTTGCTACTTTAGATACATGTGCAGGTACAATGTGATTTGGCCATCACAAGAAATACATATGTTAATATATGCTCACTAAAACTGGCTTAACTTATTTTTGAAATATAAAATTGGTTAGACTTGTTTAGTGTGTGTATGTTTTGGATCTATGAATGCTTTGTTTTTTTTTTTAGAGATGTTTTTGAGAGTTTAATATGTTGATTGGATTTATGGTTGAGTAGCTTACTTGTTGCATTCATCTCTTTGTATTTTTCCTTTCTTTAAAAAACTCGTTTTTTTCAAGCTCGACAACTTCTCAACAGATCCTCGATAGATTCCCTTCTATCGAGCCCTTCTTTCTTCTCTCCTCGATATATCTTATCGCAATCTCGATTCATCAAGGTTTCTGGATTTCTTCTCGATAGATGCTCGACAGCTTCTTCGATACATTGAGCAATTTTCTGTCTGGCCGATAGATTCTCGATAGCTTCTCGATCCATCGAGATATTTTTGTTGTTGGCAGATCCTCGACAACACCTCGACAGATTTACTTTTGTTGAGCACTAGATAGCTCCTTGATCCATCGAGCTGCGATTTCTATTTATATGTTAAGCGCGAAATCAGATTCATTTTTCACTTCTCTCTCTAGACAAATTGTCTTTTCTCTAGCCCCA
The DNA here is from genome assembly GCA_033629205.1 of Lithocarpus polystachyus. Lineage (NCBI taxonomy): Eukaryota > Viridiplantae > Streptophyta > Magnoliopsida > Fagales > Fagaceae > Lithocarpus > Lithocarpus polystachyus. The sequence goes on from CM066167.1 coordinate 18,503,472, forward strand.
AACACTTCTTCCTCACTCAAATCTCTCTACCCACTTCATTTTCAGCCTATATCAAGCTCAGATTACTTGGTATGTGTTCTAAATCTCTTTATTTTCATGTTCTAGACCTAGGTTTTGGGGTCTTTGAAAATTTTGGGATTTTTGAGATTTTTGTGAAATTTTTGGGTTGGGTTAAGTTGTGTTGATTTGATTCTATATGCTCATGCATTGCATATTCCTTGCATTTTAACAATGTTTCATGCATTTAGATGTGTGATTGATTATTGTGAAATGTGTGCTGATAGGTTTGGATTGGGTTTTTACCCATGATGCAATTTAAATTTTCACGTCACATGTTCATGCATATTTCATTCATACGTATCTTTTCATTCAAATATCTGGTTGTGATTGTGTTTTTTTCTTTCTCTCTCTTTCTCAGATAGACTACGCTATGGCACCTAAGCACAAATCTACTCCAGGTCAGAATCCTCTTTAAGGTTCCAGTTTTTCTTCCTCTTCTGATTCTATCCTCTTTAAGGCCTAATAGGACTTCCTTGAGAACTTTCAGAAATATGGCGTTCATCTAGAGCATCATGTTGTTCTGTCGGATTTTTCCGACACTCCTCTACTCGGTCTTATTCGGACTTGGGTTGGTATTCTTTATGGGGGAACCCTTGAGGTGTCCCATCGTGTTTATACAGGAGTTTTACTCCAATATACACGATATCGATACCTTTGTACCTTGGTTTGCCATAACATTTCGCAGTACATGTATCGTAGTTACCCCGGATTTTATATCCGAGGTACTACATGTCCCGAGGGTATCACATCTCGATTACCCTAGTTGTGAGCGTCTTTGGACTGTGTCCAGAGATGAGCTTCTGTCACACTTCTGTGAGATGCCTTCCATATGGGGTGGGAAGCAAAACACCCCATGCTCAGGCTTTGCAAAAGGTCCAATATTCCTTAACATGGTGTTCACATTCACTCTTATTCCACTATCTCATTATAACTCTATCATAGAACCTCGTGCTCGTTTTCTTTTGTCCCTCATTGAGGATCTTTCTATAGACTTCCCTTCTCACTTCATCACTTCTGTCCTTGATGTCTATCAAGATACGACGACCTATGATAAGCTCATTTTTCTTTTAGCTATCACGCGGATCCTTCGCCATTTTTCTATCCCCATTCCTGCTTCTCCTTATTACATCACCATGGGCACCATAGATGCTGGTTTTGTTCGGCGGAGTGAGGCCCAGCTTCAACCGAAGCGGCCACTTATGGAGTCTACTGATCTTGCAGCTTCTGCTGTTCCTTCTACCTTCGCTCCTTTTTCCTTGATTGGTGGTGTGACCCTTGAGGCTATCATGGCGCAGCTTTAGCGCAGGATTGCTCGCCTTGACACTCTCACTGATAAGTCGTGTCTAGTGAACACTCGTGTCGGTCATATAGCACGACGACAAGCTCGCATTCGTGGTTTTGCCGCTTCTCCATCTCCTTCTCCAGAGACTTCTGAGGACGAGGATGCCGATGATGGTGATGATGTGGAT
>CM066167.1:18510000-18532500 GCA_033629205.1 Lithocarpus polystachyus
AACCACCGCACTCTTCTTCAATATCTCAAGCTCCATTTGGAACTCAACAAGCAGGTCAGTCTCTCTCTTTCTCTGGCTTCCATATTTTTTTTTTGAAAATTTTCCTGCTAGACCTTACACATGAATCCCCTGAAGTTCCTAATTTATTTGAAACGACTGCTCTTTTCTGCTTTAGTATTATGGTGGACTTTGATGAGCTGAATTTTTTGGTGCCTGCAGCAGTAAGGCTCTCTTTTAATTATAGACTATTTTTAATTTGGATAATTTCATTAACAGTTATTTGAATATTAGTTCTATGAAATCTGAATAAAGGAAAATATATCATGCCACTGGGTTATAATGTTCTTGACATTCTAAGACTATTTTTTTTTTTTTAATATTATACAGTATTGTGCTTAATTTTTTGAGGAAAATATTATTGTATTTCATGGATTTGTTTTTTCTCTTTTTAAGTTACTTTGTGGGATACTTATCTTTATGCATAATGATAAGTATAGTCCCAGTAATATTATAGTGTGCTTTGTTTCTTTCATTTGCTTTAAAAAAAAAAAAAGATAAATTGCATTTTAAATTTATAATTTAGGAATGAATTCAAATTAAACCTCAAACCTTCAAAATTTTCAAATCAAATAACACTTTTGATGATTGATGCCGTAAGGAAAATTGCTTGAACAAGACCATGACGTGTGGTTTGGATTGAAATAAATGTTCACACACAATGGAAAGAATATCCCAGTGTCTTTTTGTTATCTCGCCCGATAATTTGATTTTTTTAGTGGATTTTATTTTTATATCATATTTAATGAACTATTATATTTTTTATATTTCAAATTTTTCAATAAGAAAAAAAAATACTTCCTACTTTTATCAATGATTTTTAAAGTTCAAAATTTATAAAAGTAAAATAAGGATAAGAGGAAAAAGGAAAATAAAGAAGAATATCAATTAAAAAAAAAACTACAATCTTACTTGTATTTTTTTATTAGAAGTGAATTTTGACAAATCCACCATTGAATTATCTTTTTATATCTTCCATGGATGCAAAATTTCTAGAAAATTAAAGATCAAAGAACATGCAATTTAACGGTTAGATTTTTAAAATATGTAGTAATGTTAAAGATAATGAATAATAAATTTTGTCCAATTAACATTCTTGTTTCCTTTCAAGAGTAATAAACAGTATTGTCAGTCGGATAATTTTTTTATCTAATAATTAATTATTCTTCACAAAATTTTGTTTAAGGGAATTAATTATGGAGATAATTATATTTTAAAAAAAAAACTCTATATTTTGATGTTATTTAGGTTAAATTTTAGTTTCAAGCACACAACCTTTCATAATATCGTTTTAAAATTATTACAATTTGAAGATTTTGTGAATAAATATTAATCAAAATAATAAAATTTATGTAAATGGAGTTTTAATTTTGAAAAACTTGGAAAACGAGTTATACATAAAGTAAGTCATTTTAAAGTAGTCTAATCATGATCTAGATACAAACAAGGGGAAAATCCTGTAGCCCTCTGGAAAAAAAAAAAAAATAGTCTGAAAAAAGTTATAAAAGTATTTCTCTATGGTAACAATCGAAAATAGTTTTCCAACTAGAATTAAAAGATACGGATGCTTTAATTTTATCATTGTAGGATGTGCTTTGATAAGTTAAGAATATTCTAACAGTTAAGTTTAAATATGTCTATGTAGGTACGTACACTAATTACTTCAATTGATATAGGTTATTCTCCTTAGTTATATCAAAAACTAATTAGTATTTACCATGATGATAAAGATCAATATCATAATAGAGTAGACAACATGAATTCAAATTCTATCATACCAAAAAAAATGTCTAACTTATCATACCAGTCTTTCACTTTTTTGTAGATAAGATAATTTTGTAGTTCACAATCTTGTTAGACATGCTAATTATGTCATGGATTTTGTGGTATGGATAGAGGATATTCTACTAAATCTTCATGCTATAATTTAAGTTGATTTAGCTTTTTTTTTTTAATGGAATATATAGTTTTTCCTTCTTAAAAAAAAAACAAGAAGAAGGAAGGGGGCATAAATACCCATAAAATAAGTATTTAAACTCATTTGACCCTTAGTTCTATGAATTTTTCTTCATTTATACATTTTTTTAATCTTTCAAAGAAATCAATATATTAAGAAAAATAGAGGAAAATGTGAAATTCAAACTATATATATAAATGTGTGTGTGTGTATGCGCGCGCATGCGCATGCGCATGCGCATAAACAACTATTATTTTGTAAAATAATCTTCCAGTGACTCAAAACAAAAATTAGCTCTAGTTTAATAAAGTTTTGCTCTATATTCTAAGATCATTGAATTTAAATCATTTATAATTATCATGTACTTATACATACTGAATTTAATAACACTTTATTTTATATATATATATATATATATATATATATATATATATATACAAACTACAAAGTCAAACAACTACTCAAAAAATCATTTTCTATATAATATATAACACGTTAACAAAATCCTATATAATATGATATACACAAACTTAATAACAATTTACCTTTTCTATACATAAAGTGAAACAATTAATTACTCAAAAACTCATTTTAAGTATAATATATAATATTATAAACACAAACATTTTCACAATTTATTTAGGTGATAAGTTATAATTGAAGTAACATTACTTTCACATAATTCTACAATTTACTTTATTTTTATAATTCACTAGTTACAATAGAATGATCCTCACAAAAAATTGTGAAAATTTTGTTTATAGATTTATCTTTTCTGTATAAAATATTGTAAGGACTTCAGTAATTAACTTTTTTCCTTATTACTTTCAGGGTTATATTTTAAGAAACTTTTTTTTTGTCTGAAAATTTTCTGCAACTGTAGGTGGAAAGATACTTGAAGTTGTAAGATCCAGCCATGGCTACAGAGAGGATAGGAGTGCTTAAAGCACTCGATTCTGCAAAAGTCCAATTGTATCATTTCACGGCAATTGTAATAACTGGAATGGGATTCTTCACAGATGCATATGATATCTTTTGCATTTCCATTGTTACGAAGTTACTTGGCCGTATATATTACACAGCGGCGAATCCCAGTACGCCAGGCACATTGCCTCCCGGTGTGAATTCCGCTGTTACTGCAGCTACACTTTGTGGTACTTTTGCTGGCCAACTCTTCTTCGGTTGGCTTGGTGACAAATTGGGACGCAAAAGAGTTTACGGTGTGACACTCCTTCTCATGGTATTTTGTTCCATTGCATCGGGACTCTCATTTGGAAAAGAACCAGCTGGTGTCATTGCCACACTTTGTTTCTTTAGGTTCTGGCTTGGCTTTGGCATTGGTGGAGACTATCCTCTTTCGGCTACAATTATGTCTGAATATGCTAACAAAAGGACTCGTGGGGGATTTATCGCAGCAGTTTTTGCCATGCAAGGCATTGGAATCTTATTTGGTGGGATTGTTGGATTAACTGTCGCAGGTGCCTTCAATGACAAATACAAAACTGTAAAGTTCAGTACAGATCCAACAAAATCTCTGCCACCCCAAGCTGATTATGTCTGGCGCATAATTTTGATGGTTGGAGCCATTCCGGCCGCTCTTACATACTATTGGCGTATGAAAATGCCCGAGACAGCTCGTTATACTGCCTTGGTTGCCAGGAATGCAAAACAAGCCGCGGCAGACATGTCTATGGTATTACAAGTAGAGGTCCAACCCGAAATGGAGGTAGAGACGACTCAGGATTCCTATGGCTTATTCTCAATGGAATTTGCAAAACGCCATGGGCTTCACTTGCTTGGAACAGCTGTTTGTTGGTTCTTGGTGGACGTCGGTTACTATAGTCAGAACCTTTTCCAGAAGAATATCTTCTCGGCAATTAATTGGCTTCCTGCAGCAAAAAATATGAGCGCTATTGAAGAGGTTTACATGATTGCAAGGGCACAAACACTAATAGCACTGTGCGGTACTGTGCCGGGGTATTGGTTTACGGTGGCCTTCATTGACCATATAGGACGGTTTGCAATCCAGTTAATGGGTTTCTTCTTCATGTCTGTCTTCATGTTTGGAATTGCTATTCCTTATAAACACTGGTTATTGTCACAAAATCGTATTGGGTTCGTGGTGCTATATGCATTCACCTTTTTCTTTGCTAACTTTGGACCAAATACCACAACATTTATTGTGCCAGCAGAAATCTTCCCTGCAAGGCTAAGGTCTACTTGTCATGGAATATCAGCTGCAACTGGGAAGATTGGAGCAATTGCTGGTTCATTGGGGTTCGCTTATGCTTCTGAAGACCCAAATCCCACAAAGGATGATAAAGGATACCCACGCGGTATTGGAATTAGAAAGACACTTCTTATCCTCGCAGGGGTCAATTTAGCGGGGGTATTGTTTACCTTTTTGGTGCCTGAATCCAAAGGGAAATCACTTGAGGAGTTAACAGGGGAGAACGAAGAAGAAATGGGAGAGACCATTACTGCGTAGTACTAATAGTAAAGACTTAAATACAAATTATGCAGTAAGTATAATAAGGTTGCACTCCCAACTTTTTTTTTTTTTTTTGAATGCTTGTACTCCCAACTTTCAAATAATAGTGAATTTCTCTAATTTTATCTATGGTGATATTTATTATCAATGTGAGAGAAAGTGTACAATATTTTTGCCCTTCCATATTGTAATTTTAGTTCTATGTAGACATGGCAAAACGAGTTAGAATTTTTTGACCCGACCCGACCCGAAAAATACTCGAACCGAACCCGATTTTTTTGACCCGAAGCAAAAACGGGTTGACTCGTGACCCGACTCGTGTTTTTTACGGGTCAACCCGACCCGTCCCGAACCCGAAACATTTTTTTTAGTAAAAAGAAAATAGTAAAATTAAGATATTATTGGTTTAATTGTTTATTGTGAGTTTTAAGGAAACAATTGATACATTTACATAACTGCATGCAAATAATTGAAAGATAAATGGTTGAGTATTCTGTAATGAGTAAAGATTTTTAGATATCAAATAAATTTAAAGATAATTTGGTTACAATAAAGTTAAAAAAATAGATTTAAAATTGTAGACATGTGTGAGAAACATTCACAAGTGTGAACATAGTGAAGCCAAAGTATCAAATTAACATAAATTATGAATGCTTTGGCCTATTTTTTAACAATTTATGTCCAAAATAAATGGCTTTTTAATATAAATTATGATATTTCCTAAAGTGTGTGTTACTTAACAATTATATGATATTCATAAAAGAAAACATGAATAAATAAGTAAGCAATCAAACTTTAATGTATATTTCAAATTGAAATAGAGTGTCAATCACAATTGATAATAGATTATAAAATTAATTTTCAAGATTGTAAATTTCTTATATGTTTTTATTCTTTATCAAATGAGTTATCTAATAAGTCATTTGTAATTTTGTTTTATATTTTGGAATGTTGATATTGTGTAGAAATAAAACTTGTGTGTTTGTTTTACTTATCTTTGTGTTATTATGTTTTAGATAGCAATGTTAAGATTTGTATAATTTTAAAATTATTAAATAAGTATTAATAAGTTTAACTGAGTTCATTCTTGATATAAGTGGTGAATTCAAAATAATGCATTTTACATCAAGTAATTTGTTGCATAACTTTCTAAATGACAAATACATGTTGTTTTCTTTATAAAAAAAAAAAAAAAAAATTCATGTGAAAAATACGGGTCAACCCAACCCGACCCGACCCGCAACCCGATTGACCTGAACCCGTTTTTAACCCGCTAAAAGTGACCCGTTTTGACCCGTGACCTGTTTGACCCGTAACCCGATTGACCCGACCCGACCTGACCCGCCCGTTTTGCCATGTCTAGTTCTGTGTTGGATGATAATCCAATATATTTATGTGTGCAATTTGTTGCTTTGTTGAGAAGGGAAGGGGGGGGGGGGGGGGTTATGAACAAGTGTATTTGTTAAATAAACGCTATTTGTACTGGCTTTTCTTAAAGGATTGTTTCATTGTACGTACCTTGAAAATACAATTGTCCAATTTTGTTGCAATTATAATATATGTGTGAAGGGGATTGTAGAGATTATATTTTGCAACTTTCATTTAATTTGACTGTATTATCATCATTATATAACATCATAGGGGTAAAACTATAACTTTTATAGTTTAATTTCAAATTATGTTGCATGAAATTGATCTTGAAGTCACAACTCAAAAGACAGTTCATGAGCTCTTATCTGTCCACTGGACTGAAAGATATCATGAAAATATTTTTAACGGTTAATGTACACTTGCGTGAATTAAGTTTCGACTACACGTGTGGGTTCCAGTTAGCTCAACTGGTAAAGTCTCTGATGGTTGTATAAGAGATTTGGAGTTCAATCCCCGCTTACACTAAAAACTGATTGGTGTCTTGGTCTGATAATAAATAGCTATCATTAGGAGCGGACGTCATAGGTTGAAACTCTCTCAAAAAAAAAAAAAAAAGTTTCAACTACACGTGATTATGGATTCTTAATTATAATAAATCTATTTTTTGTTTAATTTAAATTAAATAATGTGTCATAATACTATTGGTTGATCATTAAATTAATGACAAAGTTTAGTTACGAAATTGGTTGTAACTTTAGTCTTTATTTTTTATTTTATTTTATTTACATCTTCTTCTTATATCCTCTATGTCTATGCTTGCAAATTTTCTAGAAAATTAAAGATCAATAACTATTTCATCAATAAATTATTTAAATTGTAAATTTTTATAGTTTAAAATTATGCATAAAATATAAGCTTATAGATCATATAGTAAATAATATTCGATTGACACAAAATTTGACATGTGTATTAAGAGTATAAAAAAAATGCAATTTAACGGTTAGATTTTTAAAATATGTGGTAGTGTATATATTATTGAGTTTGGTTGTAACCTTAAATTACAATAAATTTTTTAACTAAATTTTATCCTTTAATTAATTTATTGTGTCATTCTCAAAAAAAAAAAATTTACTGTGTAGTTGCATGCACCTGATTAAATTTGGGACTTGGGAGACATAGTATTAATTAATACCTGACAAAATTGATTAATTAAATAAATTTGCAATTAATTTGCCAAGCTTGAGGTTCAAGAAAGTCTAAAAATGGTTATAAGTTTGAGGAAATCAGAACATCAAAAAGAATCAAAGAGAATCGAATTGAAAAGGAAGGGATCTGAGGTAGTTTGGACCAGTTGTCAATCGGCACTTGGTCCGAATTCCTCATATTTCCTTCCGGGAAATTATTGAGTAGTCCCAGCCAATAGAAAAGAACCACGTCATTAAACATAGCTGAGATGAGCTTACTTGCCACATCATCTCAACACAGCTCCACACTTAACAGCCGTTAGCCTCCGCTGCGTTAACCCTCCCTGCAAATTCAAATTTTAATTTGAAAATTGGGCGGGTTGGTGAAGGTCGTAAAACTAAAAATTGAAGAAACTTTTCATTTTCCTCAATCTTTTATCTCTCTCTGTTCATCATCACCACCACCATTGCAACGTTGGCAACATTTCTGCACTTGCAAGGTACCAACTTTATTCCCTCTTTTAGTGGCACAGAAAGTGTTTGTTGAAATGCTTCATAGAGATCCCTTTTTTTCCGAACTTCTTATGGCTTTGTGTTCTGATTATTAGGGGTTGTGGGTTCATGTTAGTGTGGTGCTGACAGACTCATTCAGAGTAAGCCTATTCTCCATGCCTATTAGTGTTTTGTATTGGGTGCAAGTTGTAATTATGAGTGGTTAGGAGGAAAATTTTAGTTTGGAAGCGTTTTGTGTTGGGTGCAAGTTGTAATTATGAGTGGCTAGGAGCTAAATTTTCGTTTGGAAGCAAAAGAGGCATATGGTTAGCTCTGAAATTAGGTGGAAGGCCTTTTATAAAGAAGAAAATTAATTTCTAGCATGGCATAAGGACATCACGACCTGGGTCCTGGGTGCAGAGTTGCTATTGCTCTAGGCCACCTTTCGGCATATTTTGGTATATCCTATGTCACTATGAAACCTGCTTATTGGTATTGACCAAAGTTTAAATTTTTTACTTTGTGTTTCTTTTCTTACAAAGAAACTAGTACTTATACTAATTTCTGTTCTTTTAAAAAGAAAAGGGAGCAAGTTATCTAACTTATTTTTGTCATCTGTGGCATTAAATTGCAGAATTATGTTCTCTAGCTATAATGCTTAAGTGTGAACCATTGTTCATTATGCAGGAGAGGTCAGTTTGATATTTTATTCTGCTGTGTTGTTTATTTTTTGTGTGAGCTGTTGTTAAAGTATCTTAACTTTATGCACTTTTTTTTTTTCAGGTTTAATATCAGTCGGATCAATTTCTAGGCAAAAACAAACACTATGTTGTTGCTGAACATCAAAATTTGTTGATGGTTGGAGTGGTTCCTTTATCCAAGGGAGCTGTTAGTAGTCGATTAGTGTTAGAATTCAGCAAATAAATTTCTAGTTTTTTGGTAGAGATATCTGATTGAGTTATTAGATTATTTTATGTTCAATTATCTTATCATTGTAATTCGGTTGATAATCAACTTTGTAACAAACACTGTTTTGAGAGCTCAATAAATCTATCTAAACAAAAAATATTTGTTTTTTCCTCTTTTATGCAAAGTTATTTTACAAGTTGTTGGAATACTGTTCTGAGAGCTCAATAAATCTTTTAACAATAAAATATCATAAATTATCTCATATGAGCGGTCTAGTATGAAACTAATAATTGGCCTTAACTTTACCTGTGAAAATAAACTCTTGATACCATTCCCAACAATGAAACACATTTTTGCATGACTTTGGATGGGCCTCTTTGATTGTCAGGTGTGTTGAAACAATGGCACAAAATAGCAATTTTGTTTTACAAATTAAAATATTTTTTTTTTATACAAATTTAAAGAAAATTAAAAAAATATTCCACCAAATGCCTTCAAGAAATTGAATTAGAATTAGGTCCTAATACATTACAAGACTGTTTAAGCACATAAAATTAGTATATAACTTTCAATTGGCCCCAACTGAAAATGATTACAAAGAAAACAAATGTAATAGTCACATGACAATATTATGTAGGCTTTAAGTCTCAACTCTCATGTAATAATAATTTTTGCTTGTCTTGTTAACTTCTCTGGATTCTTGGTTCTTGAATAGACTATGGATGGTAGCATGATATCTATTCTCTACAAACATTTAAAACATATGATATCTATTCTCTACAAACATTTAAAACATCACATTAGCATTTAAAAATGGAATAAAAATGATGGTATATTAAGCCTCACAACAGTCATTCTAATTATTTTGTATTGATTCATAACAGCAAAAAACAAATATCAAGTAGCTCACACAACTCCAGATTTAACTTATACCAGAACGTAGTTGCATGATATTGATATCCTCAAATATTGCAGGTTTTATAAAAATTATTTGGTTTCGCGCATACAATGGTTCACACTAAAGCATTATATAGCTAGGGACATAATTCTGTAATATAATGCCACAGAGGACAAAAATAACTAGCTCACTTTTCATTAAAAAAAAAAAAGATAGTAGAAGAACTGGTTTCTTTGCAAGAACAGAAACACAAAGTGAAAATTTAAACTTTGGTCAATACCAATAAGCAGGTTTCATAGTGACATAGGATATACCAAAATATGCCAAAGGGTGGCTTAGAGCAAATTTATTTTAGAACCTATTATCATCAAAATGAACCCAAAAATTGGTTGAACAATATGAAACTTTAGTGCACATCACCTCTCTACCTCTATAAATACTAGTGCGGTGTAATGAAAATGATGTACACCACAAAAAAAAAGAAAAAAAAAAAAAGCAACTCTGTACCCAGGCCGTGATATCCTTATGCCATGCTAGAAATTAAATTCCTCCTTTATAAAAGTCTTCCACCAAACTACAAAGCTACCCGTATGCATCTTTTGCTTCCAAACTAAAATTTTCGTCCTAGCCATTCATAATTACAACTTGCACCCAACATAAACCACTAATAGGCATGGAGAATAGGCTTACTCTGAATGAGTCTGTCAGCACCACACCAACATGAACCCACAACCCCTAATAATCAGAACACAAAGCCATAAGAAGTTTGGAAAAAAAGGATCTCTATGAAGCATTTCAACAAACACTTTCTGTGCCACTAAAAGAGGGAAAAAAGTTGGTACCTTGCAAGTGCAGAAATGTTGCCAACGTTGCAATGGTGGTGATGATGAACAAAGAGAGAAATAAAAGATTGAGGAAAATGAAAAACTTCTTCAGTTTTTAGTTTTACCTTCACCAACCCGCCCAATTTTCAAATTAAAATTTGAATTTGGACGAAGGGTTAACGCAACGGGACTAACGGCTGTTAAGTGTGAAGCTATGTTGAGATGATGCGGCAAGTAAGCTAATCTCAGCTATGTTTAATGACGTGCTTCTTTTCTATTGGCTGGGACTGTAAGGTCACTTCCTAGTTGTTATATATATTAACATAAATGTTAAAGTTAAAAATTTTAAAATAAAAAAAATTTAAATCTCAAAAAAGAAATTATAAGAGTAAGACTTAGGTATAAATGTGTAGACGTACAATACATACTCTTGCCAATAAAAGGAATTTTGACAATAAAAGGAAAATATCTTTGAATTATACTATGTGAATGCAAAAAAAAAAAAAAAAAAAATGGAAAACATTTAAGGGAATCCAAAAATATAATACTCTTTATTTATTTATTTTTAAAATTTTCAATTTTCAATTTTAATAGCATGTAAAGGAAAGTGCAAAAGTCGAGTCACGCCATCGTTTTCACTGACCATCTTTACCCGCGTAAAGACTAGAGACTGAGGGGCTAGAACTATAGGTCGACGTTGAATTAACTTGGAGACTCGACTTAACGTGCCCGGCCCATTGTTCACTTATTGTCGCTGCTGTGCAAACCTTATTGGCTTAGATTTGTCATCACCTATTTGACAGTCTCCGCAAGTTCTTTTCTCATACTCATGGAGAGTACCATCTCCTTGTCATTTTTTTTCTGAGTCATTTTCCAGGTAACTTCATGGAAATTGTTTAGGGTAGTGGTTTACTTGTGCAACTTAACTTGTTTGGCTCTATCCCAAACTTTAGGGGTGCTGAATATAATTTACCCAAAAAAAAAAAAAAGTAAAATAGCAGATGCGTACGTTAGTTAAATGAAGTATATTTTGATGTTGTTAGGACATATGTGAATCATGTTAGGAACATATGTCCTGTAGAATTGGCTAATCCTTTGACAAAACGCACTCTACAAGTGAAGAAGTGCTGGATTTTAAAGTTCAACAGCTAGCTCGATAGATAGAATCTATCGAGGTTTAAAAGGCAGCTTTAGCTCGATGCTCAACAGTTGCTCAATAGATAAACTATCTATTGAGATTTATGAAAATTAGATTTTCAGTTCTGATTTCATTCTAATCCGTGTGTACATGTTTAGGCTTTCTTTTTGCACAACCCAAAACATATGTAAGGATTATTTTAATTGCCGTCAAAGGTTGCGTGAGTGTGAAGAAAAGTTTTGTTTATGCAAATTGTGACCGGAGACATAATTTTTCCTAGTTCATCTTTCTCTTGAAGAAGCTGTTACGTTTGTATGCCGTTGGGTTTTATGACCAAGGAGCTTCGTGATCTTCATCATATTGATGAACTGAAGAACTTTGCAGCCAACATCTTTCTCAAGTTGGTGAGTAAGCTGCGTACTGGGTTCCGCGCATCAATTGGTTAGTCATGTACTAGGAGCCATGCATTGAAAAGAAGAGTGACAAGCTAAGAATGTATTGACCCCCTTGTGATGAATTAACTAATTAATTAGCCAAGTTGATTAATTAATTAGATTAACATATAATATACGTGGCAGCACAAATAAATTACCAAATAACTAAATATGCAGCAGAAAATAAATGACACGGTGATATGTTTACGAATGGGAAAAACCAACACGAAAAAAACTCCACCGGGTGATTTTAAGGTCACCACTCTCAAGAATTCACTATTATCATAACAAACGGTTACAAGTAAAGGAATCTCGATACTTTATACCAACCTACAGTTAAACCCTTACCCCAATACATAATTGGACTTGTTCTGTAGTGACAATCTCTTCTTTTATTACACGGCTCCCAGTATGTGAATAATCAATTGCATGAATCCCAGTACACGACTTGATCACTAACTTAAGAAGGACGTTAGCTACAAAGTTCTACAGTTCATCCAGACGATAAAGATTAAGAAGTTGCTTGGCCACAAAACCTTACGATGCACAAACACAACAGCTTCTTCAAGAGAAAGATGAATTAGGGAAAATTCTATCTTCGGTCACAATTTGCACGAACTTGGGCAACTGTGTAATCTACGACGTCCCTTAAAACAATTCTTATATATGTCTAGGGTTGTGAGAAAAGAAAGCTCAAACATATGCCCACGGATTGAATTGAAATCAGTTCTGAAAAACTGAATTTCATAAACCTCGATAGATAGCCATCTATCAAGCTAGCTGTTGAGCCATGGGCTGAAATATCTTTTAAACCTTGATAGATGCTAGCTGTTGAGCTTTAAAATCCAGCACTTTCTCACTTGTTTATTGGACAAACTTCCATGACTTTAACACTTGAACTTGAAATCTTGTTCCTTGAAGTATTAAACACGTCCTAGATTTACCCAATTACAAGTAAAGTGTGTTTTGTCAAAGAATTAGCCAATTACATATATATTGACATATGTTCCTAATATTAAATCATATATGTCCTAACAATCTCCCTCTTTGACAATCCGTGACAAAACCACAACAATTAAATGAACATATGAGAGAAGTAATAAATCACTCAACTCATATTTACTTGTTGAATACAATAAAATCTATTCTAACACAAACTCTTGAAAAACATTGCAAGAAGAGAGTTTATGGCAAGAAGACTTTGACAACTTGTATTTTTGAAACACATTAAACAAAACTCATCAAGGCATCTTAGTGTGAAACGGAAATAATAGATTGCATACAAGAATATAAGAAACATCTGTATAATGAAAGAAAAGAAATAACACATGGAAAGATAGGTGAATAACATACATCAATATATATAAACCAAATATAAGTACAATGTATGTTAAATGGTCAGAAGACCAAACTACATGAGGTAAATGTAAAAGAAAAGAAAATAATATATATAAGAACCTCATTACATCCCTCAACAAAAATAAACATTTCCCCTAACAAAAATCTCCTATACTAACCTTCCCCCTATGAGTATGACTACTCTTATATCCAAAACTACTCCCCTTTTTTGTCATGAGTGACAAAGGGTAAGTACATCAAGTAGACAGCTCATCAGCATTGGTAGAGCTAGCACCATCATCCTCAGCATTGAGAGCATCAGCATCACCATCATTGTCCTCATCCTCAAAAGCCTCTAGAATAGGAGGAGGAGAAGCAACGAAGCCACCCATGACAGCCTGTCGTCATGTAATATTATCAACACGGGTGTTCACCTGACACAACTTATCATTGAGAGTGTCTAGGCGAGCATTCATGCGCACAAGCTGTGCCATGATGTCCTCAAGAGTCACCCGCTAGCAGAAGAAGAAGGAGCGGAGGTGGATAGAGCTGTAAAAGCTAGAGGAATCACCATCCCAGGCTGCCTCAAACATAGCTGCGCCTTGCTTTGTTTAAAGATAGCGGCGTCTATGGCACACATGATATGGAAGTGGTTGAAAACGAGAAAGGAGACAGAAAAGTGGCGAAGAATCCTCATGATAGCCGAAGAAAAAATGAGCTTATCATAGGTCGTCGTATCTCGATAAACATCAATAAGGGAAGAAAATGAAATGAGAGGGGAAGTCTATAGTGAGATGCTCTAAGAGGGATAGCAAAAACCTAGCATGGGGCTCTGTAATGGAGTTATAGTGAGACAAAGGATGCAAAACAAACATCATCACCATGTTTATGAACCTAGGACCTTTAGCAAAGGCCGAACAAGGAGTGAACTGATGATCACCCTAATTAGAAGGACGCTTACAAAAAGATGACATGAGCTCGTCTTTGGACACGGTTCTCAAACGCTTGCAACCAGGGTAGTCAGGATGCGATACCCTAGGGATGTGAAGCACCTCGGATACAATATTCGATGTGATCACAATGTGCGTAACTCGAACGCGAGAGAAGAAATAAGGTACTGAATAATCAAAACTGTGCATGTTGGAGTATAACTCTTGTTTGATCACGGATAGACAAGTGATCGGGACGTCATACAGTGACTCCCAACCCCTACTGTGGATGACAGTGGATAAGTTAGTGTCGGAGAAGTCCGACAAAATGACTTGGCGTTCCGAATGAATGCCTCATCTAGAAAAGTTCTCCGAAAAGTCCTATGGGGCTTTATCATCAAGGAATCGAATATGGGAAGGGGTAAGATTAGAAGAGGATGCCCCGGAACGAAGAGGGTTCTGAGACGAAGTAGATTTTCGTTTAGGTGCCATAGAGCAACTAATTGAAAGAAAAGAGGAGGGAGAAAGAGAGACACGCAAAAAAGCACTAATCACAACCAATATATAAAAATATAGAGAATGTAAGGTACGTATGTAGTGCATGAGCACGTGATATGCAATAGTAAAAATATCATAGGCTCAGCCCAATCCAAACCTACCAGCACACAATCAGTGCAACAAGGTAAACACTCATCTAAAATGCATGAAACATCGTTATAATGAAAATGTAATGCAATGCATGATGATTTAAAGCCATTTTCACAAAGCCTATCCCAAAAATTTCATAAAAACTTCATTAATTTTGAAAAGCCCCAAAAATTTTCAAAAACCCCTAAAAAGTTAGGTCAAATGTATGAAATGCACGAAGAATGAAGTATTTAGGACCCTTACCAATGAAGAAATACTTGATCTAGGCTGAAAAACTCTTAAGGATGAAGTTTTGAGTGAAAGAGAGAGGCTTTGGGAGGTGAAGAGTCAACAGGAGTTGAGAGAGATCGAGAGAAGTGAACCTGGTGATGCGAGAATCCTATATATAGAACCTCTTAATTCTCGACAGATTGAGAGGTGTCAAGGTTTAAACTTTGACAGATGCAGCTATCGAGAAGCTATCCAGAGGTGTCCATAGTAAAAGGGGCTCGATGGATCGAGGAGCTATCGAGAATCTATTGAGGAGGCAGAAACTTTCTTGATGGATCGAGGAGTTGCTCAGGAGCTATCGAGCATCTAGAAAGTTTCTCGATGGATCGAAGCAACTACCGAGAAGCTATCAATATTGCGATAAAAAGCCACTGAAGAGCTCGATAGATAGCTTAGCTGTTGAGAGGTGTTGAGGAACTGTCGAGATTGCTTTTAAAAACAGTTTTTCAAGAAGGGAAAAACACAGACACGAATGCAATCAAACATGCAACTCAACCAAGGATCCAACCAACATTTTAAGCTCTCAAAATTATCTCTCAACAATAAAAATGATAAGCACATAGATCCAAAACACACACACACACACACACACACACATACACACACACACACACACACACACAACACGTCTAACCAATTTTATATTTCAAAAACAAGTTAAGACAGTTTAGTGAGCATATACTAACACATGTATTCCTTGTGATGGCCAAATCATATTGTACCTGCACATTTATCAAAAGTAGCAAAGAATATTGCGTATTGTGTGTGAAAACATCGCAAGATTGCATACGCGATGCATTTACATGTTATGACGATTTGAGATATGAGACAATCACTTTAACTCACACACAATCATAACTGTTTGATGGAGACTATCACCTTCGAGGTATATCCTATAACTCCCACATCTTCTAGAATACACGCTTGCAATCATATAAAGCATATTTTTCTTTTTGCTTTTTATTTTTCTTTGCATATTTTCTTTTGAGCAAACCATACTTGGGTATATAAGAGATAGAAAAAAAATACCCAATGATGTTAAGCATTTGACATTTCACTTTTTCTATGTCTAAGTATACAAATGTCATTTCAAGATTGGCGGGCAACAGTGGTGAGATGATTATTTATGCCTTTCTTTTAGGATTTTCTAATCCTTCCCGTTAAAAAGTGTGATACGAGTGTTAAGTATAAGAGATTACTTAATCTTACTCATCACAAACACTAGCCACAAAGCTCACTTGCTTAGTTGTGCATAGAGATGCTCATCAAAGTTACAAGAGATACAAAGTTTAGAAAATTTTATTTCAATGGCCATCCAAGGTACACAACACACACTGTTTTTGTATTTTTTAATTTTTTTTAAATTTATGAAAACAAAATAAAAACAAAAATGAAAATAAACAAACAAAAACATGTTAAAAAAAAGAAAGCAAAGCAATGCATAAAACTAGACTGACTCAAAACAATAAAGCAAAACACACAAGTAATGCAATAAAAAACAGAAAAGGAGAGAGAAAAGTGACTAAATCACTTTGAGCCGTTTTCCTTCCACACCTTGAGGAACCTTTCCTTTGCGTAATCCCTTGAACCGGTGGTGAAGGGGAAGAATTGAAACCTTTCAAGTTCAAAAGGAACATGAGGGCTTTGAGAAGATCTCCAAGAGGAGCAAAGGAGGATAGAAACTAATTTTGGTTTCCCCACATGATCATGTTAGGCTTTTGATTATTTCCCTTCTTAGCCCTAGGGTTTTTATTCTCTTTCTTAGCAAGTTTAGGGGATGCTCCTAAGATAGACTTACCCTTGTCTATATTCTCACTAACTAATTCATTTTTAACATCATTGTTCTCAGTTTCAACATTATTAGCAGGAGGAACAAAAACAGCAGTACTAGAAGAAGCAATATTAGAAGGAGAGAAATCATACCCTAAACAAGTTCTACCGGAAGTAGATTTCTATAGATTGAGCATCTCTTTAAGCTTTGCACTTGAAGTCCTCTTCAACTGAACTCTGACTTGAAACAGCTCCGCTTCAATCTTCTTGGTCTTTTCAGCCAAGAAATTATTTTCAAACCTCAGTGCTCCTATAGTCTGATTAGCTTCATCAAACTTTATGGAGAGTTCTTCTCATTCAAGCTCAACATCACTGAGCTTCTTGGTGCCCAGCCTATACAACTTCTCATACTTTTCCGAGACCTTGTATAACTTTGCATAGGCGGTGTGGATGTCATCTTGTTCATCCATCTTCTCAAACTTTGACTCCACCAATTCTTCTTCTTCATCAACATCTTCTACAATCCCCTCAGTAGGATTGACAGTGGTGGTGAAGGCATTTAGGATTCTGTCATCTTCATTTTCGGAATCATCCTCAGGTTCGGTGTCACTCAGTGTTGCAGCAAGTACCTTGCTTTTCCCAATGGACTTGAGATAGGTAGGGCACTCTTGTTTCATTTGACTGAAACCTTGACAGCCGAAACATTTGGGCCCTGAGGAAAAAGTGTACTGACCGCCATCTCTAGAATCCTTCTTCCCTTTGTCTTGGCTCTTAGATTGAGAAGAACTTGATTGTCTACGGTCCTTGTCAAAGCCCTTTGCATTAGCATTCTTCATGAACTTCTTGAATTGCCTAGTGATCTAGGACTTCATTTTAGAATCTTCATCGTTGGAAGACTCATCCGTATCACTGCTCTTGGCCTTCAGTGCCATGCTCTTGCTTTTGCTCGATTTCTCGATCCTATACAAACCCAATTCATAGGTCTGCATATTTCCAACTAGCTCTGTCAAAGGAATTTTATCAACATCCTTTGATTCCTCAATTGTAGTGATCTTGGCATGGAATCTCTCGGGTAGAGATCTGAGCACCTTTCTTACAATCTTGGGTTCAGGAATGGTTTCCCCAAGATTAAAAGTTGAGTTCACTATGTCCTTGAGCTTGGCATAGAACTTATTGAATGATTCATCCTCTTCCATCTTGATCTCTTCGAAGCTTGTAGTGAGCCTTTGTAGCTTTGAATTCTTGATAGTCTTGGTTCCCTCATAGGTTGTCTGGAGGATGGTTCATGCTTCCTTAGCAGTTTCAGTAGAGGATGTTTTCTTGAACTCCTTATTCGTGACTACACTGAATAAAGCATTCAATGCCCTGCTGTTGAAGTTTGGCGCCTTGCCTAGTGATGTAGGACTTCATTTTTGAATCTTCATCATCGGAAGACTTATCTGTATCACTGCTCTTGGCGTTCAGTGCCATGCTCTTGCTTTTGCTCGATTTCTCGATCCTATACAAACCCAATTCATAGGTCTGCATATTTCCAACCAGCTCTGTCAAAGGAATTTTATCAATATCCTTTGATTTCTCAATTGAGGTGATCTTGGCATGGAATCTCTCGAGTAGAGATCTGAGCACCTTTCTCACAATCTTGGGTTCAAGAATGGTTTCCCCAAGATTAAAAGTTGAGTTCACTATGTCTTTGAGCTTGGCATAGAACTTGTCGAATCACTCATCCTCTTCCATCTTGATCTTTTCGAAGCTTGTAGTGAGCCTTTGAAACTTCGAATTCTTGATAGTCTTGGTTCCTTCATAAGTTGTCTGGAGGATGGTCCATGCTTCCTTAGCAGTTTCAGTAGAGGATGTTTTCTTGAACTCCTCATTCGTGACTGCACTGAATAAAACATTCAATGTCCTGCTGTTGAAGTTTGCCGCCTTGATCTTAGCATCATTCCCGTCAGCCGACGCTTCCTTTGGCTTGGTCTAGCTAATCTTTACAGCTTGCCACACTTTCTCATCTAGAGACTGCAAGAAAGCTCTCATGCGTACTTTCCAGTATGCATAGTTAGTACCATCAAACAATGGAGGTATAATAATAGACTGTCCTCTATCCATGACAAACAGGGGTTAATGGATCGCACAGCAAAGATTAATACCTAATCAGAGTGTGCTTTCTCTGATACCACTTGATAGGCCAACAATGTATTGACCCCTTATGATGAATTAACCAATTAATTAGCCAAGATAATTAATTTAATTAGATTAACATACAATATGCGTGGCGGCAAAAAAAAAATCACCAAATAACTAAGTATGCAGCGAACAATAAATGACACGGTGATTTGCTTATGAATGGAGAAAACCAACACGGCGAAAACTCCACTGAGTGATTTTAAGGTTACCACCCCCGAGAATTCACTATTATCACAACAAGTGGTTACAAGTAAAGGAATCCCAGTACCTTATACCAACCTACAGTTGAACCCTTATCCCAATACCCATTTGGACTTATTTTGTAGTGACAATCTCTCCTTTTATTGTACGGCTTCTAGTACGTGACCAACCAATTGCGCGAATCCTAGTACGTGACTTGATCACTAACTTAAAAAGGAAGTGGGCTGCAAAGTTCTTCAGTTCATCCAGACGATAAAGATCAAGAAGTTGCTTGGTCAAAAAACGCTATGGTGCACAAACACAGCAGCTTCTTCAAGAGAAAGATGAACTAGGGTAAATTCTGTCTTCGGTCATAATTTGCATGAAATTGGGCAACTATGTAACTTGTGACGGCCCTTAAAACAATCCTTATATATGTCTAGGGTTGTGAGAAAAGAAAGCCCAAACATATACCCAGAATTGAAATCAGCTCTGAAAAACTGAATTTCATAAACCTCGAAGATAGCCATCTATCGAGCTAGCTGTCAAGTCACGGGCTGAAATAGCTTTTAAACCTCGATAGATGCTAGCTATCGAGCTTTAAAATCCGGAATTTTCTCACTTGTTTCTTGGATAGACTTGTATGACTATAACACTTGAACATGAAACCTTGTTCCTTGAAGTATTAAACACATCCTAGATTTATTCAATTACAAGTAAAGTTCGTTTTATCAAAGGATTAGTTAATTACACAGATATTGACATATTGATGAGAATCAACAAGCATTCAAGGATCCATTGCATGTTTCAGTTGGGCTTATTACTAGAGCAAGATCTAAGAAGATCAAGGAAGCAATTAATGGGCTGATTCAAGAGATTTGAGCTGATTCTAACGCAGGACACTCCAGGTTGGGCCCAAAGGAAAATGAAGGCGTAATAAATTTAATCCAAGCTATTGAGGGCTGATCTGGCTTAATTGGACGTGATTTATGGTGAGGATTAATGGCTGATTGACGTTCTAGCTCCATATCAGTTAATAGATATTTTACCTAATCTAGATCTTCTAATTTTAGACCAGATCTACCTTAATTTTAGGCTTTCATTATTTAGAACGTTTTTTTTTTTTGTTGCTATTTTCCTATTTTGGATATGCTAATTTCAGACCGAATCAGCTTTTATTTAGGATTTTATTATTTAGCATGTTTTTTTTTTTTTTTTTCTATTTTCAGTCATGTCTTATAAATAGCATGCACTCATTGTAACAGAGAGATTATTGAACAAAAATCATAAAAAGGTAAGGCTTTGCTCAGGTTCTACAAATAGCATGTACTCATTCCAATATTGTTTGTTGGGTCTCAAAGCATGTTGATTAAGGTTCGCATCATTTGGTATCAGAGCTCAAGTTCTAAAATCAGTTTTCTATCCTTTTATCTTTTGTTTCCTGTTATCATCCTATCTTGTTTCTTTTGTGTTCTTTATTCCTTGTTCTTATTTTGTGACGTGCACTAGGTTAAAATCGTGCACCAAGCTCCAAAAAAAAAAAAAAAAAAAAAACGTGAAAAAAAAGAAAAAAAAAAGACTTCAGAAAAAGAAAACAGAAAACAGAAAAAAAAAATTGTTTTTAGTTTCAGTTCTCTTAGACCAAAATATTGTTTTCTTTTGTCCTTTTTCTTTGATTTAGTGTTCCTGTCATATTTTCTTGCCGTTGGTATTTGTTTAAATACTACAAGTTGAATTTCTTAATCAAGTTTATTAGTTTAATGCAGAGCTGAAAAGAGGAAGCTACGAGTGGAAAAAGGCAAGAGAGTGTGAGACTAATATCGAAAAAAAGCCAATTTAAGAGTGAAACACGAGTGGGAGTGACATAATATGAGTGCAAACACGTGAGGGAGTGTTGTGAGAAATTATTTTTAACATTTCTCTGTAATTTTAAAAGTATGTCTTTCAGGGGTGAAACATCAAATAAGGAAGGAGGGGAGGAGTCATCCATCATGTTGCAGGCTATGCAACAACAATTTGAATGCATGAACGTGGTGTTTAATGAATTCGGGATCGGTTGGACAGGCAAGATACTATTATTGCTAATTTGTGTGAGGAGCGTCCCCAAAGAGCCCTTAATGCTAGAAGGCAAAAAAGGCATGCTCGCGTGGATGATTCTGATGACTACCATGAGGATGAGTTTTAAGATGAAGAGGATCAAGTTTCATTGAACAATGAGGGCAGGTTTGCGCGAAGGGGTGAAAGGCGTGGTAGAGGATTTTGAAGAGATCCAAGATGGCAAGATAGGACTGATAGAAACCTAGGAAACATAAAAATGAAGATACCATCATTCCAAGGGAAAAATGATCTAGAAGTGTACTTGGAGTGGGAGAAGAAGGTGGAGTTTATCTTTGAGTGCCACAATTACTCCGAGGAGAAAAAGGTAAAACTAGTTGTCATTGAGTTTACTGACTATGCTATTATATGGTGGGATCAACTTGTGATGAACAAAAGGAGAAACTATGAGACGCCTATTAAGACGTGGGAGGAAATGAAGGCCACCATGAGGAGGCAGTTTGTCCCAAGTCACTACTATAGGGACTTGTATAAGAAATTACAGAGTCTTACTCAAGGCTATAGGAGCGTGGATGACTACCATGAAGAGATGGAGATTGCCATGATTTGAGCTAATGTAGAGGAGGATAGAGAAGCTACCATGGAAAGGTTTCTGAATGGGTTGAATCGAGACATTGCCAATGTGGTGGAGTTGCAGCACTACGTGGAGTTGGAGGACATGGTGCACATGGCAATAAAGGTGGAACGACAGTGTAAAAGGAAAGGAACTCGATCATTTCAAAATCCGGTCTCCTCTACTTCATGGAGGTCAAATGGGAGGAAAGACGAAGGGGCTGTTTTCAAGGCCAAAACTGAACCGCCAAAATTGAACCACCAAAAAGGAGAGATGAAGCTCCCAGTGTCAACAAAGGTAAAAATGAATCCTAAACTCGTAATCGTGATATTAAGTATTTTCGTTGTTTGGGAGTAGGTCATATAGCTTCACAATGCCCAAATAAGAGGACCATGATCGCACGTATTGATGGAGAGGTGGAAATTGAAAGCGAGGGAGATGATGATCAGATTCCATCACTTGAGGATGCTTGTGACGATGATATAGAGTATCTAGTGGAGGGTGAGTCACTTGTGGCTAGGCGTGCTTTAAGTGGCCAAGTCAAAGAGGATGATATGGAACAACAAAGGGAGAAAATTTTTCATATTAGATGCCACGTCAACAGCAAGGTATGTAGTATGATTATTGATGAGGGGGAGCTGTACTAATGTGGCTAGCATTACTTTAGTTGAAAAATTGAATTTACCTACCTTGAAACACCCTAGACCATATAAGTTGCAGTGGTTGAATGATTGTGGAGAGATTAAGGTAAATAAGCAAGT
>CM066167.1:19887500-19935000 GCA_033629205.1 Lithocarpus polystachyus
ACGTTGGGTCAGGGTTTCTATCAAAAATCTAAATTTTAGCTTTCTTGGGCAATATTCCAATATTGTTTGTTGGGTCTCAAAGCGAGTCGGTTGAGGTTCGCATCACGATACATGCAAAATCCAAGAAAGCCTTACTTGGAAGCAGTTCGCCACATATTAAGGTATATAAAAAGGACGACTGACTATGGTCTCCTATACAAGAAAGGTGAAACTTGCAAGCTTGTTGGGTATTGTGATGCTGACTACGCTGGAGATCATTACACACGACATTCAACTACTGGATATATGTTTAGCTTGGGCACAACTGTAGTATCTTGGGGTAGCAAGAGACAGCTGACAGTGTCCCTATCAACCACTGAAGCAGAGTATAGAGTAGCAACGGTAGCAGCTCAAGAAAGTACGTGGTTGATGCAGCTTATGAGAAATTTACATAAAACAATTGATCATGTAGTGCCACTACACTGTGATAATCAATCAGCAATGTGCTTGGCTAAGACTGAGAATCCAGAGTTCCATGCAAGAACCCAGCATGTGGAGGTGCATTATCACTTTGTGAGAGAAAAGGTACTACAAGGAGAGATAGAAATGTGCTAGACTAAGACAGAGGACCAAGTTGTAGACATATTCACTAAAGGACTTAATGCAACAAAATTTGCAAACTTTAGAAAGCAACTTGGTATGATGGCTAAGGCAAAATTGAGAGAGAGTCAGTCTTGAGGAGGAGTGTTAAACATCCGGCACCGCCTCTCTCTCATTCTCTATAAATTTCTAATGTTTTTCCCTTAATCCTCCATCCAAAATTCTCTAGAGTTTACTTGGGTAATTTAATTTCAGTCACATGTTTATAGAATAGTCAAGAAACTTGTAGAAAAGTACTTGCTGTTAAATTGGTCTAGAAATTTCAAAGTCGGTTTGCTAACCGACTTAATCTAGTATAAATAGGAGTGATGGTGCCCATGCCATGGTGTGTGGAATGGTGTGTAGTGAAGCAATTAAGGTGAAGTGTGTTAGCACTTTGAAGTAAAGAAAAGAAAGTCAAGAAGTAGTTGTTTCATTGTGTTAGTAGCTAGGTGTCTAAAAGTGAGGTGTGAAGTAGAGTGTGAGGTGATTTGAAGTAATGTGAAGCAAGTGTGAACTAAGGTGAAGTGTGTGTTATAGGCAGCAAGTGTGTAGAGTGAGTAGAGTGAAGCAAAGTCAAAAGTGTCATAGATGTCTTAAGAAGTGTGTGCAAGTGTATTTGGTGAGTGAGTGCATTAAATAAAGGGTCATGTTAACGAGTGTTTTTAGAGCAATGGTTAACAATTTATTTTAGAAAAATTTTGACACAACTTTTATGGGAAATAGAAAAAACTGTCAAAACATTAATTACTTTTTTTTTTCTCGTAAAAACTTTCTTTAAATAGATTATTAACTATTGCTCTAAGAACATTCGTTAGTGTTTCCCCTAAATAAAAACCATGTGTGCTGTGCTCTAGTGTCAATTTATGCGAGTGTTTGTAAAGTGTTGTAATTCAAAGAGTTAGAGCAACCGCAACAAAAGTTGCAAAATTGTGCAAAATACAAAAAGTAATTAATTTTACACATTTTAACCTAAAAAACACCAACATCAGTGCTTGCAAAATTGTGCATAAATACAAAAATGCTACAGTAATCGTGTATATATACACGGTTACTGTAGCTTTACATTTAATATTTTAGTATTTTTTTTCTCTCATTCTCTCTGTGTCTTCTAACTCTCACTTCACTATCTCTTTTTCTCATTTTTTTTTCTCTTTCCGCATCAACCCTCTCTTTCTCTCATCTCATAATCTTCCTTTTCCATGGTCGGACCCATAGATTAGTAGGGCTTACGCATCATGGGCTTTGACGCACTTGGGGTGTGATGTTGAAGGTGTCGATTAGAGCTTTGTGAGCTTCGTGCGATGTTGACGCACCATTGTGGGCTTTGACACATCAGAGCTTCCATGGCCGGACAGTGGGAAACGTCAATCTTGTTGCATAGTGGTTGGGTTGAATGAATATTTGGATTTCATTGATGGTGGCTGGGTTGAATGGGTATTTGGATTTCATTGGTGGTGGCTAGGTTGAATGGGTATTTAGGTGGGTTGATGATGGAGGCTAGTTGCTTGATGATGGTGGTTGAGTGGCTTGATGATGGAGGCTGGTCGCTTGATAATGGTGGCTAGGTGGGTTGATGATGGTGGCTGGGTAGGTTGTGTTAGGTCTGTGAGAGAGATGATAGTGTAAACGAATGAATATCATATAGAATAAATGTTTAGAATAGATAGATTGATGGGGTGTTTTGTAAAAGTGAATGTGTAAAATAGAAAAAAAAAAGTGTGTTTTTTTTGCAAAATAGACAGAAATTTTACACTCACTGATATAGTTGCTCTTAGGGGGTGTTTGTTACTGTTGTTCAAATAACAATTTTCAGTATTTAAACAACAATACACGGATTTTCGCAAACTTTTTCATCCACACGTATTTCCACAAAACATCAACAATATTAGTAGAAATCTCTTACCAAATGCGCTTTGGTATTTAATAAAAACTCTTTTGTTTAGTGTTTTGTTCAATAGGTGACAACTTCTTAGAAAAATCATCGTAATGCACTTAGGGTCTGTTTGAATATTGCTTATTTGCTGAAAACTAAAAACTTATTGCTGAAAATACTGTAACAAAATATTTTGTGCTTTAACTGGTCCATAAACAGTGTCACAAGACCAGCCAAAAATGCAAACGCAGAAGAAACCCAGAAGCAACGCAGACGCGTTGCCATCAACGCACTCACTTTCTTGGCTACTAGCAGTTGACTCCTGATTACTGAAAAGAAAAAAAGGAATCTAAGACCAATGACTTTCTTGGCAACTATCATGACGAATTATAATACTCATTACAAACAATTTTATTCCAACAATTTCCAATCTCCACTAACTTTTTCTCTGATCAAAGCACCCCTTCCCCACTTCATTTTTATGTGTCTAGATTTTGTAATATAGAACATACAGCTCAAGATCCAGCATATTAACCAGTTGGTAATTAGTAGTTAGTAGCTTTCAATGTGTAATTCAAGTTTAATCACGATTGTTCGTGCTTTTCTCATAAGCCTCAGTCTCCGTCTTCCCCTTGCAGTTGCACAACCAAAATCATGTTCCAACACAGGCACTTTCTCTAATAACAGCACCTATGCCAGTAATCTCAATCTTTTACTCTCTTCTCTCCCTTCTAATGTCACGGCCAATGGTGGCTTTTACAACACCTCTGCTGGCCAAGATCCCAACAAAGTTTATGCACTTGCACTGTGTAGAGGAGACCTTGATACGGGTAAATGTTACACTTGTACGAACATCTCGAGCCTAGATATCACAAAGCAGTGTCCTGACCAAAAAGAAGCAATCATATGGGGGGCTGAATGTATTCTAAGGTACTCAAACAGAAACATTTTTGGCACCATGGAGGTTTTGCCTTCTCAGTGTGTGCCTAATCCCAATAACATATCATCAGCGGATTTGGATCAGTTCAATCAAACATTATATAATTTGATGGGGAGCCTTGGCACACAGGCTTCATTGGGTTCCTCTAGTATAAAGTACTTTGCAGTTGGGGACAAAAGCTTCAGTAGCTCAAGAAACGTGTATGGACTTGTGCAGTGCACCCCAGATATATCCCAGATGGATTGCAGAATTTGCTTAGAAGGCGCAGTAGCAGATATTTCAAGCTGTTCTGGTGGGAAGGAAGGGGGAAGAGTTCTTAAACCTAGCTGTATTGCTTGGTTCGAGGTGTTTCAGTTTTATGATTCAACTTTTGTCCCTTCTTCTTCCACAACACCAGTAATCCCTCCAACCTCGGATAATTCTTCTCCCACAAAAACAAGCAGAGGTGTGTCCATATTTATCTGGCTTTCATAAGTAGACATGTAAGATTGTAATAGAAAATTTTTGTGAACGTTTTCTGCATTCTAACAAAAATATTACTCAGGAGAATATCAATTTAGGACAAAAGTCACTGCCTAGAATTAAGAAGCCAATATCAATTTTTTTTTTTCTTTCCCATTTGAGTTTTTAATTTTAAATTAGTATTAATTTTCTTTCCTGTTTTAGTTCAATGGTCACCTTTTGGTGTTTTTAATGGAGATTTCTAGGGTTCAAATCCCCTCGCCCCCAAGTATTGAATTAACAACAAACAGAAGTCCTAATTTGGTTAGAGGTCTATTATTAGTCTAAAGGTTCCATACTTCCATCCTCACGAAAGGTCACATGTTTGTATGCTTAAAATTAAAAAAATTGGAACAAAACCTTTGTATTTGAACTTAATTATATTGCAGACCAATTGAGAATTTGTACATTCAAACAATTTTTAATTTGAACCCACTTATGGTTTGCAGAGAACAGTAGCACATCCCGCCTTGTTTTTTTCGTTGTTGTTCCAATTGCAGGCTTAATGACAGTAATCATGCTTGCTTGGGCAATTCCGCGGAAGAAGTCAAAGCAAAATGTTGATAGTAAGTTATATATGCTCCACTATTTACTAGTTAAAGTTGACAAAATTAAGAGTTGACAAGGTGCAACTTAGAAGAGAGAATGGCTTTAGACCATAAATGTTGATAGTAAGTCAGTATGCAGTTTGCTTATAGATCTTAAGAACAATAGAATGTCAACTTTATGAGATATCATAGACCATAAATTTCCAAAATGAATGACTCTTAGAATCCAACAAAATTGAGCACTGCTTAATAGTATTTTTTTTTTTTTGGAACAAAAGAAAAAAGAAAAATAGAAATTTAGTTAAATTCTTCTAATGGTTAGTTTTGCAAAAATGATTCAAGGAATTGTGTTTATAAAATAGTTTTTCCCTTTGATCAAGAGAAGTAATATATCTTAAAGTAATGTGGTGTGGGTATGTGACTATGTGGGGAAACACGTAATTGAAACATATTATTTATTCCATTTTCTTGTATGGAACAAAAGCTTAGTTCTCTGATGAAATGCGGTTTCAAAATAACCTTTTAGGAATTTAGAATGGGTATAGTTTAAAATAGGTTTAAGTGCAAGCCACACAACCAAATTTTTATAATATATATAGGTAGAGATTCTAAGATAATTTTTGTGATGCAAATTTTGAAATCTATAACAAAGGATCTGTCATAATATCGCTCTAACTCATTTTCACTTGTTACTTTTATCAAGATGATGATGCTATGAAAAGGCTGGAAGCACTGAAATTCAACTTTAGCACAATAAAAGCAGCAACAAATAATTTTTCTAATGCCAATAAGCTTGGAGAGGGCGGATTTGGTTCAGTATACAAGGTGATACAAACATTTCCTTGGAAAAATTATGTGTATGGGGAACTTGAATTTCTCATGCAATGAATTTTCCCTTGATGTTTAAAATTTAAATAGCAAAAAAATAGTATATACTATTTCTAATGGACATCCTATGTCCATTTACCATCCATATTTATTTTCAAAATTATTGTTATATTTAGCATGAAGAGCTTATCTTTATTTGCTCAAATAAATTTTCAGGCTAGACTTCCAAATGGACAAGAATTCGCTGTGAAGAGACTATTTCACAAGACTGAGCATACTGAAGAGCAATTCGAGAATGAGATCTTGTTGGTGGCTAAGCTCCAACATAAGTGTCTAGTCAGCCTTCAAGGTTTTTGCTCAAAAGGAAGGGAAAGAATCCTTATTTATGAGTTAGTTGGCAATGGAAGCCTGGATCAATTTATATATGGTACGACTTTAATATACTGCAAATGTATTCATATACCTCTGTAGTAACTCCTAGTAATACCACAACTAGAAATTGATCATATGAATACGTAGATCCCATCAAGCGTGCCCAGATGAATTGGGAAAGGCGTTATAATATCATTTGTGGCATTGCTCGGGGAATTCTGTACCTTCATGAAGATTCTCGCCTTAAGATTATACATCGAGATCTCAAACCAAGTAATGTCTTGTTAGATGAAGAGATGAATCCTAAAATTTCAGACTTTGGCCTAGCAAGGCTATTTGATGCGGGTCAGAGTCAGGACAAGACATGTAGACGTGTGGGGACATAGTAAGTACCAAGCTCACCCTAATGATTCTAACTTATTACTGATTTTCAAGTGGCTGGTAATCCAAGTTGTAATAAAGAAATATAAATTTTAGTTCAAGCTGTTAAGCATTGAATATCTTATATAGACGTACTAAATTCTTAATTAGATTTTTCTGATAAACAGTTTCAGTTGTTTATTTTTGTGCGTGTAAAATTGTATAAAATAACGTGTGTGCAACAAGTTTAACCCTTTTCTGATTAATGATTTTGAAACAGTGGATATATGGCTCCAGAATATATATCACATGGGCATTACTCAGTGAAGTCAGATGTCTTTAGTTTTGGTATCTTAGTTCTTGAGATTGTGAGTGGTAAGAAGAAGAGTTGGCTTTGCAATACAGACGATGTAGAGCTCCTTATAAGCTATGTAAGTGTTCGTGTCATATTTCATGAAGCTACATTACTCTTTATGAGGGTGCTCTTTTCCTGAGGTGTGTAGAGTTTCAATATATGAATTCATGTAATTCTTGCAGGCATGGACTAATTGGAGAGAAGGGACAGCTTCAAATCTGATAGACCAGACACTTGGGGACGGTTCAAGGAGTGAAATAATGAGATGCATTCATATTGGGTTATTATGCGTTCAAGAAAATGTAGCATACCGACCCACCATGGCATCAGTAGTTCAAATGCTCAGTAGCCACTGCTCAAGCCTCTTAACACCTGCACGACCTGCATTTCTTATATCTAGTGACATAGAGCGTGACATTACTTTGCTAGAGTCTACTTCAGGGGCTTCTGAGTCTGAACAATCCAAGGATAGAGATGGGACGACATACCTTTTGGTTCACTGAAACATCGTGTGAGTTGTATCCTAAACAATAGACAGGGAAAGGATTTACTGATTTAGTACAGCAAAGAGGAATTAAATTGGTAACATGTAAAATTAATTTGATTAAAACATTCTGTGGAAACTTTATTGTTGTTTGTTGTCATATAAGGGAATGTTTAGATATGGTTTGAGCTATAATGGAGAAAGTCATAAGACAGTGAATGCTATTATTCAATCATATATACTTAGACTCATACTTAGACCCATAAAATCACGGGACTTTCACTTCAATTGGAATTCACACGTGGACCATATGAAATAATTATTGAATAGGAGAATTTGCAAAGTAGTAGCAAATTAGTCTTCCATGGCTCAACTATAGTAAAAGAAGATTGTTGTAAGAGAAGCTTTACAATCTCAGGAAATGTTTTTTTTCCTAGACTCTGCAAATCATAAATAACTTACAGAGAAAACTTTTCACTGCACCAGAATTTCTAGACTCTTTAACTAAATGAATTGCCTCCATGGTCCACAGATGACACGCTTGTGATCAATCTCTTTGATTGCGCATATGATAAGGAAAGTAGCTTGGATCTCTCATGAAAGCACTAACATGGAGGCTGAGTTTTCTTCACTAAACCTCAACAACTAGCCTCTCTTGCTGTTAAAAATGCGCTTACGAAGTGTTTAAATAGATGTTTAAATTAGGGTTAAACACTGACTAAAACAGAGTTCAAATATAAATAAGCACACTGTTTCCTGCAGTCTCTCCTGAGCGGGCTTGATCTTCACTGGTGCGAGCATGTTTATCTTTGTTTGAGCAGCTTTGACCTCCGCTTAAGTGAAACTCTTTCAGCAACAATTCATACTTTCTTTTATACACTTTTACCCTTTTTACATCAAATAAAATACATCAAGAATTGAATTTGATTACAAGCAAATGGAATGAAATTAGCCTACACTGAAAAACCTAACATATATTATTGAAGGAGAATTACTGGTTTGACTCAAGATTTCTCTTGTTTTCCCTCTTTGGTTATTACTAATCAAGAAGATAATATCAACCTGATGTGGCTCCCCACACCAATAAAAATAAAAAATTTAATAAAAAAAATGTCAGTTTTAATTCTAATTTATAGTTATTAATTTGGAAAAAAAAAAAGAGAGAAGGCTCTATTTATTAGTCTAATGGTTCCATACTCATGAAGGGTCACACATTTGTATCCTTAAAATAAAAAATTGGAACAGTACCTTCGTATTTCAACTTAATTATATTGCAGACCAATTGAGAATTTGCATGTTCAAGTAGTTTTTAATTCGACCCCACTTATGGCTTGCAGAGACCAACTGGACATACCAGCGTGTTATTGCAGTTGTCGTTCCAATTGTCAGCTTAATGACAGTCGTTGCGCTTGCTTGGGCAATTCTGCAGAAGAGGAAGTCAAAGCAAAATGTTGATAGGAAGTTATATATGCTGCACTATTTACTTGTTAAAGTTGAAAAAGTTAAAGAATTGACAAGGTGCAATGTAGAAGAAAGAATGGCTTTGGGCTAGAATTCATTAAGCATTTAGCTTGGAGATCATAAGAACAAATGAATAACTCCTAAGAATTCAACATAATTGAGCACTGCTTTTAGGGTAACTATTTGTAAAGAAATAAAAAAGAAAATTATTAGTGTGGATTCATCTAATGGTTAGTTCCACAAAAAGATTCAAGTAATTGTGTTTATAAAATAATTTTTTCCTTTGATCAAGAGCAGTAATACATCTCAAAGTAAAGTGGTGTGATATGTTGGGGAAACACTAATTGAAACAAATTATTAATTCTGTTTTTCTGTATTGAACAACAAATTTGTACCCAGAAGAAATGCAGTCTCACAATAAAAGTTTAGGATTTTAGAGACGACCCCAAATCTCTGTAATATAGTTTTTTGATAAAAATCTAATGATGCATATTTTGAAAACTATAACAAAGGATTTGTCATAACGTCACTTCCTGGATAATTAAAAAGCTCTTAACTCATTTTCGCTTGTTATTTTTATCAAGATGATGATGCCATCAAAAGACTGGAAACCTTGCAATTCAACTTCAGCTCAAAAAGAGCTGCAACAAATAACGTTTCTGATGCCAATAAGCTTGGAGAGGGTGGATTTGGTTTAGTATACAAGGTGGTACAAACATTGCCTTTGTAAATTTACCTATGTATGAAGGATTTGATTGTCTCATGAAATAAATTTTTCCTTGATGTTTACATAGCACAAAAACAGTATATAGTGTTTCTGATGGACATCCAATGTTGAGTAACCTCCCAAACTCTATTGAAATCAAAATGACATACTATTTTTACTCATATACATTATCAGGCTAGACTTCCAAATGGACAAGAATTCGCTGTAAAGAGACTATCTGACAGGCCTGAGCAAACTGAAGTGCAATTCAAGAATGAGATCCTGTTGGTGGCTAAGCTCCAACATAGGTGTCTAGTAAGCCTTCAAGGTTTTTCCTCGGAAGGCAGGGAAAGAATCCTTATTTATGAGTTGGTGGGCAATGGAAGCCTGGATTAATTTATATATGGTACAACTTTAATTTACTGCAAATGTATTAATATTTCTCAGTAATAACTCATAGTAATACCACAACATAAAATTAATCATTTGTGGCATTGCTCAGGGAATCCTTTATCTTCATGAAGATTCACTCCTTAAGATTATAAATCAAGATCTCAAACCAAGTAATGTCTTGTTAGATGAAGAGTTGAATACTAAAATTTCAGATTTTGGTCTGGCAAGGCTATTTGATGCAGGTCAAAGTCAAGACAAGACCCATAAACGTGTGGGGACATTGTAAGTACCAAGCTCAACCTAAAGCTTATCACTTATTACTGATTTTCAAGTAGCTGGCAATCCCAGGCCTAATAAAATTTCAAGCCACAGAGCATTGAATTCTTACATAGGGATACTATCAATTAGCAAATCCGTAGAGATTGTTCTGATTTATCATTTTGAAACAACGGATATATGGCTCCGGAATATATATCACATGGACTCTACTCAGTGAAATCAGATGTCTTTAGTTTTGGTATCTTAGTTCTAGAGATTGTGAGTGGTAAGAAGAAGAGTTCGCTTTGCAATACAAATGATGTAGAACTCCTTCTAAGCTATGTAAGTGTGCCTGTTTTATTTCATTAAACTGCCTAAGTATGGCTCTTTATGAGGGTGCTCTTTTGTGAGGTGTGGAGTTTCAATATATGAATTTATGTACTGCTTGCAGGCATGGACTAATTGGAGTCAAGGTACAGCTTCAAATCTGATAGACCAGACACTTGGGAATGGTTCAAGAAATGAAATAATGAGATGCAGTCATAGTGGGTTACTACGTGTTCAAGAAAATGTAGCATACCGACCCACCATGGCATCAATAGTTCAAATGCTCAATAGTGACTCCTCAAGCCTTCCAACACCTGCACGACCTGCATTTCTCATATATAGTGACATAGAGCAAGACCTTCCTTTGCTAGTCTACTTCAGGGGCTTCTGAGTTGGAACAATCTAAGGATAGAGATGGGATTATGTACTTTTCAGCACACTGAAAATTCATCAGTCAGCTGTGTTCTAAATAACAGACATGGAAAGGATTTAGTAAAACAAAAGGATATTATATTGTTAGAGACTAGTAAAATGAGACCTCATTGTTGTTTGTTGTCATATGAGTGAATGTTAATACACATGGTTCGGGCTGGAATTTAGAAAGTTAGAAGATAATGAATGAAGTAGCAATTCATATACATTCATGTTACAAAAGTTTTCATCTATTAGCTAAGAGCCTTGTAACTCAATTTATGTTGTAACTATTGAATTATCAAAAAAAAAGTTCTCATCAATTAGTGTGACACATAAGAGTAATGTGTTTTAGTTACATAATGAAATTTAAGCATAATATGGTGTGTGGGTGTGTGTTAGAAAGACTTCTTAAATTATCTAAAATCTAAATCATGCTCTTTGGAATTTTTTGTCCCCACATCCATTCCAGCACTTCTTTTCTATTTCTTTCAAAGCTCTCTCTATAACTCTCTGGTGATTTGATTTCTCTGAAATTGGTTAAAGAGATTCAAAAACAAAATTCTGGAAACTGAATTCATAAGGTTATTTTTACAAACATATGGCGTGCATCAGTAAATTCTATCAAAGTTGA
The DNA here is from genome assembly GCA_033629205.1 of Lithocarpus polystachyus. NCBI lineage: Eukaryota > Viridiplantae > Streptophyta > Magnoliopsida > Fagales > Fagaceae > Lithocarpus > Lithocarpus polystachyus. The sequence goes on from CM066167.1 coordinate 19,898,573, forward strand.
AGGTGAGAGTGAGACCCCACAACACAAAACAAGTCTAGAGTGTTTTTTTTTAATAGCCATTATTATTATGTAATACGTTACGTGGTGTCAAGCATTGTTACCTCTTACTTGCATCATGTGCTTCACCAATAATTGGTTTTGGCCCGGGTAGTCCAAATCCAATGATGGGTCAAAGAGCTGTCTATTTATTCAAATGCGTGATTGGGAACTGAGAAAGGGGAGGGGTCTTACTTGAAAATGTACACCACCTAGGTTATATATAAACTAACCTTGTCAAATGCGCTTTGTGCGTGCATTCTTTCCAATTTGAGGTTTACACGTTTTCTCATTAATATTATCCATTTAGAACTACTAATACAACTAGGAGTGTCATGCAGTGGCGACTCTAGAATTTTTTTTTTTTTTTTTTTTTTTCTAGGCGGTTCAACAATGATAGAGCAAGAGATTTGTCATGGGAGTAAATAAAAAATAAAATGATTTTCTTTTCCTGTACGTACAACTTCCATATTATATACAATAATCTAAAATAATATTGGTAGGGTTGAGAGGCCCAGTGGTATATTTCTATATGTATATATTGAGACGAGGGCCCAATCCAAGAATATAAAGTAGTCTGAGGACGGGTAAACACTGTCATGAGGGTCCTTATTAGTGAGTGAGGAGGCGAGTCTTGGTCGTAAAAGTCTAATAGGGTGGTTCGAGGATGAATGCCTCCTCGGCTTAGTAAAGCCGAGGTCCTAAGGTGCGACCTGTCATCTAGGGCAATGTTTCGGGAGATTCTATTGATAAGGATAAGCATCATAGAAGCACAGGATAGTGGGAAGTCCTAAAATATCTAAGAGAAAGCTGTTACCACTGCATTGAATGCTCTGCAGTTAACTTTCTGGCCATATTAATGAGGAAGTGACACCTAAGCAGTAATCTTCAGCTTTACATCTACCACCAGAGACTTCAAGAAGGTGTTGATGGGACAAGGATCAACACCAACATTCTACTCTACACGGGGAGGGTAGAGATGAAAGGAGGAAGATAGTATAAAACAGAAAGAAGACCCTGAAGGAAAGTGATCTGAGATTGGAGAGAAAAACGTTGTACCAAAAAAAACTAAACTTGTAATCAAATTCAAAGAAAGATATACTAGAACTAGTCTTCTTGGACTGTGGCGAGGACGATTTTCTTTGGATAAAACTAATTTATCTTTGCTTTCTTATCATTTGGATCCGTTATACTTGTTGTCTAACACATTAGAGCCCAGTTTTTCAACCTAGTCTCTACAAATTCATTGTATTGGGTTTTTTGGATCTAAACCCATTCATCCCTTGGGCTAGGAAGCCAAATTGTGACCTTACAGTATTCTAAATACAATTTAGTATATAATACAACCATATTTTACAATAATATAAAAAAGTTATTAATAGTTTAAAGATTAGTAAGACAACAAATATAATTAAATAATTAATCATACATTTTTTTCAAATTAATAATAACTAATTATATTTATATGTATTATCAATTAAATAAAAATATATGATAAAGAAGAATACTAACACACCTAAGAGTAGAACTAGGCGTAATGTGAAACAAAGAAAAAAAAAATAGTAACTAATATAAGTTTTTGCTTTTGAAGTGTATGGCTTTTTTTTTTTTTTTTTTTTTTAAAGAATCATGTATGGTTTTTTAATTATACATGTGAACACTCTCTTGGAATTTGAGTAAGCACTAAAAAACTTCTTAGACTTGAAAATCTATAGAGTATTTATCAAACAATTTGATCAAATAAAGAGAAAAACTAAAAAAATACATAAGAAAGAAAGAGAGATAAAGAGAATGAGAAAGAATCACAAATGTAAATAGAGATATATTCGTTACAACAGTAGTGTAATTTTTTGCTTATGGAGAAAAAAAGTGTATGGAAAAAAAGCTTCATTTTGCTATCAAAAGTAAAGTAAACCAGAGTCCTGCAAAGAATATACACATATTTTTAACAAAGAAGCAAAAATGAAACTTTTTTTTAATAATATTCAATACACAATATTTTCACAAAAATTTTATAACAAAATTTAGGCGGTAAGTTGTTAATGGTAGGTAAAAAGTGATGTTAATTATGAGTCCAAATAAAAACCAGTTACAACTTGCCATATAACATTTATTGTGAAAATATTGTGAAAGTAGCATTAAGATGATCATATTCAAATTTATTTTAGTTGGGTACAAACCTCCCCTGAGATTTGGGCTAATGCCAATAAAGTCCACAACATTAAAAGAGTGACCATTTTGGTCCTTATTATCAAACGGTTTGTAACACCGTTACATACATTTTGTCCTCTCTCTCACTCCTCTCTTGAGCCTTCTCTCTTCCTTTTCTTTGATTCCGAGAAGAAGAAAAAATTGAAGAATAGAACACACAAAGCCAGCGACCACCGACGCTTAACCATCGACCCAGCAAAACCCACAAAAGCCAGCAACCACCAACCACCGACCACCAGCAAAACCCATAAACCCTACGACCACCGACCACCAGCAAAACCCATAAAACCATCAACCACCAGCAAAGCAACGGCATCAACAAAACCCACAAACCCAGAACCACTGGCCACCAACAAAATCCACAAACCCATCAGCAATACTGATCCACAAACCCAAAACCAGCGACCACAGACCACTGGTATCAACAAATTCACAAACATGTCAATCCCACAATGACATCTTCATCACATCTCTTCTACGTGGCTTTGTGACCGTCCTCCACTAACCACCCAACAACAAACCTAAAACCAGAAACACAAACCAAAACCCACAAAAATCCAACACACCGACAAAAAACCAAATTCTCTATCACCAATCCAAACCAAAACCAACCCACTACAAAACCCACCACCACAGTGCGACCGCAAAGAGGAAGAGAGAAGAGAAATTGCAAACCCACCACCACGGCGTCACTGCAAAAACAAAGATAGAAGAGAAATCGAGAACCCACCACCACAACGCCACCACAAAGACAAAGAGAGAGAAAAATAGAAATGAGAAAGATGAGAGAGCCAGAGGTTATGGACTGAGATGGTCAGAGGTAGAAAGAGGAAAGCACAAAAAAGAAAGAAGAAAACAAAGTAACGGCGTTTGTATAACAGTTTGGTCATTGGATTAGGATGGTCACTTTTTAAATGTTGTGAACTTTATTGGCATTAGCCGAAACCTTAGGGGAGGTTTGTGGAATTCACCCTAAATTAAATTTAGGGTCAGGGTGTTCAAAATTTTATTTTAGGGGATTAAAACAAAAGTTTAAAAAAATTATATATGTATATATATAAATTTTGACAAGTCAGGGGGTTCATTTGAACCCCCTGGCTCTAACATAACTCCGCCCCTAGTGTCATGAGGCTAGCTTAAAAAAATGAACAAATATGAAGAAAGGAAACTGAAAAAAATGAGAGAGAGAGAGAGAGAGAGAGAGAGAGAGAGACGTTTCAATCTTGATAAAAGGGGAAAAAAGTGAAAATGTTGGGCTTAATGGTCCTATTCTGTAGCAAAAAAAAAAAACCAGTGTTTTTATTTTATATATATAATTTTTATTTGGAAAATCTAATTTATAAGTGGATAAAACAATTTGAAAATCAATAAGAGGTGACCCTATTTTTTAGGCAATGTTTTAGTGGAAATTAAGAGTTGTGTTTTCACCAGATTGTTCTTTAATTGTGTCTCTACTTAAACATAAGAGTGTAGGCGCATTTTTGAACAAAAAAAATGAGGATCCCAAATAGGAGAAGCCCCTTAAATAGTAGTATAGATTACAAACAATCTATGCCAACAATTGTGGATCTTCAATCAAATTAAAGCACCCCTTTCCCCACTTCATCATTTGTCTCTCTAGATTTTGTAATATATAGAACAACATCCACCTGGTTTGAAAGATATTTAGCCATGCCATATTCTTGGGCTCGTTAGTATCTTGATCTTTAGTTCCATCATATGAATATGTAGATCTCATCAAGCGTGCTTAGTTGAATTTGGAAAGATGTTATAATATCATTTGTAGAATTGCTTGGGGAATTCTTAATCTTAATGAATATTCTTGCTGTAAGATTATATATCGAGATCTCAAACCAAGTAATACCTTATTAAATGAAGGGATGAATTCTAAAATTTCAGATTTTGGCCTGGCATGGCTATTTGATACTGGTCAAAGTCAAGACAAGACTCATAGATGTGTGGGGACGTTGTAAGTACCAAGCTTACCATAACACTTGTCACTTGTTACTGAATTTCAAGTGGCTGGTAATCCCAGGCCTATTAAAATTTACTTAAGCAGTTGAGAACTGAATACTTACATAGAGATATTAATTTCTCAATTAGTAAATTAGTAGAGATTGTTCCGATTAATGATTTTGGAACGGTGGATATATGGCTCTAGAATATATGTCACATGAGCATTACTCAATGAAATCAGATATCTTTAGTTTTGGTATCTTAGTTCTAGAGATTGTGAGTGGTAAGAAGAAGAGTTGACTTTGCAATACAGATGATGTAGAGCTCCTTCTAAGCTATCAATGTAAGTGTGTCTATTATATTTTGTGAAACTGCATAAGTATGACTCTTTATAAGGGTGCTCTTTTTCTGAGGTGCGTGGAGTTTTAATACTGCGAATTATGTACTTCTTGTAGGCATGGAAGAATTGGATAGAAGGGAAAGCTTCGAATATGATAGACCAGACACTTGGGAATGATTCAAGAAGTGAAATAATGAGATGCATTCATATTGGGTTATTACGCATTCAAGAAAATGAAGCATGCCAACCGACCGTGGCATCAGTAGTTCAAATGCTAAATAGCGACTCCTCAAGCCTCCCAACACCTGCACGACCTGCATTTCATATATATAGTGACATAGAGTTAGACCTTCCTACGCTAGAGTCTACTTTAGGGGCTTCTGAGTCAAAACAATCCAGGGATAGAGATGGGACTATTTACTTTTTTTGCAGTGAAACTTCATTAGTCTGTTGTATCCTAAATAACGCTCGAGGACAGGATTTAGTACAACAAAAAAATATGATATTGTTCGAGAAAGTTAGAAGATAATGAATGTAGTTATTCATAATTCATATAGACATCCATGTGAAATTATTGTTGTTTGTTGTCATATGAGGGAATGTTTATATATACGGTTTGAGCTGTAATTGAGAAAGTTAGAAGATAATGAATGTATTTATTCATATGTACATCCATGTTACAAAAAGTTTTTATCAATTTGCCAGGAGTCTTGTAGCTCAACTTTGTAGCACCTATTGTTGTGACAGTAATGTTTTCATCAATTAGTGTGACAACATTTAAATAAAGATTTATTCTCTTACACGAGTAATGTGTTTTAGTTTCAGAATTAAATTTAAGCATGAGATGGTGTGTGGGCGTGTTTCAAAGACTTCTCCTTAATTTTTGTGTTTCTTCGGCTCCCTTTTGTTTTTTGTTCTCTTATTTAAATTATCTAAAATCCAAATCATACTGGCATACTCTTTGGAATTTTTTTCCCCGCATCCATTCCAGCACTTCTTTTCAAATTCTTTCAAAGCTCTCTCTGTAACTCTCTAGTGATTTGATTTCTCTGAAATTGGTAAAAGCTATTCAAAAACAAATTCTGGAAACTGAATTCATTAAAGGATTTGTAACAAACGCATGGCGTGCATCGGTAAATCCTATCGAAGTCGATAAATAAGCAAATAACTTGAAAACGTTGTAGTATCTCACACACGCATACAACTTGAAAAAGGTTGTAATATCATTCAAGGGGCTTTGGTTTTTAGGAAAAAAAAAAACCCCCAAGTGAATGACCGGCGTTATCAAATGAGAGCTTAAAGCAAAGACAAGAGTGACGCAGAACAATGTCTATAGTTTTTTTTTTTTTTTTTTTGAGCAAAATGTCTATAGTTTTTCTTTGGGCAAGAGACATTTCCCTTTTTCTTTGGACATTGTCTATTAGACACACCTTACATACCCATGAACACCACTTTTGAAGTTTGAAATCATGGCTTCAATCATGATTTTAGTTTTAAAAAGTGTGTACTAAGGGATGGAAATTCTTAAGCACTCCAATAAATTTGAGAGGAGGGACTTAAAATTACTCGTATGAAACATTTCTGTTTTTTCATAGCAATTTAGGCAATTTCCCTTATAAAGTGCAAAACATATGTGCTGTTCATTTTTATTTATCAAGCAAAATGTGTGACACTAGAATACCTAGAGAATATAAGGTAAAAAAGATGTGAATTTTTTCCAATTGCTGTTTCCAATGGGTGGCCAGAGAAACAAATGTTGCTGCCCATGTCTTGGCCAAGTGGTCTTTGTTGAAAAACTCTTTTGGTTCCTTTTGATGTGGGGTTGAGGCTTCCTTGTTAAAAAGATGTGAATTTTTTCAAGACTATGCCCATAACTGTTGGAATCTGCTGCTGGTTGCGAATAATGAGAGATTTAAGCTTTTTTTTTTTTTTTTTTTTTTTTTTTTTTTTTTTGTTAGAAAGTCTAATATAACATATAGGGATACCAGTTAACCTAAAAACTTAATCTAATGCATTTGGACCTAACTATGTTATATTAATCATTCATTATTCTCATTATTATTTAATGTGGGGTTTCACTTACATGTGTATTCTTGAAAATATTCTTGTACATGGAAAGGAAAATGAATAACAAAATCAATCATAAATAACATTTGTGATTTAAAAGAATATTGAATACCATTTTAATAAATGATTGATTTAAATGTATTAAGGAATCAATATTATTTTGTGTTTTCTTTTATTGATATCCTTTTTTTTTTTTTAGAAATAAACACACACACAAGGGAGGGAGAATGCGGTTTGTTAGGACATATGTGATTCATGTTAGGAACATACGTTAATATTTATGTAGTTGGCTAATCCTTTGACAAAACGCACTTTACTTATAATTTGGTAGATCTAGGATGTGTTTAATAGTTCAAAAAACATGTTGTTCAAGTCTAGTATTAAAGCCATGAAGATTGGGCCAAGAAACAAGTGAAGAAGGGCTATTCATTAAAGCTGGACAGATTACTCGACACCTACGGACAGATAGCTCGACAGCTGCTCGACAGATGCTATCTATCTAGATTTAATGAATGAATCTCGACAAATTCTCGATCGATCGAGGTATCTATCGAGGTTACGGGAATTTAGATTTCCAAATTTGATTTTCGGCCCAAGCTTATGTATTTGTGTAGGATTTCTTTTCTCACAAACCTAAACATATATAAAGCTTATTTTAGAGGCCGTCACATAAGAGAATATAAGATGAACATATGCAAAATGTGACCGAAGCCTTATTCTTTCTTAAAGAAGCTACTACGTCTTTGCGCTTTAGGGTTTTGCAACAAAGTGCTTCCTGATCTTCATTGTTGATAAAGTGAAGAACTTTGCAGCCAACAATCTTCTTCTAGTTGGTGATTAAGTCACGTACTGGGATCCGCACAATTGATTAGTCACGTACTGAGATTCGTGCATCAAAGGGTGGCGTTCATATATTGAAGAGTTCAGAGGTTCTGAAGTAGTAGAAAGTTTCTGCTGTAAGTTCATCTACGGGGATTATAGAGTCTAAGGACAAAGGTTTTGTACTAGATCTGAAACTTCTTTTTACTATAGTGGATTGCATTTTGGGAAGGTTTCCCCCCAGGTTTTTTACTGTGAAACAAGTTTGTTTCATTAGTTTTTCTAGGTCATTATATCTTATCTTATTTACTTTTTCGCTGCATTCATTATTGACATGATATTGATTTTTTTTTTTGTTTTAACAAGTTTTATTCATAATAAATCTAATTAACAACTTGGATTTAAAACTTGTTAATTCTATCAATCGGGGTCTAAATTTCCCAACAAGGTTCTAATATAAAGGCACATTACAAACTTTACTGAAAAGTTATGGTAATTTAGGTCCGTTTGGTTCGATAAATAGAAAAGTGAAAGGCTAAGAAAGTGGAAGAATAAAAGATATTTTAGTTTTCTCTCATGTTATTTGGTTGAGAGAATGGAACGTTGAGGAATAGAATATATAGTTTGTATAAATTTATTCTTATGTCAGTATTATATAATATATGAAATAATATTTTTTAATCATTAAATAATAATATTTTTTTACTTTTCCATTATATTACATATATATATATATGTTTTTTTTTTTTTTGGTATTAAAACGCACCATTTAATTTTTTTTTAAAAACACTGTTAATCAAGGAAAAAGAAAACAAGCCACGGTTGATATTTTAAAAAACAATAATATAAAACAAGACCCACTGATTTAAGAAGCACCTTGAAAAAAAAAAAAAAAAGGAAAGAAAGAAAGAAAGCAAAATTACGTTGACATGAAAAGAACGAATAAGAAAGAGTGAGCAAGTTGCAAAAGAGAGAAGAAACCAGAAAGGAGTTGTTGGTGAGAGAAATTAATTGGGGGTAATTTAGTAACACTAATTGTATTAAGCTTTCACGCTTGTTTTTTGTTCAAAATGAAGAGATCAATTTTTATTAGGCCATGGGAGAAAATGCCTGGGCCACCAAAAATCCTCCCACTTTTCTCTACTTACCAAACAATCCAAAATCTTATTTTCTCCCATTTTTTTTTTCCATCATTCCTATTTCACATCCAACCAAGTTATACTACACACTAAAAAGCCATGGTAAAATTGAATTGAATGTTAGTTTTATCTTTCGTAGTATATTTCTCCTAGAATCTTAGTATATTTTTTATTTTTAGAGCATTCACATCAAGCGTCTCAAAAAATTTAGCATTTAGCATCTCAACAACCTATTTTATCTATTTTAACAACTTAATTTATAATACACCAAACATCAAAAGTTTTATATTTTTTACCATTTCATTAAAATATTATTATTTTTTATTCTCAATCTTATCTCTTCTACTAACCACAAATCCACTGCCACTAGCCACCACTGCCCACAGCCATAGCCATAGCCATAGCCACAGCCACTGCCACTGCCACCACCACTATCCACAACCTCAACCCCCAAAACCAAAACACTAACCCATCTCTCCCTCTTCTCTAAATCAAGATCATCAATAAAGTCACACATCTTTCTTCTCAACCTAGCAAACCCACAGTCACCACCAGCCATCATCACCACCCACCTGCCACCACCGTAAACCCCAACCAAAAATCAAGGCACCACTAGCCACCAACACTACAAACCGCACCCACCCACCATAATCACCATAAACCAAAACCCACTCAACCACCCACCCACCTATCACCACCGTAAGCCCTAACCAAAAATCAAGGCACCACTAGCCACTACCACTACAAACCACACCCACCCACCATCAACCACCATAAACCAAAACCCACTCACCCATCCGCCTGCCATCACCATAAACCCCAACCCAAAATCAACCCACCACTAGCCACCGCCACCACCACAAACCATACCCATCCACAACCAGCACCCAAAGCCACCCCGATCAACCCACGAACCTAGCCACCGAAATCCAGCCACGAGCTCGGCCACCATAACCTAGCCACCAAAATCCAACCATGAGCCCACCCCAATCAACCCATGAACCCAACCCACGAGCCCAGCCAGCACATCCCAGCCAAACCACCATCAAATCAAAAACCCACTCAAAAACCCAGCCATAACCCATTAAAACCTCTCCACAAACCCACACTAGCGATGAAAGACTGAGACGACGAGCAACTCGAGCCATGTGAGAGGAGAGAGATGAGCAAGGACAAGTGAAGAGGAGAGAAATGGGAGTGGGTTGTGGCTTGTATATGAGAAGGGAGAGTTGAGAAAGGAGAGAGAGGGAAATGAAACAAATAAGTGTCTGTTTGAGAACAACTTATTTAGTTGAAACTGAAAGCTTTTTGTTAAAAGTACTATAGATAAAGTAAAAGATATCTGAAATAGTACAGTGAGACCCATAAATAGTACCAAAAAGTGCAACGAGACCCATAAATAATAACAAAAATAAGCTAAATAATAGCAAAAATAAATTAAATAGTAAAAAAAACTGACTTTTTAAATCATTGCCAAACGCACATGTGAATAAAAATTTATAACATCTAGCTACAGTGATCTGTTAGTAGTAACAGATCACTATAGCTAGATGTCAAATTTTTATAAATAGCACCATTGTTGTAGTGGGTTTTTAGTGGAATGAATTGCTAAAATTAGGATTTAGCATTTTTCACATCCTTGATGTGAATGCTCTAAGAATTCTTTTTTTTTTTTTTTTTCTTCATAATTTGGCACCAAAAAAGCTAGAATTCTGGTTTCGTCTTTGACTGTTAATGACCTCCATCTAGATTGTCATGATTTCGTTCTGAATGCGAGTGAGTCCTGTTTATTTACTTAGAACATGGTGACTTCCCATGTTAGAAAAATGTCCATAACACCAACTTAATTCTAGGACGACGGACTTTCTTGGCAACTACCAGTTGCAAGTTGAAACCTTGACAAATTTGCAACCTTAAATCCTGTGATCACTGACATTTTTGGCAACAATCTGTGCCAACATTTGCCAATCTCCGTAATTTCTTTCAGATCAAAGCATCCCTTTCCCCACTGCATTTTTTTCTCAGGATTTTGTCATATACACTACAGGATGCATAATTCAAGTTTAATCACCATTGCTCTTGCTTTTTTTCATAAGCCTCAGTCTCCCCCATGCACAAACACAATACTTGTGTTACAACACAGATTTCTCCTTAAAGTATCTAAAATCTAAACCATGCTCTTTGGAATTTTTTGTCCCCGCATCCAGCACTTCTTTTCAATTTCTTTCGAAGCTCTCTCTGCAACTCTATGGTGATTTGATTATGAAATTGGTTAAAGAGAGTCAAAAACAAAATTCTGGAAACTGAATTCAGACGGAAGGTGAGAGTGAGAGTGAGACCCCACAACACAAAACAAGTCTAGAGTTTTTCTTTTTCGTAGCCATTATCATTATGTAATGCGTTACCGGGTGTCAAAGATTGTTACCTCTTACTTGCATCTGCTTCACCAATGATGGGGCAAAGAGCTGTCTATTTGTTCAAATGCGTGATTGGGAACTGAGAAAAGGGACGGGTCTTACTTGAAAATATACACCACCCAGGGTTAATATACAAATTACAAACAATCTATGCCAACAATTGCGGATCTTCAATCAAATTAAAGCCCCCCTTTTCCCCACTTCATCATTTGTCTCTCTAGATTTTGTAATATATGGAGCAACATCCACCTGGTTTGAAAGATACATTACAAGCCATGTCAAATTCTTGGGCCGTTAGGGTGTGTTTGGTACATCCACTCAAATACATATTTGTAGTTTTTAAACAACATTACACGCATTTTCATATACTTTTTTATCCACACGTATTTCAACACATATTTTCAAATACATGTACTAAATATTCCCTAGTATCTTGATCTCTTGTTCCATCAAATGAGCGTTTACATTAGTAATTCTTTTTTTTTTTTCTTTTTTTGGGAGAAAATAATAATGCTATTACTAAGTTCTCCTAAAAAAAAAAAAAAAAAGAAGTAATTCTACTACTACATAAAAAGCCATAATTATTTATATGACAAATTGTTATTAATTCTAGTATTACCTAAAAAGCCATAATTATTCTATATAATAAATTGTAATTGACTAGGACCACCGAATTTGGCACAACTTTTTGTCATAACTCGCCACGTGACAAGTTGTTATAGGCAAATGTGTGTCTCCACATAGCCCATTATTACACATTTGCCAATCACAACTCGCCACGTGGTGAATTGTGGCACAAAGTTGTGCCAAATTTGGTGGTCTTAGCATTATTCATTGAAATTGGTTGTTTGTCAACTTATAGCATTTTTTTTTCATCAGACTAATTTATCAATTAACTTTTGGTGTAAGCGGAGATTGAACCCTACATCTCTTAGGTTTCGTTTGGGAGTTCATGAGGAATGGAATGTAATGGAAATGAATAATCATAAAAGAATGAAATGGAATGTATTTAAGTAAGGAAAATGAATGAAATGAAATTAAATAATCTTGTTAGGATGTTTTAAAATGAAGGAATGGAAATGAATAGAATGTAAGTAATCTTGTTTGGGAGTAACATAGAGGGATAGAATGAAATCATTTTATTATAATATATTAGACGCTTATTTTAAAATAAAGTGCTAAATATAAGGGGTATTTCGGAAGTTTTAGTTAAAAATTCATTGAATCTAATTCTCTTCCCTCTAATTCATTCAAATTTTTAGAGAAATTAAAATTCGAGATTTTAAAGGAATAGAAAAGAATGCGTGTTCTCTTCTACTAATTCTATTCCTTTCTGCTTAAACTCTCAAACAAGTTAAAATTCTCAAATAAAAAAAAAAATTTAAAATTATTATTTTAATTCTTTTTTTATTTTATTCCATTTACTCCTCCTAGGGCTTATTGAACGTCATAGACTTTACCACATTACAATGGATTTTTTTAGGTGATTATGAAATTTTTGGTTTCCACAAGCGCGGATTTCCAGGCAAGTTTTGAGTTACATTTCAACTTTTGTATGCGTGAATTGCTCGGTTTTCCGTTTCCTAAGGTTGACTCATAATTCTACCAAAAAAAAAAAAAAAAAAAGGTTGACTCATAATTGACCCATCCTAATACTTTGCACATTTCATTATCCTTAGATTGTACGGTGATTTGGTTGGCAAACAACAAAGAAAGGGAAATAGCCAAGCTTGGATTACCATAGGATTTTTACATTTAAAATAGCCGAGCTTGCTTTCTATTCCACCCTACCTTAATCAGAGCTACTTGTATGTAGGGGTGATAATTTGTGGGTTGTGCTCATGTCATATCAATGTAAGGATATAAATCAATTCGATCCTACCTCATTTAATAATTATGTCAAAACCTCTCAACTTAATAAATAAGTCATATTAAGTTAACACAAATAAAACCCATTTTAACTCGTTTGAAGAATATGTTATATTAGGTTGACATGAACATTATTACTCATTTAAGCCCATTTATTAATAGTGTGAAAGTAAGGTGATTCCTTTTTTTATCCTAAATACTAACCCACTAAAAATCATGTAATAGGTGGATGTCAAGTGTCAACCATTACCACCTATTACTTGTATGCTTCTCTTAAAAAAAAAAAAAAAAAATCTGCATGTTTTTCACCATAGATTATTTTAGTAGTCCAAATCAAAGGGTTCTATTTATTTTAGGGTAAGTTACAATTTAAACCTTAATGTTCTGGTAATGTTTTATTTAAACCGTAAACGTTCAAATTGTTTCATTTAAATCTTATGTGGCGTTTGGTACAAGGGAATCTAAATTACTCTTAGCATTTAGATTTCTTGGAATGTGATTCCTTGCAATCTGAATGCCTAGAAATGTAATTATTCCAATGTTTGGTTTCATTGAGAATCTAATAAGATTTCTAGGAGTGTGAGGTAATAATGTTTGATTTATTTCCAAGAATCTTAAATGAATTATTTATTTTTTTCATTCTATCCTTAGATTTGAATGTAAACTACCAAGTCCTTTAAAAAAAAAATTTCCTCTAAATAAATAATGGAAAACAAAATATATACTATAAATTATGACAAATTCATTAAAACGATAGTCCAGCATTTTAAAATGACAAGTACAATAGAAAAATAATAATTTAAATTCTCAAATGCTTTACTCTTAATAATAATTTTTAAAGGAGCTTAATCCATAACAAAAAAATCCGACAACGTTTAGGTCTATAAGACCATAGAAGTAGTAATAAAAATAAAAGTAGTTCATCAACAGTGAATACCTAACAATAATTGAGGGTCCCCTTCAAACTTTTTTTTTTTCCACGCGTGAAACCTAAATAAAACTTTGTTAAAGAATATATCAACAGAGTTGTCTATCCTGTTTATGTCGTTTTGGTGAGAAAAGATAAAGACAAGGGAAAAGATATTGATGATTTGTTTTATATTTTATCTTAATTGCTTAAATGATAAGGAAAAATTGTTAAAATTGTCAATTTATAAAAAATACAATTTCCTTTAAATTTGGGAATCTGGAAACCCACATTTTAAAAAAGTTTTATTTAAGGTCTTAGAGTTTATATAAGTTTCAATTAATCCCCAAAATTTGAAATAATTCCATTTAAACCAGCAGAATGATGATGCGATATTTAAAGGCGCTAACTTGGAAAACAAAAAAGATAAATGGTTTAAATTAAATATTTTTAAAAACTTTGAGGTTAAATGAAACATTTTGAAAGTTTAAGGTTTAAATGAAACATACCTGTAAAAGGTGTAAATAGTAATTTACCTTTTATTCTATTATTCCTCTTAGAGAGAGAGAGAGAGCTATGTATTTATAGAAATAATTCTAAGGATGGCATTAATATGAGAAAGTATACCATGTTTCTGTAATACCAACTCAACATCTGTTTTAATATTTTCTACCCAATAAATGAGTGATGCTTGTTTCAAAAAACCACATCAGACTACTCCAATAAATGATAATGACACTGATAACTATTAGGAAGATAAATTGATCATTTATTGGAGTAGTCTGATGTAGTTTTTTGAAACAAGTGTCACTCATTTATTGGGTAAAAAATACCAAAAAAGATGTTGAGTTAGTATTACCGAAACATATTATATTTTCTCCATTAATATTTCATTAATATTTCTTAGTGGCAACTTCTTCCCATGTGTTAGAAAATTCTCCATAAAACACCACTTTCTTGGCAACTAGCAGTCTGACTCTGAGTACTGAAAAAAATAATAGTAAATAAAATTAAATCTAAGACCAATGACTTTCTTCCCAACTTCCATGACGAATGTGCAGTTGGGAACTGAGAAAGGGAGGGGGTTGTATATATAGACCCAGTATATGTATAACAATTTATTCCAACAATTTCCAAGCTCCAATAACTCTCTCTCTGATCAAAGCACCCCTCCCCACTTCATTTTTTATCTGTCTAGATCTAGTAATATAGCGCATACAAGTTGGTACCCTTTTCAATGTGTAATTCAAGTTTAATCACGATTGTTCGTGCTTTTCTCATAAGCCTCAGTCTCTGTCTTCCCCTTGCAGTTGCACAACCAAAATCATGTTCCAACACAGGCACTTTCTCTAATAACAGCACCTATGCCAGTAATCTCAATCTTTTACTCTCTTCTCTCCCTTCTTATGTCACGGCCAATGGTGGCTTTTACAACACCTCTGCTGGCCAAGATCTCAACAAAGTTTATGCACTTGCACTGTGTAGAGGAGACCTTGATGCGGGTAAATGTCACACTTGTACGAACATCTCGAGCCTATATATCACAAAGCAGTGTCCTGACCAAAAAGAAGCAATCATATGGGGGACTGAATGTATTCTAAGGTACTCAAACAGAAACATTTTTGGCACCATGGAGGATTTGCCTTCTCAGTGTGTGCCTAATCCCAATAACATATCATCAGCGGATTTGGATCAGTTCAATCAAACATTATATAATTTGATGGGGAGCCTTGGCACACAGGCTTCATTGGGTTCCTCTAGTAAAAAGTACTTTGCAGTTGGGGACAAAAGCTTCAGTAGCTCAAGAAACGTGTATGGACTTGTGCAGTGCACCCCAGATATATCCCAGATGGATTGCAGAATTTGCTTAGAAGGCGCAGTAGCAAATATTTCAAGCTGTTCTGGTGGGAAGGAAGGGGGAAGAGTTCTTAAACCTAGCTGTATTGCTTGGTTCGAGGTGTATCAGTTTTATGATTCAACTTTTGTCCCTTCTTCTCCCACAACACCAGTGATCCCTCCAACCTCGGATAATTCTTCTCCCACAACAACACCAGTGATCCCTCCAACCTCGGATAATTCTTCTCCCACAACACCAGTGATCCCTCCAACCTCGGATAATTCTTCTCCCACAAAAACAAGCAGAGGTGTGTCCATATATATCTGGCTTTCATAAGTAGACATGTAAGATTGTAAAAGAAAATTTTTGTGAACGCCTTCTGCATTCTAACAAAAATATTATTCAAGGAGAATATCAATTAATGACAAAAGTCACTGCCTAGAATTAAGAAGCCAATATCAATTTTTTTTTTCTTTCCCATTTGAGTTTTTAATTTTAAATTAGTATTAATTTTCTTTCCTGTTAATGGTCACCTTTTGGCATTTTTAATGGAGATTTCTAGGGTTCAAATCCCCTCGCCCCCAAGTATTGAATTAACAACAAACAGAAGTCCTAATTTGGTTAGAGGTCTATTATTAGTCTAAAGGTTCCATACTTCCATCCTCACGAAAGGTCACATGTTTGTATGCTTAAAATTAAAAAAATTGGAACAAAACCTTTGTGTTTGAACTTAATTATATTGCAGACCAATTGAGAATTTGCACATTCAATAATTTTTAATTTGAACCCACTTATGGCTTGCAGAGAACAGTAGCACATCCCGCCTTGTTTTTTTCGTTGTTGTTCCAATTGCAGGCTTAATGACATTAATCACGCTTGCTTGGGCAATTTTGCGGAAGAAGAAGTCAAAGCAAAATGTTGATAGTAAGTTATATATGCTCCACTATTTACTAGTTAAAGTTGACAAAATTAAGAGTTGACATGGTGCAACTTAGAAGAAAGAATGGCTTTAGACCATAAATGTTGATAGTAAGTCAGTATGCAGTTTGCTTTTAGATCTTAAGAACAATTGAATGTCAACCTTATAAGATATCATAGACCATAAATTTCCAAAATGAATGACTCCTAGAATCCAACAAAATTGAGCACTGCTTAAGAGTATTTTTTTTTTTTTGGAACAAAAGAAAAAAGAAAAATATAACTTTAGTTAAATTCTTCTAATGGTTAGTTTTGCAAAAATGATTCAAGGAATTGTGTTTATAAAATAATTTTTACCTTTGATCAAGAGAAGTAATATATCTTAAAGTAATGTGGTGTGGGTATGTGGGGAAACACGTGATTGAAACATATTATTTATTCCATTCTCTTGTATGGAACAAAAACTCAGTTCCCTGATGAAATGCAGTTTCAAAATAACCTTTTAGGAATTTAAAATGGGAATAGTTGAAAATAGGTTTAAGTGCAAACCACACTCCTAATTTTATAATATATACAGGCAGAGATTCTAAGATAATTTCTGTGATGCAAATTTTGAAATCAATAATAAAGGATCTGTCATAATGTCGCTCTAACTCATTTTCACTTGTTACTTTTATCAAGATGATGATGCTACGAAAAGGCTGGAAGCACTGAAATTCAACTTCAGCACAATAAAAGCAGCAACGAATAACTTTTCTAATGCCAATAAGATTGGCGAGGGCGGATTTGGTTCAGTATACAAGGTGATACAAACATTGCCTTGGAAAAATTATGTGTATGGGGAACTTGAATTTCTCATTCAATGAATTTTCCCCTGATGTTTAAAATTTAAATAGCACAAAAATAGTATATACTGTTTATGATGGACAACCTATGTCCATTTACCACCCATCTTTATTTTCAAAATTGTTGTTATATTTAGCATGAAGAGCTTATCTTTATTTGCTCATATAAATTTTCAGGCTAGACTTCCCAATGGACAAGAATTCGCTGTGAAGAGACTATTTCACATGACTGAGCATACTGAAGAGCAATTCGAGAATGAGATCCTATTGGTGGCTAAACTCCAACATAAGTGTCTAGTTAGCCTACAAGGTTTTTGCTCCGAAGGAAGGGAAAGAATCCTTATTTATGAGTTAGTTGGCAATGGAAGCCTTGATCAATTTATATATGGTACGACTTTAATATACTGCAAAAGTATTAATATTCCTCTGCAGTAACTCCTAGTAATAGCACAACTTGGAATTGATCATATGAATATGTAGATCCCATCAAGCGTGCCCAGATGAATTGGGAAAGGCGTTATAATATCATTTGTGGCATTGTTCGGGGAATTCTTTACCTTCATGAAGATTCTCGCCTTAAGATTATACATCGAGATCTCAAACCAAGTAATATCTTGTTAGATGAAGCGATGAATCCTAAAATTTCAGACTTTGGACTTGCAAGGCTATTTGATGCGGGTCAAAGTCAAGACAAGACCAGTAGACGTGTGGGGACATAGTAAGTACCAAGCTCACCCTATAAATTCTAACTTATTACTGATTTTCAAGAAGCTGGTAAACCAAGTCCTAATAAAGAAATATAAAATTTAATTCAAGTTGTTAAGCATTGAATATCTTATATAGACATACTATATTCTTAATTAGATTTTTCCTGATTACTAGTGTTACATAAGTCATGATTTCAGAGTTCATTAAAAAAAAGGTCAGGATTTCAGTTTTTTATTTGGGTGTGTAAAATTGTGCAACATGTTTAACCCTTTTCTGATTAATGAATTTTGGAACAGTGGATATATGGCTCCAGAATATATATCACATGGGCATTACTCAGTGAAGTCCGATGTCTTTAGTTTTGGTATCTTAGTTTTAGAGATTGTGAGTGGTAGAAAGAAGAGTTGGCTTTGTAATACAGATGATGTAGAGCTCCTTCTAATCTATGTAAGTGTCTCTGTCATATTTCATGAGGCTACATTACTATTTATGAGGGTGCTCTTTTTCTGAGGTGTGTAGAGTTTCAATACATGAATTCATGTACTGCTTGCAGGCATGGACTAATTGGAGAGAAGGGACAGCTTCAAATTTGATAGACCAGACACTTGGGGACGGTTCAAGAAGTGAAATAACGAGATGCATTCATATTGGGTTATTATGCGTTCAAGAAAATGTAGCATACCGACCCACCATGGCATCAGTGGTTCAAATGCTAAATAGTGACTCCTCAAGCCTCCCAACACCTGCACGACCTGCATTTCTTATACATAGTGACATAGAGCGAGACAGTACTTTGCTAGAGTCTACTTCAGGGGTGTCTAAGTCCAAATAATACAGGGATAGAGATGGGGCGACATACCTTTTGGTTCACTGAAACATCGTGTGAGTTGTATCCTAAATGATAGACAAAGAAATGATAATTTACTGATTTAGTACAACAAAGAGGAATTAAATTGGTAACAATGTAAAATTAATTTGATTAGTTACAACATTCTTTGGAAACCTTATTGTTGTTCGTTGTCATGTAGAGGAATGTTTAGATATGGTTTGAGCTAAAATGGAGAAAGTCATAAGACAGTGGATGCAATTATTCAATCATATATACAGCCATGTTATAAAAAGTTCTCATCGATTAGTGTGGCAACATTCAGATCAAATCTTCATTTTCTTACATAAGAGTAATATGCTTTAGTTATACCCCCACTTACATAATTAAATTTTACAAGAGATAACATAGCAATTTTTTTTTTTTTTTTTCCTTTTTGCAAGTTAGGGATGGTGTGTGTTTCAAATACTTCTACTTAATTTTTGTGTTTCTTTGAGTCTCACTTTGATTATGAAAAGGTTCCTTCATGGTTTTATAATGAAAAATCTTGTTTACAGAGCACTTAGTTAATTACGTAGGGGATTAATTTACTATTTACCCATTTTGCCAATTGAGTGATTAAAATTATTTATTCTATTTTTTGTGTTCTACTTTATACTCCATCAATCACAGGTTGCTATGAGTTTGATTTTTTTTCAATTTTAAACTTTGTTTATTTTATAATTAAAGTTAAATGAATACATGACAAATTATAATTGGTGAAACATAACGCGTAACATAAAAAGTGAAATAGAAAATTTGTATTATAAAATTTAGATATATTAAATACAACCACAACAAATAACAAAAAAATAAAATAAAATAATATACCATAGGGACACACAAAGTTTAAAGTGGAGCCTTTGGATGGGAAGAATCATTTTAGTTTTGGCAAAGTACCATCAAAGACATCCTAGTGCAGTCAAAGAAATCGATAATTTTGACCAATGATAAATATAAGAGCATTCACAACAAAGATGTGAAAAATGCTAAAAACTCATTTTAGCATCTCAATCCGCAAAATACGCACCACAACAAAGTTGCTATTCTTAAAATATTTACCATCTCAGCTATAGTAGATTGTCATAAATGACAGTCTATTGTAGCTCAAATCTTATAAAAAAATAATTTTTTATTACTTTTCTCATCTCTCTCAATGTTCTCTTCTTTCTATTCTTCTTTCTTTTTCTCTCACCAGTGTCACTTCTTCTCTCATTTCTTCTTTCCTTTTCTCTCACCGGTCTCACTTCTTCTCTCTTTTCTTCTTTCTTTCTCTTTTCTTCTTTCACCAGCATTCACGATTGAAAACCACGGTGGTAGTGGTGGTGTTAAAGTTTTATGGGTTTTGTTTTGTTTTGTTTGGAGGTAGCTTGTGATTCTGATGGTGGTTGTTTTGGCTAGTGGTATTGGTTTATTTTAATGGGTTTTGTGGTGGGTTGTTGATGATGGTGGTTGTTATGGTGGTAGTTTTGATTTGCGTTTTTTTTTTGTCATGGGTTGTGGCTGCCACAAGGGTGGTGGTGGTGGTGGTGGTGGTGGCTGATGGTCGTTGTTTTAAGTTTTCTGTGGTGGGTTGTGGCTGCCACAGTGGTGCTGGTGGTGGTGAGCGTGACTAGTGGCTGGTGGTGGTTCCAGTTTGTGGGTTTTTGGTGGTTTCGGTTTGTGTTTTTTTTTTTTTTTTCCCTTTAGCAGTGGTGGCCGGTTGCAGGGGTTGGTGGCAGTGGATGTGGGCTTTGATCGGATTTATGGTAGTAATGTAGTGGTGGTTGAGTGAGTTATGTAGCTAGTAGGATATGGTGGATGGTGGTGTTTTTTTTTTTTTTTTTTTTTTTTTTCAGTGGTGGCTGGTGGTTGAGTGGATTTTGTGGCTAGTTGGATGTGGTAGCTGGTTTTTTTTTTTTTAGGTGGTGTTGGCTAGCGGTGGATAGTGGTGGATGTGGTCATGGGTTTGCTAGGTTGAGGGATGAGAAGAAAGATGAGATGTGAGTGAATTGCTTCAGGAGGAGAGAGACATATAAAAAAGAATATTTAAATGAAGTGGTTAAAAAAAAAAAGTTTTGATGTTGAGTGAATTGTAAAATGAGGTATTAAATGTTATAAAGTGACTTTTTGAGATACTAAAATTTTTAAAACCTTTGATGAGAATGCTCTAAAGAGCTTAAGATGAAGGCAATAATGTTAGAGTCTTGCTCTAAAGGTAAATTATAGTTTATTGAGATTTCTCCGCCAAGGATTGTGGAAGAAATTAGAGAAAATCTACATCTTTGATAAATAGGTTGTACAATAAAAAAAATTTGTATCAGGTAAATATGGAGTAAGGAATTGACATAGGTGTCAATGTCAAAGCCGACCTAATCGAACCTAATTGTTAGAACTTAGAATGACAACTTTAGATTTTTAAATTTTTTTTTTTCTGGGTTCGCTCTCTATTTTCTTAAGATGTGATTGGTCTTCTATGTCTAAATCATTTATTCTAGAGTCAAAATATTACAAATACAGGTTGTCACCATGAGTTGGCATGGAATGAAGCTAAATTTTGGTTTTGATTATAAAATTAGTAGATGATGAAATATATGCACATTTGTTTTTCTCCCCGTATCTTCTTCGGTCAAACAAACAGCATATTAGACACGCCCGACACCAACTAGTGTAACATCACTGAAAGGAATATCAAATCATTCTAAAACTGAAAATTTTCAAAAATGATTCTCCAATAAGGTGCAACATCATTACCGCAAACATT
Organism: Lithocarpus polystachyus; assembly: GCA_033629205.1. Lineage (NCBI taxonomy): Eukaryota > Viridiplantae > Streptophyta > Magnoliopsida > Fagales > Fagaceae > Lithocarpus > Lithocarpus polystachyus. Next base: position 19,920,250 of record CM066167.1, read on the forward strand.
AATTGTGCAATTGAGCCATTAGTTACCTATATTTGTGTCGGTGGTGGCGACTTCCTTGTTGGTGCTGTGCTGTGGTGTGAGGTGAGGGTGGGCTGTCTTTTTTTGCTTGTTTTATAATAATAGCTTGAAGAACTTATGCCTCCTTTATACTTAGGAATTCATCTTATATTATGATTCCTCTTTTTTCTTTTTTTTTTTCTTTTTTTTTTCTTTTTACAATTTTAAAATTAAATATTCTCAGTTTCGTATCTTGAAAAATTGTTTAGCTAAACAATTTTTCACATCCAATTGCTTTGAATGTACCCTCCACTGCTTGAAGTAGAATGACATATGGTACTCTTTAAGATGTTTTGATCCTCCCCTCCCATTCCTCTTTTATTTGCTTATTAAAAGAAGGTTCGAGTGTTTCAAATTGCACAAGAAAAATGTTATTAAAGAAAGAGGGGTATGCATAATATAGGTTTAATTATGCATTTGATCCTTGATCTTTGTCCTATATTTTAACAAGGTCCTTCTCAGCAAAAAAAAAAAAAAAGTTTTAGCAAGGTCCTTAGTTTTTCAAATGTCTCAGTTTAGTCCTTGACCTTTTAGATGTGTGTAAACTGATAAATGAAAAACATGACATGCAAGCAGAAAAATTAAAATAAAAAATTGATACTAGCATGGAACCTAAGTGGAAACTGATGATGCCGGGGATGTCTTTTTTACTCTAAGTTGATATCAAAAAGTCCTTAACGTGTTCTTTTTATATTTTTGTTTAATGAATACAATAAAATTTCAATTTATGGTGTAAACTTCATCAGGCTAAAACACCAATTGGTTTGGCCTATAAGAGGGTTTGAATTTCAGATCTTTTATTCGATGATAAGAGACTTTGTTAATTGAGCTAACTAGAACCCATTGCAATAACTAATCTTGAGTTTGACATCTTACATGTAGTTTTCAGTAACTTATTTGTAAAATGTAAGACAAAAGAAAAAGTTAGCTTAATTTCAACAAAAAAAAAAAAAGCCTAATTTTGTTGCTTATTTGATAGAATGCGAGATAAAAAGTAAAAAGCTAAAAGCTAAACACTTTTTGCTAGATGTTAAAGACTAAACTAATACATTTAAAATGTTAGGTATAAATGTGTAATTATATTTTGTAGGGAAAAATGTACAATTTTAAATATATTGATTTATATAATATACTTCTATATTAATTGAATGGCATATATAAAGTGATGATGTTGAAAATTGTTAGTAAGTCACACAATCCTTACGTGCTTAAGACAACGTCTGCACAACACAAAAGAAGAAACCCTACAGAGAGTACCAGTGTGGTATCGGCCAAAGACCCTCCGAAGGTTAAGTTAGAAAACTTTCACAACTCTAGAGTGCCAAAGCTAGGGGAAATTATGCGTACCTTGTTTTCTAAGGGCTTTTGGCTTTTATAGTAGTTTTAAACCGACCTTTGTATCTTGGCCAAGAAGATGTTTCCTTGTGGGGAAGATCCTGATAAATATACGTATTTCGCAGGATTCTTCCTACGTAGAGATTTTATTGACTAAGGTTAATCGTAGGGCACAAGATATTTCCATTTAGGGTTTCTTGTAGACCTCCAAGGTCATGTAGATGACACGTGGCTTTTCTATCCGTCCCCTTCTTATTCGTTTAGCTAGAATCTGTCCATCATGGAGAATCTGTCCATCTCCCTCTCCCTCTGTCTGAGGCATATCCTACTACATCCGTCATTTTTGGTTAACCTCAGAGAATGGGTCTATCGAGTTCCATTTTATCCTCTTTAGCTGCCCCCTCACTCTATGAGTTCGTCGCCTTATTTACTAGACGGGCTCTTAGAGTGACGGTATAGCTAATCCCTTGGAGAATGCATTTTGATTAACAGCCTAGCCTAGGATATTTAAAAAACTAGGGACACGTGCCTTATTGGTTAGTGGCTGATTACTCGAACCGAAGCGTCCCTTCGTCTTTCGTGCTGTTTTCTCTCTCTCTATATATATATATATATATGTCATCTTTCCTTTTCATTTTTCACTTTTCATTGCAAATTCCTGATCAGACCACTACCGTCTCCTAACAAAAGCATACATACCATCTACTTGTGATTGTCCTCCAGGCTTTCTCCATCGACTTTTTTTCACTGTTTACCTGTAAGTATCCTACACTTAAAATTTATTTTTTCTTCTCTTAAGTCTTGCATGTCCGTCTACTATGTAGATCTTGCAGAGTCTTAGGGTTTATCCATCACGTGTAGGTGAGATGTCTAGTGAGGTATCGAGTGACCAATCATGTGTCCGCGACGGGGCAAGCTACGATGAGGTGTATCTGTCTGGTTTGGATGACCCCGGAACTTCTCCTGACGATCGAGTTTTGTCCTCCAACTCACCTTCCACGAAGGGGGATAAGTACGTGAATGTGGATGGGTCAAAGGATAACTCAAGTGAAGTGTATATAGTCAGTGCTAAGCCCCTTTCCCAATATGTCGTAGGTCCTGATGGCCATAGGGAGTTCATTCTTCTTCCATTGTGGATGGTGAATGACTTCAGGTCCACAATCAAGCAAAACACTTTGACACACTTAGGGAAAAATATTAGATTCCCGTCAATATACCAATCCTTCTACCTTACAAATTTGAAAAATGTTACTATGAGGGTGTTGATGACGTAAGAGTGTACGAGCAAATGCTTAAAGTAGGGCTTAGGTTCCCATTAAGTGCTCTTCACCGTCGCCTTCTCCAATACCTGGGGCTGGCCGTCACCCAAGTCTTACCTAACGCTTGGAGGGTTTTTCTTGGCGCAAAGGTCCTGTACATAGTTCTTTCTAAGGGGGCACGAAGGATAACGGTGGAGGAATTTTTTCATTACTACCGTCCATCCGAGATCGTCCAATCTAAGGGAATGTACAGCTTTATTCCGAGGAAGCCGTCTTTTAGGTTAGTTTGTGAAAACCCCGACTCCAACAGGAACTGGAAGAATCAGTACTTCTTCCTTGAGGGGGACGACTGGATGTGCTATCTTGATGACTAGGAGTTCATGCCAGTAGATAAGACTTGGGGCATAATGCCCCCATCTGGTAGGTGTTCGTCGGTCTTAAGTTTGATTTGTTACTACAATCTCACAGTGTTCTGACTGTCACGTTTTTGCAGCTTGAGACCGTCCTGAAGTTACTCTCGAACAGTAGAGTTTCTTAGAGTGAATTTTTAAGATTAAGTTATTGGAGCAAAATTGGGTGAAGCTTGTGACCTTGGATACTATTTATTGGTATTGCGAGGGTCTTGAACCCACAGAAGCTGCCCATCGACACGACTGTTTAGCGAACTAGCGTATGCACAGTTCTTATTTCATTTCCTTTTAAATTTATAGTAGTTTTTTCTAACTCCTTTTTGGTCCATCTTACCCAGAAATGGAAGGCGAGAGGAGAAGGGCCTACATTAAGCAGCAAGTAGTTGCGAGGAAGAAGAAGGGGACGGCTATGTCCAACCCGTCCACAAAAAGGAAGACAGTGGACAAGTTTGACCGTCCACCTAAAAAACCTAAGGTCATGATGGTAAGGCCTGTCAAGGTTCGTCATACAGAGACAAAGCTGCCTCCCCCACTCGTCTATGGGAAAGGCAAGGGCTTGATGATAGGCAGAGTTCCTACTAATGAAAAACGCCCCGTCCTCCTTTGTGAAGATCCTCAATACGCCCTCAAGTAACTCTCTTCTATCCTTACGAGTGAGGATTATGAGGACCTGGGTGTCGGGGGCGGAAAATTTTTCCTTTCGATAAATGAGATTTATGATGGGTTGGGGGCCTAAACTGAAACTTGACGATGAGCTTGATGCACGGCCCAAAGGCTATCAGTGAAGATCCAAAGAATTCACTCCACTTTTATGCCTTGAGCCTAGATTGAGATTGACAAGAATGGTCCATAAACAATTCCTACAATAGACACGGTAGCATGATTAAAAAGCATATTGCAAGAAATAGCCCAGTAGTAAAACGTTTCTGCAGAAAATAGTCCAGTGATAAAATGTTTCTGTAGAAAATAGCCCAGCAGTAAAGCGAGACAGAGCAGAATAAACTTCCAGCTGTTAGCTATTTCACAAATTAAGGAAAGTATCTATATTTTTAAACTCATTATCCATTAGCTTTGGAGAAGAGTCTTCTAATACAATAATATGAAGGAAAAATTATATACTAACAGTTACATCATAACTTTCAATAGTAAATAAATAAGTAAATATCATGGGTTCCATTATAACGAATAAAGAGGAAAACTTAGCGTGAGATGAAGGGAGAGAGAGAGAGATTCCAGCTAGCACAGCAAGATCATTATGGTGCCAAGGTATGCTCATGGATATAGCATAAGTAGTGAGTGGTGAGACATTTCAGGTAGTATGAGTAGTATGAGATAGTGTTCAGTGAAACTGTTGGGACTTTCTACTGGGGGTAGATAAGTGTTTATGAGTAGAGCTATGAGGAGTGTTTGTGAGCTAAGAGTTGGGGAACTTAGTTTCCAAGCTTGAAACTAAGAACTCAGTGACTTTTTCAGAGCTTAGAGAAGGCTTAAACAGGAGGTTAAGGAAGAACTCCTTTCTCTTAATGTGTCTCTTAGTGTATTTTTTCTCCTCCCCCAAGTGTTAATGGAGAGTTTTCATTTATAGTTAAGTTTTAGGGGGTGATTAGCAAATAATCTTTGCTAAATCTTTCTCAATCTTCAGAAAATTCTTAGAGAAACATTCCTAGGATTTTAGATAAGAGTGGTAAGCTCTACTTTTAGAAGGTTTCTGCTGTTTTGGGTAATAACAGCTGAGATTCTGACTTAGCATTGAATGCTAATTAGCCTTGTCTGATGGGATTAAAGCATGTATTAGGTTAATAATCTTGGTTATGCTGCTGCTAGAATCAGAGCTCCCTAGGGCAGATTGTATCACCCCAAGCCAGGTGTTAACCTTGGAGCCCTTACTGGGAATACTGCTGGGATTTCCTTAGTGCCCTCCAAACAACATTTCCCTAAGTTTCCCCATTTGAGGTTCATGTGCTTGGTCCATGAACCAGAGAGTATATGTTTTTGGTATGAAAATGAATTGACTTCAAGTTGTTTTAGGAGCTTTGATGGCCTGGTCATGGCTGCTCTTGATTCTTAACCGAATGGGCTGGAGAAGAAAGAAGGGACAGCTGGCTGAAGCTTCCCAACTTTTTGTCATGTCACTTTCAACTTTATGTCACATGAGAAATGATGGAATTTTAGCTTATGAAGGAATGGTTCAACCCCTGATGGACACATGTTCTTTTCTGATATGATTGGACAAGTTGGAACTTGATGGCAGTGGGCTCCAGCTGTTAAGTTATACTGAAATTCGGCTAGTCAGCTCACGTGAGCTTTAGCTACTGGGATTTGTGTATAAGCTGGGCTAGCTCAGCTGGGCTTTATAATTGAGCTTCCTTGGGCTTAGTTATCCCTACAAAATGAAAAGTTTTGCCACGGGTGATATACATGGGTTTTTATAAATTTTGTAAGAGAAGTATTTCTTGAGAAATGAGTAATTATATTTCCCATGATTGAGGGATTTAGTATATGAAAAACAAGTGTAAAAATAATATTTTGATTTTGTAGATATGTGCCAAAATAGCGGGCTTTATAAAATAGTTGCCAAATTAGTATTTGGGCTTTGTTAAAATAGTGCCAAATTAGTATTTGGGCTTTATAAAAATAGTGCCAAATTATTATTTGGGCTTTATTAAAATTATTTGGGCTTTATTAAAATAGTGCCAAATTATTATTTGGGCTTTATTAAAATTGGTGCCAAATTATTATTTGGGCTTTATGAAAATAAGTGCCAAATTAATATTTGGGCTTTATGAAAATAATTGCCAAATTAATATTTAGGCCATAAAATAGTGCCAAATTATTATTTGGGCTTTGTAAAAATAGTGCCAAATTAGTATTTGGGCTTTATGAAAATAGTGTCAAATTAGTATTTGGGTTTTGTAAAATAATTTGAGATTTTGTAGAAATATTGTTATGTAGCAGCGGACTTTGTAAAAGTGTCGTGTAGCAACGGGTTTTTAAGAGGTGCCGTGTAGCAACGGGCTTTATAAAGGATTTTGTTAGGCTTTTGAATTTTGCCCACAAGTTAAATGATTTTGGGCTTTTGTTGGGGAGATAGTATAATTTTGTGGCCTAACTTTGGTAGTAATATGATAGGTATTTTTGTGAAAACTCAAGTTGGATAATATGTCGGTAATACGTGTGAGAGGACCCAAGATAATTTATGGGGCTTATATAAGGGATATTTGTGGGAGCCCAATAACATGAAGAATATTTGAGTAATATGTAAGAAATATTTATGTGGACTCAAAATAATTTATGGGCTCGTGCAGGTATTTTTGTGAGTGGGCTAAAGAAATTAGGGCTCAAAAATTTGTACCTCAAAACTGAGCAACCATTCTATTGAGGCCATGGGGGAGACAAGTCTCTTTAGTTTGGCTCAAGTATTTATCCGTTTGCCTTTTCATTCCATCATGCTACATGTTTCTTCTTTTTAACCTTGATTTTGGATGTTTGTAGGGGGTGCTCATGATGAAGGGCCTGATGGACCGTCGTATGTCGTAGGCGGTGGACTGTGTTCGGGCAAGGGCGGAGGCGTCGAAGGCTAAGTTGGGGGAGGTTGCCATGGAGAAGAAGTTTGAGCTCACGAAGACGCTCCTAGCAGAGGCGGAGGAATAGACGGAGGCGCTAAAAAAGGTGCTAAAGGACAAGGAGGATGAAATCTCTAAGTCCAAGAAGTTGTTTCGTTGGGCTAAAGAGGACGCAATTAAGGAATACCGCGACTCCGACGCCCTTCTAGCCGAGCTGGGAGGTTCTTTTGCCAACGGATTTGACGACTGCCTTTGTCAGGTCAAGGCCTCTTTCCCGGACTTGGACCTGTCCCATATAACTATCGACGTCGAAGGCTAAACTCCAGCCTGTCTCTTTGACTCTGAAGCAATTGACGAGGTTTTTTCTAATGATGCCAATCCTGACCCTCAAGCTAACAAGGAGGCCACTCATACTAACAAGGAAAAATCCATTGAAGGTGGTATCCGTCAGCTTAAAGTGGACCAGATAGCTAAGGAGAAAGAGGAGGAGACCTCCGTTGCCCAGCAATAGTCTTTCCTTACCTTTTTTTTTTTTACTTTGTGTTTTATCAATTTTTGTTCATTTGAGGGAAAAATATTTTTTATTTTCTTCACCCCTGTTTTAGGGTTTCCGTAAACAATTTGCCTTTCATAGGCTTTTTATTTATTGCTTCGTTTATTTATTTGAATGTTTCTTTTGCACCAATTTAAGTATCTTGATGCTTCCGTCGGTTCCATAGGATGAAGCCCTTAGTTGGACCCGCCCACTTTTGGAAACTAACACATCCACTGATTAATTGATCCTAAAACGGGCCCATCCATGTATGGACCTAATAAGAATTTAACAATTTTTCTTACCTTTTGGAATGAACCCGTCAACATATGGACTTTATATAAACTTGTTCACTTAACAATTTTTGGCTCACCCTTTGGAATGAACCCGTCCACATATGGACTAAATGAATATGAGTAATCCCTTTAGGAAGAATCAGTTCTCTAAGTCATCCATTTAAAATAGATCCGTCCACTATAACTTTAAATTTCGTCTTTGCGATGAGCCTGTCTACTTTGGACTTGATAAGTACAAACCATCCCTTTAGGATGGACCTGTCCACTTTGTGGACTTGATGATTTCAAATCACCCCACTTTAGACTTAATAAGTATAAACCATCCCTTTAGGATGGACCAATCCACTTTGTAAACTCGATAAGTGCCAACCAACTCGTTAGGATCGACCTGTCCACTTTGTGGACTTAATGATTGCAAATCACCCCTTTTTAGGGGGAGCCTGTCCACTTTAGACTTAATAAGTATAAACCATCCCTTTAGGATGGAACCGTCCACTTTGTGGACTTGATGATTTCAAATCACCCCTTTTTTGGGGGGAGCCTGTCCACTTTGAATTTAATAAGTATGTAGAAATGTAGATAGCATACACATGGCGTTTCTGAATAACTCATCTTATTGTGATAAACATGCATATAGAAACTGTTCTTAAAAGATAAAAAAAAAACCTGCCCTTCGGGCTTAAAAGAAACTGTAGATAATGAAAACTTAACTAAAAAGCAATAAAATGGAAACGAGGAGTATTGTTGTTCATGCTGCTGTCTGCTGGTAGTACTTCTTCAGGTGCTCTGCGTTCTAGGGGTGGTGCAATTTTTGCCCATCCAGCATCTCCAAGTGGTATGTTCCCTTCCTGTGCCATACTATAATCCTATATGGTCCTTCTCAATTCAGTCCTAGCTTCCCCTAAGAGGTATCTTTTGTTGCGCCCGTCACCTTCCTTAAGACCAGATTTCCAACCTTGAAGTCCCTGTTTCTAACTTTGGAGTTGTAATGCTTAGCCATAAGATCCTGGTACCGTGCCAACCGTTGCTCAGCTGTTACTCTGACTTCGTCCACCAGATCAAGCTGCAGGCATATAGCTTCATCATTTCTTCTCCCGTCGTGGTTTCCCATACTGTAGCTTGTGAATCCTTCTTTAATCGGGATGATGGCCTCGCTTCCGTATGCTAGTCAAAACGGTGTCTCTCCTGTATGTGTCATTGTCGTCGTCCTGTACGCCCACAAGACGCTTAGCAATTCTTCCGGCCATATACCCTTTACCCCCTCAAGCCGAGTCTTGATGATTTTAAGCAAAGATCAGTTCATAACCTCGACTTGCCTATTGGCCTTGGGGTGGGCGGGCGATGAGTAGTGATTTTTTATCTCGAGCAAAAGTCTCTAAAGGCATCGTTGTCAAATTGCTACCCATTGTCTAAGACTAGTACTTTAGGTATACCGTACCTGCAGATGATGTTCTTCCATACGAAGTTTCGTATATTCTTCTTCATGATAGTGGCCAGGGCTTTGGCTTCTACCTACTTGGTGAAGTAGTCTATACCAACGACTAAGAACTTCAACTATCTAACCGCTGTTGGGAATAGGCCCCTGATATACAACCCCCATTGAGTGAAGGGCCATGGGGCCGTCATCGGGGTGAGCTCCTTTGTCGGTTACCTAATGAGGTTGCCAAATCTCTGACACTTATCGCAAGCTTTAATGTACGCATGGGCGTCCTTCTGCATGGTGGGCCAATAGTATCTTGCACGGATTAGCTTGTGCACCAATAACCATGATCTGGAATAGTTTCCGCAAATACCTTCATGAATTTCTCACATAACATAGTCTACTTCCTCGGGAATGAGGTACCTTAGGTACGGTCAAGAGAAGCCCCTTTTGTATAAAAATTCTTTAATCAAAACGAAGCGCACAGCTTAAACCTTCAATTTTTTGATAGCCTCCTTGCTGTCGGGAAGCACTCTGTCCTTTAGGTAGGAGGTTATTGGTGTCGTCCAATAGCTCTCAGAACCTATCTCTTGCACACTGATGTCATCTATTAGTGGTGAGATTTGAATGAAGGATAATACCTGACTAGGGATAATCATAAGCTATGTTGATGCAGCCTTTGCAAGATGGTCAGCTTTCTCGTTCTCCTCCCTAGGGATTTTAACAAACTTCACTTGGAGGTCATTCACTCACTTGCTCCAGGTACTTCTTCATACGTTCGCCTTTGCACTCGTAGTCACAGTTTACTTGGCTTGCGACCACCTGAGAATCGCAGTACATGGTCACATTTGTAATGCCTACTGCTTTGGCTAGATCGAGCCTGCTATTAGTGTCTCGTACTCTGCTTTGTTGTTGGTTGTAGGGAAATCTAGTCGGATCATGCATTCAATCTTGTCGCCTTCTGGGGAATGGAGCACTATACCGGCTCCACCTACCCGCCTGTTGGACAATCCGTCCAAGTGGATGCTTCATTGCGACTGTGCTTCTTCCCTCTAGCCCACTGTGTTAGTGAACTCCACAATGATGTCAGCAATGATCTGCCCCTTTATGGCCGTTTATGGGCAATACTGTATGTTAAACTCACTCAACTCAATTGCCCACAGTGCCATCCGTCCAGTTGCTTCAGGGCTACTCATTGCCATCCATAATGGTTTATCTGTTAAGACAACCACAATGTGGGCCTAGAAGTATGGCTTGAATTTACGAGCTGTAGTCACTAACGCGAAGGAGAGCTTCTCCATCAGGGGGTATCTTTCTTCCGTGCCTCGCAGCGTCCTGCTAGTGTAGTACACAGGTTTTTGTACCCTGTCTTTTTCCCTGACTAAGGTTGTACTGACAGCTGTTGGGGAGACGGCCAAATAAAGGAATAATTCCTCCTTTAGTTTGAAGGGACTCAGCAACGAAAGGGAGGAGAGGTATGCTTTCAAGTCTTTGAACGCTTGCTGACATTCAACTGTCAACTCAAACGACGCCTTCAACATGGGGAAGAAAGGTAGACACTTATCCGTTGCTCTTGAGACAAACCTGTGAACAAACTTCGCTTGGAGGTCGTTCACTCACTTGCTCTAGGTACTTTTTCATACGTTCGCCTTTGCATTCGTAGTCACCGTTTACTTGGCTTGTGACCACTTGAGAATCGCAGTACATGATCACATTTGTAACGCCTGCTGCTTTGGCTAGATCGAGCCCTGCTATTAGGGCCTCATACTTCGCTTCGTTGTTGGTTGTAAGGAAATCTAGTCAGATCATGCATTCGATCTTGTCGCCTTCTGGATAATGGAGCACTATACCGGCTCCGCCTGCCCGCCTGCTGGACAATCTATCCGTGTGGATGCTCCATTGCGATTGTGCCTCTGCCTCTTGGCCCACTGTGTTGGTGAACTCCATGATGAAGTCAACGATGATTTGCCCCTTTATGGCCATTCGCTGGCAATACTAGATGTTGAACTCACTCAACTCAATTGCCCACAGTGCCATCTATCCAGCTGCTTCAGGGCTACTCATTGCCTTCCGCAACGGTTTATCTGTTAAAACGACCACAATGTGGGCTTGGAAGTATGGCTTGAGTTTACGAGCTGTAGTCACTAACGCGAAGGAGAGCTTTTCCATCAGGGGGTACCTTTCTTTTGCTCCTTGCAGCACCTTGCTAATGTAGTACATAGGCTTTTGTACCCTATCTTCTTCCCTGAATAAGGTTGTATTGACAGCTTTTAGGGAGATAGCCAAATAGAGGAATAATTCCTCTTCCGGTTTGAAGGTACTCAACAACAGAGAGGAGGAGAGGTATGCTTTCAGGTCTTTGAACGCTTGTTGACATTCAACCGTCCACTCAAATGACTTCTTCAACATGCGGAAGAAAGGTAGGCACTTATACGTTGCTCTTGAGACGAACCTGTTCAGTGCAGCAACCTTCCCGTTCAAGCTTTGTACTTCTTTGGTGCTTGTTGGCGGCGTCATCTCCATTATTGCCTGTATCTTGTCTTAGTTGACCTCAATGCCTCTTTGGGATACCATGAACCCCAAGAATTTCCCTGCCGTTACCCCGAACGCACACTTGCTTGGATATAGCTTCATGTTATAAGACCGAAAGGTGTTGAAGGTCTCTTAGAGGTCGTTCAAATGATCATCCTCTCGTATGCTCTTTACCAACATGTCATCCACATAAACTTGCACATTCCTCCCAATCTGATGTGCGAATATTTTGTTTATCAGTTTTTGATATGTGGTGCCCACGTTTTGAGCCCGAACAACATCACATTATAGTAGAAGAGACCCTTGTTGGCGACAAATGAAGTCTTCCCTTGGTCGGCCTAGTCCAACTTGATATGGTTATACCCAAAGAGTGCATCCATAAAGCTCAGCAACTAGTGCCTTACAGTCGAATCCACCAAAACGTCAATCCGTGGAAGTGGGTAGCCGTCCTTGGGGCATGCCTTGTTTAGGTCTGTGAAGTCTACGCACATCCTCCACTTTCCGTTAGCCTTTTCAACCATCACTACGTTGGCCAACCATGCCTTGTTTAGGTCTGTGAAGTCTGCGCGAACACCTGTTTCTTCTGACAGATTGGAGGGAAGGAAGGCGATACATTCAACTTGTGGACTATGATCAAAGGATCAATTCTGGGCATGTCTTCATGGCTCCAGGGAAACACGTCCTAGTTCTGCCTCAAAAATGTTTTGAGTGCCTGACGAATCAGCGGGCTGACCAGAGTTCCGACCTTGGTCGTTCGTTTGAGCCTAGCATCGTCTAAGATCACCTCTTCCAACCCTTCTATTGGTTCTACCACCGTCCGCTATTCTTCTATACACATAGTCTGCAAATGGTTGTTCATTTCCAACATAGCAATGTAGCACTGGCGCACTGCCACTTAATCTCCCCGTACGTCTCCCACTCCACACTTGGTTGGGAATTTGATCATCAGATGGTAGTTAAAGTTATAGTCTTCCATGAGTTTAAGGTATGACGGCCCAGGATGGCATTGTAGGCAGACGAACAATCGACAGCCATGAAGGTGACAACCTTAGTAATCTGCTGAGGGTAGTCACCAACCGTTACGGGCCAAGTGACTACACTGAGGGGATATACTTTTGTTCCCTCAAAACCAACGAGGGGTGTGTTAGTTGGAACTAGTCGTTCCCTCTCAATCCTCATCTATTGGAATGTTGGGTAGTAGAGGATATCAACAAAGCTCCCGTTGTCTTCAAGGACTCAGTGAGTGTTGTAATCCCTAACTCGTATGCTAACCACAAGCGCATCATCGTGCGGGTGGTGGAAACGCCCGACATCTTCCTCTGTGAACCTAATGACAAGGTTGTCGATCCATGCTATCTTCGGGATGAAGCTCGTCAACTGGATGTTCTGAACCATCCTTAGGTAGGTTTTCCATGCCTTTTTGGACGAACTAGATGCTGTGGTCCCCCTACAATCATCCTTAGGTCTCCTAGCGGGGGTTTAGAACCCTTGTTTTCTTTTCGGGCAGGTTGCTCTTGGGGGTGATCTATCCCTTCCTTACCAATGAATCTTTACAACTTCCCTTGCCTAATGAGAGCTTATATCTGCTGCTTTAAGTCATAGCGGTCGAATGTATCATGACCGTGATAGCGATGGAAACGGTAGTACTTGTCTCTGGACCTCTTGCTAGGATCTCCCTTCAACTTGCCAGGGAATGTAAGGGCTCCTTTGTCCTTGATTTGCATTAAGACTTGATCAATTGGGGTGTTCAGTGGGGTGAAGCTTGCGTATCTCCTAGTGGGGGGTTTCGAATGTTTCTCCTCCCATCTATCCCCTTTCTTTGCCATCTTCCACCCACTATCCTGCCACTCTTCTTCTTGTCTTTCCCTTTTCTTAGGCTTTTCTTCTCAGGCCAGCAATGCGTCTTTCGCGTTCATGTATTTAGTAGCCCTGTAAAGTACATCCGACATGGTTTTTAAGTCATTTTTGTACAAGGAAAAAAGAAATTTACCTTTCCGCAACCCATTGGTGAATGCAACCACGAGTATCTTGTCGTCAGCCTCATCAATTGAGAGGGCCTCCTTGTTAAAGCGAGTTATGTAAGACCTCAGCGTCTCATCCTCCCGTTGTCTGATGCTCATCAGGCATGCAGTGGACTTTTTATACTTGTACCTTCCTATATAGTGCGAGGCAAACTATGCACTCAGCTCCTTGAAGGTACTAATGGAGTTGGGCGTTAGCCGACTGAACCACACCCTTGCAGGACTTTTCAGCGTAGTTGGGAAGGCTCGACATATGATTTCGTCTACCACCCCTTGCAGATGCATAAGGGTCTTGAATGACTCCAGATGACCTAAGGGATCCTTTGACCCATTGTAGGCTTCTACCTGTGGCATACGGAATTTCAACGAAAGGGGGAACGACGTGACAGGAGTGACAAAAGGCGAGTCCGTCTGATGGACTAACTCATCGAGGTCACTTGACACCTGTCCTCTGAGGGCGTTCATCATGAGCTTCATCCTTTCCTTCATCACCTACATCTCGCGACCATGTATGGCGAAGCAGTATCCACAGCGGACGGACTGCTTGTATCTTGTCGCTCTTGTCTGCTTGAGGCGTTGCTACCTTCTGGTCCCTCTTGGTCCTTCCTCTCAGCACTAGTTCCTTCCTGGTCCTCCTCCTGGATATTGAGCGCTGCATTCTTTTGGCGCAGTTGCTCTTTTAGGTCATGATTTTGCTTGGTGAGGCATTCTACTGCTGTTGCGAGAGTCTAAACTTATCTCTCAAGGGCGGTAGTGCGCGGTTCATCCCTTTGATTGTTATTGGTGGTTGCCATCGAACAAGTAAGTACCATGCAACTTTTTGTCTAGGAAGCGATAGCATGGCTTAATTCTTGTCTCTTGATTCCCCACAAACGGCGCCAACTGATGATGCCGAAAATCGTTAGTAAGTCACACAGTCCTTACGTACTCGAGACAACACCTGCACAACACAGAAGAAGAAACCCTACAAAAAGTACTGGTGTGGTACCAGTCAAAGACCCTCCGAAAGTTAAGTTAGAAAACTTTCACAATTCTAGAATGCCAGAGCTGGGGAAAATTACGCCTACCTTGCTTTCTAAGGGATTTTGGCTTTTATAGTAGTGTTAAAACGACCTTTGTTTCTTGGCCAAAAAGATGTTTCTTTATGGAGAAGATCCTCATAAACATACGTATTTCGCGAAATTCTTCCCATGTAAAGATTTTGTTGACTAGGGTTAATTATAGGACGCAAAATATTTCCATTTAGGGTTTCTTAGAGACCTCCAAGGCCATGTAGATGACATGTGGCTTTTCTATCCATTTCCTTCTTGTTCGTTTAGCTGGAAT